>CM055068.1:48646183-48676183 GCA_029204045.2 Tillandsia leiboldiana | reverse complement strand
AAAATAATGATACGACGTCCACCGGTAATAATAACTGAGTGGATTCAAAATTATTCATTAAAAATATTTAAATCCAATTATATATTATTATTAGAATTTATAATTAATTATATATTAAATCATAATTTCGTTTACATTCGATGTAGAACTATTGGGGTGTCACAGATATTGCATATAGTTTTTGTGACATTCCTGGAATGTATACTAGTCCTATATATAAATGATATAACATGACTAAATCTCTTAACCCAGTTATATCATTTTGGGTGGTAGTAAGACCCAAGAGGTTAAGAGAGTTAAGCGTGCTAGAGCTAGAATAGTTCTAGGATGGATGACTTCCTGAGAAGGTGGGGCATCACAGTTGATATCAAAGTCATTCACCAGCCGGAAATATGAGATGAGTCTTGACTGAGTCAGGGTTATATAACGGATAGAGCGAGATTCCCCGGCTAATGACCGTTGTGGGTGAAGTATACCTCCCCACAAGGTTGGCTCAGTCTAGCAAGACGAGTCTCACATCGCCTGGTGCTTGTGAGTATTTTTGAGCCTAACGAGGACGTCAGGACTTAAAGGAGAAAGAATGTGACACCCCCGGAATGTGTATTAGTCCTATATATAAATGATATAATAGGACTAAATCTCTTAACCCGGCTATAGCATTTTGCATGGTAGCAATATCCAAAAGGTTAAGAGAGTTAAGCATATTAAAACTAGAGTAGTTCTAGAATGGATGACCTCTCCTGGGCTGTGTGTGTATATATATATATATATATAATTAGTATTTTGTTTTATTATTTTTTTTTTTGTACTGTAGATATTGGCTATGGATGTGAAGAGAGAGTACTATGAGATAGGGCTGCCAATGATCAAGAAGGCTGGGGTGGCGCACAAGATCGACTTCCGGGAGGGCCCTGCCCTGCCCATGCTCGACCGCCTTCTGGAAGACGTAAGTGGGCAGTCTGCTGTTTGTTCAAGTTTTTTTTTACAAACAATAACAAAATAAAAATAATAAATTTTGATCAGTATATGAGTATTCAAAATTTTATTCGAATTCAAACTTGAACGAGACGAATCTATTTGATGATCGATAAATGGATTTAATTAGTTTCGAATACGGATATAAAAGAAAAATTCAACCGATTTGAATTCAGGTATGATATTTTATTTGTATCCGACTTGGATCAAACCCGAATTAATTTTATATTATATAATATATGTTAATATTTAATATTATATTTGAATTTTGATTTTAAATATTTAAATTTAATATAATATGTTTTGAAAAATGATAAAGAGAGATAATTATTATGGGTTCCGATATGAATCCGGTTTTGAATTTTTAGTTGGGTTCTAAAAATTTTTAAAATCTATCAAATTCGGTTTCAAATTTGGTAGTTCAGTTTTGGATTTTTAAAATGCGCTCCGAATGAGCTCCTCTTGTTAGGGTGAGAGCGAATGAATGAGCTCCTTTTATCGGAACGAGAGCGAATTTTTGATGAATTTTAGCGGATCAGATGAATCAAAACAAGAAAGGAACACTTCATCTTCCACTTTATTTTCTTAACGAAAGAATCTTTCATCTTTCATTATATTTCTTAACGGATTGAAAAGTATTCGAAATAAATTAACTTTTTCTTTATCTTTGACTCGTACCCACCACCCCAAATAGGGGATTGAGCGGAGCTCCACCAACCCGAATCCATTTACATTTTTAATTTGCTGAGATAAAATTTAAAGAACTCGAATAAATAGATAAAAAATTAGGAACTGTTTTCAAAATCATCTTAAAAGTGCTGGGCGAAAATATTTTTTTTTTTAATTATATATATTTTTTAATTATTATTTAGAGACCATTTGGCTGTATACAGTGGCTACCATGCATATTAAACATAGAACTATACCATAAAGCTAGTTTTATTCTTTGATTTGCTACATTAGCATTTTTTTACTGCTGTAGTAGAACACTATAATAAAATTAGATTATATGAACATATTTTTATGATATTTTTATATAAGTGTTCTATCTATATTTCATCTATATTCAAAATTAAGTTATAAGAACATATTTTTAGGACACATTATAATAATATGTTGCTATACATCCTAGCGACTGCTATAATAAGTGTTGCTATTTTTATTTACCTAATTAATCACTTCTTATATAATTTTTTATTTTTATTATTTTTCTCTTTTGGAATTTATTATACCATCTAATGTATACATAATGATATAAATTGCAAATATAATTTCTAATGATATACCACTGTATTCAACTGAACGTAATATATGCATCAATTACTGTATTTACAGTCATACTCAACCAAAATAAATTATATGTAGGTGACGGTCGTAGATGTGGCGTGAATATCAAAATCATGTGAACGAACCGACGAAAAATTTAGGCCTCGTTTGGCAATCGGTATAAGGAGAAATAAAAAAATTATTCTCTTTTTATATCCAAATAGTATTTAAATGTGGGGGAACAGCTCCATACCAGATTATTCCGGTATAAGGGTAGAACAGCTGTTCCACCCCGCAGGTGGAACAGCTGTTCCACCTGTTGCTTATTATTTTTTTTTTAATTAAATTTTTTTAAATTATAAGAGATTTAAATTTATAAAATTTTAATTTTTTTTATTTTGTTTTATAAATTTTAATCTTCTTTATTATTCTTATTCATTTTTAACTTACCAAACATAATTTTTCTTATCTCGGTACCACCTTTATACTCAACCAAACACAAAATTACTATAATTCTTGTTTGTATCTGAACTTATACCTATCTCCGGAATAATCAATTTTCGTTTATATCCGAACCAAACGCAGCCTTAGCGTCTGACGTTAGCAACTGTCCCACTGTATATATATTGTTATGCTTTCTATTCACGTACTTCACGGATGCGTGCAGAAAAAGAAGCACGGGTCGTTCGACTTCGCGTTTGTAGACGCAGACAAAGACAACTACCTGAACTACCATGAGAAGCTGCTGAGTCTGGTGAGGCCCGGCGGCGTGATCGGCTACGACAACACGCTGTGGTGCGGCACGGTGGCGGCAGACGCCGATGACTCCGCTGTCGCGGACCCAGGCGCCACGCTGCTGGGCTACTACCGCCGCTTCGTGCTGGAGCTCAACGCGTCGCTCGCCGCCGACTCTCGCATCGAGATCTGCCACCTCACTATCGGCGACGGCCTCACCCTCTGCCGTCGGATCAAGTAATCGTCGGCATGTGTGTGGCGTGACCATATATATATATATATATATATATATATATATATATATATATATATATATATATATATATATATATATATATATATATATATATATATATATAGGCCGATATTACTATACGACCAATAATATCAAACATTTGGTATTATTAAGTTTCCGAACTTTAAAAAAAAAATATATCTCCAATATTTAGTGAGTTATTAATAAAATAATATAAATATTAAAAAATTATTATAATTTTAACTGTATATTTTTTTATCTAAGTATATATATATATATATATATATATATATATATATATATATATATATATATATATATATATATATATATATATAATTTGCAAAATAATTTTTTAATATTTTTAAATCAAATTCCACGGAAAAAATATATACTAAGAGAGGAGATGAATTTTTAAATCTCATGTTTTAAATGATAATAATTTTTTTCAAAAATTTTTAAATCCTTTCTTGTCAAATTTTTATGACAAAATAGATACATCTTCTCCATCTGCACAAATTTATAAAATATGGGAATCGAACCTCACTCCCTCTCCAGCAGCTACATAAATTTGTAACGCGTGAGAATTGAACACATGACATCTTTGACTTTGATACCACTAATTGGATCGTTGGTGTTGATCATTAATCCTAAAAGCTTGAACTGATAGAATTTAAAATTTATTTATTACAATATACAGACAAAATCAACTAGGGTCTCCATTATAATTCGATCTAATTAGGGTCATATCATTTCAAATATGACTCGGTCCAATACGACCTCCCGCCATTTCGAATGTGGCTCGGTCCAACTCAATCTTCCGTCACAAATATAGATGCTAGTCTTTTTATGCCAATAATTTTAATCTTTTATTTTCAGATAAAGTTAAAAAATATAGTGAATCAAACAAGGCCATCGTTCAATCACTTGTGAAATAAGTACCAAAATAATTTACCTAAAGAAAAGGGCGAAATTATATTTTGACCCTTTAATTTGTTAGTCTAAAGGCTTGCTAGGGGTGGACATCAAACTACAAAAAAAAAAAAAACAAAATTAACTAAACCAAGTAGATAATTTTGGCTCATTTTGATTTAATTTAATTAAAATTTTAAATAATAAAAATAATTTAAATTAAAAGTTTTTGATTTAATTTGGATTAAAAATTTTGAAAAACCAACCCAAGTCAACTATAGTTTTTACATGTAAAGCTATCATTTAGCACATCAGTATAATCCTAAAAGTTTGAAACTTAGTTATTTTATATTTCTAGGTAAATTTATTATTTTTTTTTAAAAAATGAAATAGATAGTTTATAATTTTTGCTATCCAAAAAAAAAATAAACCAATAAGATATTCTAGGCTAAATTACACTTTTGGTCTAGGAACTATATGGCGCGTGGTATTTTTGTTCTCAAACTTTAGTTTGTAGTAATTTTGTATTCAATTTTTTAAAATTTTAGCAATTAAGTTCTACAATCCAATTTAATTGATTAAATATTAATGTATTGCTGATAAGAAAATGATGTATTATCTTAATTATTGTTGTTTCATCAATTGTAACACTACCATACTATTTTTGTATAGTGATATATACTTTAATATTTAACCAAATAAATTAAATTACGAAATTTAATTATAATAATTAAAAAAAATTAATAAAAAAATTATTTTAAATTAAAATTTAAAGACTAAAAGAGTCACGAGCCTAGTAGCTTTTCGACCAAAAGTGTAATTTACCCAAATGTACTAATTGTGTTTAAAAATTCAAATATTCAAACCGACAAACTATGACATCCCAATAGTCCAATCGGATGTGAATGAATTTGTGATTGAATTTATAAGAGACTATGGATATAAATAATAATAACCGGAATTAAGCATTTTGGATTGTGGTTTGGGCCCAACGAGTTATTATTGCTAGTGGATCGAATTGTTACATTTGGTATCAGAGTCAATCACCAGTCGAAAGTGTGTGACGAGTCTCGGCTGAGCCAGAATCTGAAAGACAAGAGGCTAGCGAGACAAGTCTCACATCGCCTAATAATCTTCGACTGTGCGTGTGTTTGGGCTTACGAAGGCGTCATGTCTAAACGAGGGAAATTTGTGACACCTCAATAGTCCCATATCGGATAATAATAAAATTGTAATTAAGTTTATAAGAGACCATGTATACAAATAATAATAATTAAATTTAAATATTTTGGGATGTGATTTAGGTCCAATGAATTATTATTGTTAATAGACCGGATCGGTATATAAACCAAACTGAAAGCAAATCAAAATTTTTGGTTTGGTTTTGATTTTAATTTTTTTCAACTGAATTTGATCAGTTTGATTTGAAAACCGAACCAAATGGAACCATGCCCATCCATGCCCATCATTAGGTATTCTTTGGTTCGGAAACAAGAAAAGAAATAAGAGGAATAAAATTTTATCACACCTCTTGTTTTTTTTTTTTTTTTTAAAAAAAAGTTAGCTAGTTCCCTCTCGACGGATTACTCTTAGAGGGCGTTTGGATCGGGTTATCTTGGCAGGATTACGGATAATTCTGTCAGGATTACTGTGTTTGGAGAATTCTGCCTGTAATCTGTTCGGTAATATAAAATTCCGAAAGGTGCAGGATTAACTCCAAAATATTATTGGGAGAAGGGAAGTTAGCTAGTTCCATCTCAACGGATTACTCTTAGAGGGCGTTTGGATCGGGTTATCTTGGCAGGATTACGGATAATTCTGTCAGGATTACTGTGTTTGGAGAATTCTGCCTGTAATCTGTTCGGTAATATAAAATTCCGAAAGGTGCAGGATTAACTCCAAAATATTATTGGGAGAAGGGGTGTATGTTGCATTACTGGAAGCGAGTAATGTTGTAGTTAATATAAAATAACAAGTTTACCCTCGAGTACCTCCCAAACCCTAAACAGGAGATTGCAGTTAATATAAAATGACAAGTTTACCCTCGAGTACCTCCCAAACCCTAAACAGGAGATTGCCTCCCCGTCTCTCTCCCGTGACTGCCGTACGGACCTCCCTCTCTCGCCCAAGCCAGCCGCGACCGCCCCTCTCTCCCTCTCTCCCTCTCTCGCCCGAGCAAGCCTTTAAAAGTTCTTGTTTTTTTTGGGTGTAGAGGTTTCGACTCTATGAAATATTTATTCCATATGTTGCTTTGTTTATATTTAACTTGGTAATGCCATTGTTTGATGTTAGACATTGTTTGATGTTAGACTTGAAAATTATGTATTTGATATTATGCCTTATGTGATGTTTAGTTATTAATTCTCTTTAAATATAGCTTCTAACATGAAATTTATTTATTATTTTATGATTTTTTATTATTATTATAGTCTATTTTTTATTTATTTTTAACGGTAGAAATTAATTTTTTGCGGTGTAATTTAAATTTTAAATTTTGATGGTGTAAAATATCAAAAGGATAATTTTGGAAAAGGATATACATTTCTATCAGGATTACTGAGTTTTAAAGATTGAACCAAACGTAATAATGCTATAAACACTGTAATTTAGCATTACATTACCGGTTTATTCCAAACGCATTAATACAGCATCAGCAGTAATCTCGTTCAGAAATGCAACATGTCGGGATATGTTAAAATACTCAGTAATCTTACATAACCCGATCCAAACGCCCCCTAAAATAATTTATTAAGAGAATAATTTTTTTCGTTAGATTTAAAATATTATTAATTAATATTTTATATATTAGTTTATTTATTAATTAACTACATATATAATTAACCACTTGATTTATAATTTTAATAAATATTTAATTAACTATTTGAGTAATTAATTTATTATTAATTAGCTAATTAAAAAATTAACCATTTAGTGTGTTCATGCAATAACTAATATTTATTAATTAACGAATTAATATTGTAGCTAATCTAACTAATTAATTTATTAATCTATTGATGTATTAAATTAATTTATTAAATTATAATTTAATTAAAATATTGATGTTAATGAATTAGTTAAAATATTATTATTTTAAAACTATAATTATTTTATTTGTACTATTTCTATCTAACTATTCAATTGCTATATTTTTTATTTCTAAGAATAATTTAATTTTTATCTTAAGTATAAAATTGATTTAGCTTCTGATTATCTGAATGAAGAAGAGTACACTTATTAGGGACAATACAGTAATTACGTATTAAATGATACTTGAATTTCTATTTATTTTATTTATACTTTTTAGATAGTATGAAGGTATTTGTTTAGATATTATAAAAGGTAGGTGTTATAACTGTAACAAAGAATATGTTTGATTAGATATTATGAATAGAGTGCTTCTACATGTACTCCAGAATTTATTCCATAATATTATTATTTTTTTAAGAAAAGAATAGCACACTGTTCGTTTCATTTATAGCGAAATTGAATTAGACAAACAAAGTAAGATAACTAAATCTCAAGAGAAAAAAAAAATATATATTTTTCTTATAAATAGAATATATGTTATAAATATATCAAAGAAGATATTTTTATAGACATTGTTAGAATTTTGTTAGATTTGTAGTAAGATGCCAGTTAAATTAAAATAAATATTTAAATTGGTTAAAAATAAATTAATTAAAATTTAAATATTAATTAGAGTATGATTTATAATTATACTAGCATTAGGTATGTTTTAATAGAGCGTTATATACAGTTCCATAGTACCCAATTGTTAGGCCTCAAAAGTCATAGGCCAAAACTTGGGAGCACTTGAACAGAGAACACATTAAAATTGTTGGCTATTTATTTATAGATTAAAATATGTTTAATTTTTTGTCCCGTGATAATAGGCCCAAGAGACTAATAAGTTGAATTGGGTGAACCCAATAAGTTGAGTGAGACTGCAGTCCACAAACGTAACGGCAAGAGGCCCAACAATAGATCTAACGTCTATATGGGTTGAGTCCGGTCGAGACCCGTGGGTGTTGTGTGTGTACGCTTTAAGGGGTTTGGTTGTGTATTTCTAACAGCTCGAGTTTTTGGGATTAATGATTAGCGACAACGATCCGACACAGAGATTTGTGGTACATATTAGAAAAATTTAGGAGTAATTGATGAAAAACGACAATCAATGATAAAGAATCTCGCTAGGATTGCTGTATGTTGGTAGACAATATGATGGAAAAGAAACAATGTTATTTTTCGAAACTAAACGTCAAATCCATTATTAACCGTTAAACGAAAAAGAGAGTTATGGAAGGAATGAGATAAATTGTGCAGTCCCTGGTGAGTTAGGATTTTAACTGATTTTTTTATGTGTGTGTGTTCTTTTTTGTTGTATTTTATTTTTTCTGAGGCCCTGTTACCTCACCTCTTGTAGCTAAATTTATTTACTGAATGAATAAAGCAGGTAGCAAGTTATCTTTATCTCCCAAAAAAAAAAAAAGTTATAGGCCAAAATTCGATGGTATCCGTATTTGGAAGAGAGATTAGGTCTAGTTTGGTGCATCTAATGCACAGGTGTTCAAAGAAAGTAGTCTTTTGGACTTAAAAATAAAAATAAAAGAAAGATGAAAAATTTAGAAAAAAGGTTCGAAATGAAACTACTTTGTGTAGAAAAAAAATCAGCTATAATTTTTTTTTTGGATAGTGAATCTTATTTCACCCATATTTTTTGTTTGATTTTTTTTTCTCTTTTTTATGTGTTGTGTCAGTTTTTGCTGAGAAAATAAATTTATAGTAAAAATTCAATTTTACGATTTCGTTACGAAATTTCAACAATCATAACGGAGCAAGTGCTGATTCAATAACAGTTAGTATCAAAGCAAGTTACAAAATTTTCAAATATGATATTTAGAGTAAGTATCAGATTCTCATCAGACATATTGTTAAGTACCAAAATAATCTACTTAAAAAAAAAACGTTCAAAAATATATTATGACCCTTTATTAGTCTGAAAGCAATAAATCTCCATGAGTTCTCAACAGTCCAACTACCACCACACAAAATAGGGTAGTTTGTACTTTTGTTTTATGCACATTAAAACATAGATATGAGTTAATTAGTATTGAATGATGATTCTAACTACATTCTTGTCCTTTTGTGGAGTTAGGTTTAATAATGTAGAGGCCCCTTTTAATTCAGTGGTCATTTTGAAAGGAGTGCTGCTAGAGGTGCCCTGGAAGATACCCTATAATACTATTGATGATATAACAATATAATTATTGTATTCTAATAGTAATTACTAAATCTAAATATTATTATAAAACTCTAAGTACCATCATTATATCTTCAATTTTAAACCGTAAATTTTTCATATATATATATATATATATATATATATATATATATATATATATATATATGCCACACTGCAACAAAATTAGGTTATAGAAATATATTTTTGTGATATTTTTGTACAAATATTCTATTATATTCCATATATATCTAAATTTACGTTATAGTGACATATTTTAAGAACACATTATATAATAAGTATTGGTATTTTTACCAGCGATATTTTTTTTCATATTTTAAAAATATTTAAAATTATCACTGTACTATAATTTTATCATAGTGCCAACATATCAATAATATATTTTGATATTCCAAAGTATGCGACTCAAAGCATTTCTCCTTTGAAATCGATCCTAACTACACCTTTCCTTTCTTTTTTATTTTTTTATTTTTTTTGTTTCTTGAATAACACTACCTTAGCTTTGATTACCTCTAAATTCTTTTATTTCTATCATTTTAATATGAGATTTCATCAAAATCAATAGCTTCATTGCGATCAATAAATAGAATACATAAATTGTGCATGTCATCAATAATTCACTGCATTTCCGTCACATGGTACATGCAGTCATTTATTTCAACGCTCAACAAATTTGGTATCATTTTTTTTTTTTTTTTTTTTGTATGTCGTGGCATTTTGGCATCCTATCTGTGGTGGTAGTTGGCCTTCTTCTCCCTTTCCGTCTTCGTCGTGGTGGTTTGGCTTTTTTTTTAATTTTTTTCCTTCTATGTTTGAGATTTCTTCACATTTTTCTTGTTTATGGACGACCTTTTCGTATTTTTTGTTATGCCCCGTGATATATATATATATATATATATTTATTAATGTATCTTAATGATGGTGTATGCACTATTATTTTTTTTCGTGGTGGTAGTTTATCTTTTTTTTACTTTCTAAACGACCAGACAAAGACTTTAAATTTAGTAAAACTACTATTAAATTTTTTAAAAAATTAATTAATTAACTAAAGTGACTAAAATCAAACCTAATCAAATATAAGAGAATGCTAATAAAAAAAAAAAAATTGGGGTCTATTTCAACCTAACGGAGAAATTATTGCCTACTTCATGTGTGACATATAATCATAGATTCTTTACACACCTGCTGCACCTGATATTTGATAACTAATTTTAAAATCAAAATTTAACTACTTCAATAAGTGCAACCTATAAAATTTAAAGAGACTACAATAAAATTCAAATTTTTAAAAAAATTCTATTGGTTGAGTATCAAATAGTTTCAGGTGATCAAGAAAATCTGTGTTCAAAATTTGTAATTTTTAAATTCTATTGCTTAACTTTTAATATATGGATTTTGACTTATTCCTCCTATAGTTGATGGGGCCACAAAACAATTTCAAAAGGAATAAACCAAGGTAGGAAACTCACCTAACTTAGGTAGTTTAGTTATGGAACATTCCATATAACTCTACCCCTTGTGCAAAAAGTAGGTTAATTTATTAATGCATCCTTACCAAGAAGCCTCACCATTTGTACCATATCTATATCTCTCTCTCTCTCTCTCTCTCTCTCTCTCTCTCTCTCTCTCTCTCTCTCTCTCTCTATATATATATATATATATATATATATATATAACACAACTCGAAAAATCTTATATCAAACATAACCCAAGCTATGGGAACCAAGGAAGGCATGGAGCAAACAGGAAAAGAAACTCTTCTCTACAGTGAAGCCCTCTATCATGTCTCTTCACTTTCTTCACCCTTAAATTTCTTCGCGAAAAATACTTTGCATCGTCTCATGGGTGTTCATATATATATATATATATATATATATATATATATATCTACTGATGTGTTGATCTGTAGTATTGCATAAGCTAATTTTGGCGCGACATGTTAGTATGGTAAAACATCAGTATAGTGTATCCATTCGGAATATTTCTATATTTGTTGGTAACTATAATTTATACTGTATATGAGATACGGTATTTCCTACTGATCCTCGCCATTCTTCTTAGTATACCTAAACAATCAGGTGTAGCGGCAATAGCACCGATTTTTATCTCTCTCTTGGCTTTACCATTTCTTTTTTAATTTTATGTTTGTGCCTAGTTCAAAGTGTTTGCCCAATTCACAGAGGTTAATATGGAAGAATGTGCGGAGTTTATGTGTGACTGGTACACTAGAACTTTTGGATTGATTATTTAGACCCAACGAGTTATTAGTGCTAGTGAGCCAGATCGTTTAGAGTCACCAGTCGAAAATGTGAGGTGGGTCTCATGTCGTTCGCTGATCTATGCTACATTTGTGATTGGGCTGACAGAGATGTTAAGATCTAAAACGGAGAGAATATGTGACACTAATTATATAAGTAGCCCGTATCGAATACTATAGGGGACTATAAGGAGTTTATATGTGACGAATAAAGTAAATTAAACCAATAACTAAACTTAAGCATAAGCCAATTCAAACTTGACCTATTGGTATGTCAAAGCATCAACAATATATCAACAATATATAAAGACAGTATTTGGCGCTACTGGTAGTAGTGCTCTATTTCTTTTAAGACTTGATTCTTTTTCTTGATATTTGGTCTGCTCCGATGGCAACTACAGTACGTGCTGGAGACGAGCGTGTACCCTCGAGAGCATAAGTGCTTGAAGGAGCTCCGCGAGATCACCAGCAAACACCCATGGTAGTTCACCATTGCTCCTACAGCATTTCATTTGTCATCTTTTCGCGCCTCTAAAAACCATTAATACTTCATTTTATCTATCATGTCTATATTAGATATTTCTTATCCGCCGAGTTTATCTATATATACATATATATATATATATATATATATATATATATATATATATATATATATTGAAAAAAAATAAGAGATTATTCTGAACAAAGTCACGATTGATGATCAGGAAGGTCATGTCGACCAGCCCAGATGAGGGACAGTTCTTAGCCATGTTAGTGAAGCTGATCGGCGCGAAGAAAACGTTGGAGATCGGCGTGTACACTGGCTACTCTCTCCTCGCCACGGCCCTCGCCTTACCTGATGATGGCAAGGTACATCGATCATTTTGTACTATCCTTGTAACATACTACTGAAGACATTAATCTGATGATCGAAAACAGTTTAGAAATAGTTTTTATTATTTATATTTGATCTTATTTGAGGAGTCTACTTAAAATAGTATTGATAGTAGATGAATAATATGTAATACCAAATAAAACTTTAGATCGTATCTTCTGCGATGATTTTTAATTTTCTAAAATTGATTGTAGATGACGGTTCTTCCTTTAGATTCGTTCACGTGCGCAATCTGCAAAAAGCGGATAGTTTCCTGTCTATTTCCTTATCCCCGGAGATGGAGCCGTCACAAAAAATTAGATTAGGATTAGACCGAGACTCCCGTTGTCATATATATATATATATATATATATATATATATATATATATATATATATATATATATATATAACCTAATGTAAGAATGTTTTAATCACGTCCGTCCATCAAGGACATGTCCAGATACATTCTAACCGATTGGATTGACTATATCTTTAAAGATCGCCTAGAATAAATTACGTAGGCCACATCCAACACTATAAATACTATTCCTTTACTATTGATAGTATATTCTAGTTATTCTTCTTATTTAAGTTTATTTGTGCAGATACTGGCGATAGATATAAATCGGGACTACTACGAGATGGGCCTACCGGCGATTGAGAAGGCCGGCGTGGTGCACAAGATCGACTTTCGTGTGGGAAAGGCTTTGCCCATGCTTGATCAGCTGGTGGAGGATGTAAGATCATTTCCTTAGTAAGGAGCTCCACAGTGAGCATTTCAACAAGTGTGATCTGATTTTGAGCCAGGTTTAGTTTGCTCTGTTCGGGTCTGATTTTGAGCTCGATCGGGCCGGATTAAGAGAAACCTGGGCCTAGCCTACATTAGAAAGCCGGGCAGAACTCGACTTGACCTGTCAAAATCTAGGTCACACAAAGAAGGCTAGATTTGCTTAGGGCTATACATTTAGCCATATTCGTGACGAAATTTTAAGATTCACAATCAGATGCTATAAAATGCGCGACAAGCTTTCATGTTACATTACTAGTGTTTTGGATGGCGTATGAAAAGAGCCTCGTGGTGGGAAATTTGGGATACGCACTCCCAACATACACTGCAACAAAACTATGCTATAGCGACATTTTTAAATATTTTTAAAATCTAAAAAAAATATACTAGTAAAAATACCGACACTTATAATTAGTGTCGCTATATTTGCAATCGCTAGAATGTATAGCGACACATTATTATAATGTGTCCCAAAAATATGTCACTATAATCTAATTTTGGATTTAGATGAAATATAGATATGACACTTATATAAAAGTGTTATAAAAGTATGTTGTTATAAAAATATGTTCTTATAATCTAATTTTATTGTAGTGATATTTCTGTTCTTATGTTCACTACAACCAAATTATGCTATAGCGACACTTTTAAGTGTTTCTAAAATTTTAAAAAAATATCGCTGGTAAAAATACCGACGCTTATTGTTATTGTTGCTATATGTGCCGTCGTTAGGGTGTATAGCGATATATTTTTGTAATGTGTCCCAAAAATGTGTCCCTATAATCTAATTTTGAATATAGATGGAATATAAATAGGACACTTATACAAAAGTGTCGTAAATATGTGTCCCTATAACATAATTTTGTTGTAGTGACGTTCCTAATGTGGGACTCTGTGATCCACCACTTATCACATCGTCACCTCGAATCTTAAAGCAACATGAACAACAGATTAGATGGTCTCCCATTAAACTTTTGTTTCGATCAGGAGAAGGCGCATGGTTCGTTCGACTTCATCTTTGTCGACGCGGACAAGAACAACTACCTCAACTACCATGAGAGGGCGCTGAAGCTGGTGAGGCCTGGCGGCATTATCGGCTACGACAACACACTGTGGAGGGGCACCTTGGTGATGCCGGAGGATGCACCGATGGATAAGCCACTGCGCCAGTTTCGTGGCTACGTGCGGGAGCTCAACACGGCGCTCGCCGCTGACCCCCGCGTCGAGATCTGCCACCTCACGATCAACGACGGCCTCACCCTCTGTCGCAAGATCGAATAGAATGATCGTGCATGTTGCATGTGAACTTTATCAGAGTTTCAGTCTAACCCTCCAAACTTTTAAAGTATGCATCATACCATCCGCTCGTCATTTCATCTCATACGTCAATCATACTATTTACTAGAGTTTTATAATGAGTTTGGATTGACAGTAAAAGATAGAATGGTGGGCTGATAGATATACGATGCGAACATCGTAGAAACATGCTTTAAAAGTTAAGAATAAAACTGGAACTCGGATTAAAAAATATACTAGTAGTGCTATTCGCCTGGTTTGAGAACATATTAATTTTCACAAATAAGTTGTTGTTACTCTCTCCTACCCAGTCACCACTGTAATGTAATAAAAATGAAGAGCCTGTGATAGGAGTTTACAATCTATTTAATTGCTTGTAATGAAGTGACTATATTTTATTAAATAAAAAAATAATAAGTCATTAATATTTCATTTCATAACAAAGTTAGAAGAGTAGTGCTACCGGTACACCATGGTTCGGGGTGTACATCATACACCCCGACCATGTGTGGCTGGGATTTAGTTAGAATTAAGCGGGATTTCCATATACTCTATTCTCACCCCGCCTAACCTTTTCTCTCTTTCTCTCTCTCTCGCGCTCGCTCTCTCTCCATTCCCTCTCTCTCTCTCGCGCTCGCGCTCTCTTTCTAGGGTCTTTCTCTTTCTCTCGCTCGCTCGCTTCGACTGTCGACCAGCAGGCGAGGGCCGGTAAAACCAGGGCTCTATCGTCTCCGTCGTTTAGGGTTACCTTGGAATCGCCTTGCGAAGCACCCGAGGACCGCTCAACGAAGAGCTCTGTCGCCTCCGTCACCTCCATTGTGTAGGGTTTAGGGTTTAGTTACCTCGCCTCACCGCGCCGATCGGTAGGGTATTCTTTTTTTTTTTTTTCTTTTTGTGTTTTTGCTTCAATTTATGTTAATCTTGTTAATCCTGAAATAAGTGTACAAATTCATATAGATGGGTTAAGCACAGTTATAGATGGGTTAAGCACAGTTATAGATGCCACCCAATTAGACCATTTCCACTATCTCTTTCCACTATTACCCACTTAACCACATTTGGAAAAAACAAATGTGGTTCATTGTGTAATTGTGTACCGGTACCAACCTTTGGAACACATATGTACCGGTACACTTTTTTGTGTACCGGTACACTTATTTGTGCACTAGGATAATCGTATTCACTACAGGTACATTCTGTTCTGTACACTAGGATAATGGTAGTTCTCTTTATAAAAAAATCGTTCTCAATTTTTTTAATTAGCTAATGAAAGATCCCTTTTCATTCTCAAAGAAGAATTTAGTTTTTTTTAATATCTTTTTTTGTGTTCCAACAAATATAATGACATGTTGAATTGAAAATATTAAGCATTATTCTCTTGTAATTTAAGTGTTTTAGAATAATTAATGAATTGCTACACGTGATTTTTATAATGCAGCTGAAGATATGGTTGCTACCAGACGTATGGCGTCCAGTAGATTGGTCGAGGAGGCAACCACTAGTAGGCAAAGCACTACTTCCAAGATTCATGAAGAGAGAATAGAGAGAGCAGTTCAAGATATAGCAAAGAGGACGACAAAGATTGAATTAGTTTCTGGAAGATGTTATCCATCCCATTTACATAATACAATGATTGTAGAAGAGTCTCCGAAGACATCGGGCAGCTATACGATCGCTGGCCCAGCACTATGGGAAGTTATGTCTATTGAACAAATGACATTGTTGAGAACAACGCCATTTGCTTCATACCTCGACCTCCCACCACTAACCCAAGACTTAGTATTAGTTGATAGTCTCCTCAGCTTTTGGGATGATGAGAAAAGAGGAGTTACAATAGGAGAAACTTTCTTTCCTTTACTTGCGGATGAAATAGCTGTTTTGGTTGGGTTACCGACGCAGGGGGAGCCGATTCATTGGGGTCAAAAGAGTGTGAAATCGAAGATTTTTGATAAATACTTCAACGGCGATTATAAGCACGCCGATAGAAGAAAACTCCGCCATATTTTGTACAGTCTTGCTGGTCAACAGGGAGAGGATGCAGTCAGCGATTTTGTCTCTGTATTTATATTATATGTTTTTGCCACTGTCCTCTTTCCAACGAGCCACTACAATGTTCCCAAGGCCTTATATAGATATATAGATGATGTACATAGAATTGGTGACTATGCTTGGGGGCATGCAGTATATAATTTTCTTGTAAGTTCTATATCGAAAGCATCTCGACGTGTAAAGCGTCGGAATAGTGGGCACGAAAGAAACGCTGGCTATATTGATGGGTGTACAGTAGCCTTCATGGTGAGCACAATTGAAAAATAGTGTGTAAGTATATTTTTTATTTTGTAAATATTCATTTGTTCATTCCATTGCTGATAACTGGTGTTGATCATAAATGTAGAGCTGGGCTTTTGAGCACATCAAGGGTTTGGGTACTTCTGATGGGGACAAGGGTGTTCCACGGATAAGAAAATGGAAAGCTTCAGCAGCTTTTAGGAGCTATGATAAGCTGATGAAAAAATTATTGTCTTATTCGCCTTCAGATGTAATAAATTATATAATGATTGTTAATTTATAACATTTCCTTAATTTTAGATAAATGTATCTATCTAATTCCATGTTATATATATATATATATATATATATATATATATATATATATATATATATATATATATATATATATATATATATATATATATATATATATATATATATATATATATATATATATATTGCAGGTTATACCAACCTTTACATATCATCCAGAGGAGATGTATATATTAAATCGTACCGCACCAGTTTGGCAGCCACCTCAGGTATTCTATAAGTTAAGAATTATACATGTTATTGATCTGGGTTACTTTACGTATTTTTCTAGTGACCGTCTTGTTTTTGCTTTTTGATTATTTGAGATTCAATCGAAAACTACCGTGACTACTACCTCTAGCGCTGGGGATAGTAGCAGTATTCATAATTTACTTACTAATTTGGAACAAGCTGTTTATGGCCTCGAAGAGCGGATTAAAATCTTGGAAGCAGAGAATATTAAGTTAAAGGATATAAATAAGAAGCTTCAGGACCAAATTGTGAGCGGCTCTGCTGTTGCAGCAGGAGAAGGCGGCGCGACAGGCGATGTCGAAACAGAAAATGTTGAAGATGAGGCTGAAGGTGGGCAGCACACATTAGGGAAAGAAACCAGCGAACATCCTGTTGATGCTGGTGAGATTAATATAGTGGTGCCCACTGCCGATATTAAAATCGACGTCCCGTCGAGAATTGAAAGGATTAAAGGCCGTGAAAGGAAGCGAAAGGAATTATCAGATGATTTCACGGCCGGGAAAAGAGGAAAAAAAGCATCTTATATTAGAAAGCGCCGCCTTGATTCTAAAGAGCAGGGGTCGAAAGAAACTGAAGCATCAGATTCTGCTTCCGGGGCCATTGCCGACGTCCTTACGGTATTATTGTATTAAGTTTATTGTTTTTAATCTTAACAATTTTATAAAGTATGACAATTGCATAATTTTTGGAATGATAACAGGCATTAAAAAAAGAGTATGATGATCCAGAAGGTGGAGTTTCATCCATCAATGTTCCGGATGAACCCGCTCTGGATAGCTCACCCGGATTCATTATTGAGTCTCGTCGCGAATATCCGGGTCGAGATAAAATTCCTAAAGAGGAAGATTTTGCAATCAACTTTTTTATAGCACAACCAATAACTAAGTTAGTCCACCATATCATATATTCTTTTAATTGTTATATATGTCTATTTCCATTTTCTCATTACTTAGCATAATATTTCTAATTCTTTTTGATAGGGGAGCTATATGGGAAGATAGCACCATAGGGTCGGATTCGCCTTGTATTAGTGGCGAAATCCTCCGAAACTTCTTATTTCGAGGCCCGACCCACGATGAGGTTCGTGCACTGAAAACGATAAACAACTAGTTAAATCTTGTAATATATATATATATATATATATATATATATATATATATATATATATATATATATATATATATATGTGTGTGTGTGTGTGTGTGTGTGTGTGTGTGTGTGTGTGTGTGTGTGTGTGTGTGTGTGTGTGTGTGTGTGTGTGTGTGTGTGTTTTAACATAATTTCTTGTTGTTTTCTAATATAGGTGATAAATGTATATTTTCATATTCTTAATACGATGGATATGAAGGGTGTACAGAAATTTAGCCATCCTGCTCTTTTTTTTCGAACTGAAGTTTCGGTGAGTTTCATATTTGTTTCAGTTCTATATTATTTTTATAAAGTTACATTTATGTATATATCACCTTAATGAAACCACGAATTATACGTGTCTTTTTAAGATCAAATTTAGCTATTTTGTATATATATGACAACACATTTGAGAATTTAGATTGTACTCAATCTCACAATTTAGTTCTCTTATATTGTGACATTAAAATCTGATCCCTTTTATATTGCACAATTAAAATGCTGAAATATAAAAGACTCTGAACTGTTAAAAACATTAGTCATTCAATATTTATTACCTTTTGTTTATTTACTTATGTTGCATTATTCACCATAATTTCATTCATTCAAACCTCTTGTCGTGATAAGCATTTAGCAAAACCAAGATTGTAAGGAATTGATTATTAGATTGATGTTGTAACTATATTCCCTTTTATGTCCAGATGCACATACTTAACAAGATGGCAGGAATAAGGCCGGACGAGGCCATCACAGCTGACTTCATCCGGAATGTCGCCTACGATTCTGCATCCGTACGGCACTTTTTGGAAATAATATGTCACGCCCCGAGTTTAAAAATCAGGTCTGAATTTTTTTTTTTTTTTGATTAAATCAGAGTTTGCAAAACAGGCGTAACAGACCGCCACACATATAGGAAACTCTCTATTCCGCGAACAGAGACTCCCCTATATATGCACGGCTAGGCTAGTAATCAGCGACAGATATCTCAGTACAACTACTAATCTAGTTAGCAGGAATAATCAAAATTAAGATATTACATCATCAGTTTTAAATGTCTAACTCAAATAGAACTGAAATAAATGCGGAAAATAACAGTCTGTGTAAATCATCAAGGATCTCAATCAACTCTGTCCAGAATCATGGGGACAGCTCTATCGTGACAGGCTCACTGGATCGTCCCGACATCTCACCACCCGACGGACCTACAACAGTCACCCGAGGGTGTGAGATACACCGGAGTGTATCCCAGTGGGCACGACGAGCCGAGCTTCAGCTAATCGTACCTACTGGGTACTAAAATCTGCGGATAGTAAGAGTCAATAGGAAAAGCTGGAAAGCATAGAGGTCTACTAGTAATCAGAATAAGAACTGCAGGTAAGTATACTGGAATCAATCATAAAATTGTAGATCATACATGCTGGAAAACATAAACGTCCACTCATAATCAAAATCCACAGATAAGCTAACTAGGCAAGTAATCAATCATAAGCTGGCATATGAAATGAACTGGCATGAAGCATAATCAAGTGACAGTACATATACAGGTACGGAAAATACCAGAACCAATCCAATATAACAGAACAGGAATAGGTACTGAAAAGCATGCTAGAACATGGGAGTATATAATCTATGCATCAATCACAAGAATATCAAGCACCCAACCAATGCCATTATTGGTCACGGGGACCTCAGGCTCATACCACTCTCTGCACCTATCCCACTGACATAACCCCGCACCCATATGTGCTATCTGGGGCTCACGGGTCCTTCCTCCAGACCACTTTACCGGTAAAGAACAATAGCCACGGGGAGCGACCCCGGCAATGTTCGTGAAGTACAGCAGTGCATGGCAAGTCACAATGATCAATCTCACGGTCTAGTGACCGAGTAGTCGGCACACGCCGAAATCCCAACAGGGAATCATCTGTCTATATCTATCCATCGGAATCAATCAATCATGTATATCGAGTAGTGTCTATCAATCAGGATCAATCAATCATGCATATCGAGTAGTGTCTATCAATCAGGATCAATCAATCATGCATATCGAGTAGTGTCTATCAATCAGGATCAATCAATCATGCATATCGACGTATATCAAGAAATATCTCAATGACAGGAATCAACAGGTATCATCTAATCATGCAAATCTATATCTCAATCAATCAGGATCAGTCAGGAATAATCAGGGAGTATGTATATGTTAATCAGCTGATCGTGACAAGAAATCTCAATCACAGGTCTAATCAGGTCAATGTCAACAGTGACCTCATGATATGTCAAGATAGGTCATATAATCAACGGGGAAGTCAAAAACAGGGGTCCGACTGGACTAAAGCAACCAGAGGGCCAAAAAGCTAGCCCGGACCGAAGATAACCCACCTGGATGAAGGCAGACTCTCGAACTCCCGCGCAGCTACTGGGAGACTGGTGCTGTTTAAAGAGAGTTCATACATCAATTTTTGCATTTTGGTCCACAATGTATTTAAAATTGCATAAATACCTATTAGATAACTACTGTTTTAGCTCGTTCGTGAAATCCGGGAATCCAAAATTGACGCCGTAAGTTTCAGTGGGTTCGTTACGACGAGACGAAGCCCGTGCTCACAAGGTTGGGCTGGCACGAGGCCCGATTTAAAAGTTGGCCCAAGATCTATTAGTGCCCAAATTACCACTATGCTACAACTTATTATATACATGATTTAAAGATGATCTAAATGGAGCATGATGTTCAGTAAGGATCGAGGACAGTGGGGCTCACCTCAGACTGGCCGGAAGTTGGCCGGAGCAATGGCCGGAGCAACACCCAAAAAATGGCTCAAGGGCTCGGTTTGGCCAAGTCAGGTGCTCCCTGTTCAAGCAGCAATTTAGTGTGAGCATCAGCAAGAGGAAGGTCTCATAAGGTCTCGGGAGCAAGCTGGGCCGAGCCCCGGCGGCCGGAGGCGGCGGTGGCCGGAGATGAGCCCGCAATGGGTATTTCGGGTGCAAGGTTGAGAGATCAATCACAGAGGGCTTCCTGGGCCAAACAAAAATGCTGGAGAGAAATGATGGGGCATTTAGACCTCACCTGTACGGTCGGCAGGAGCCCGAGTCGCCGGGGATGGCCGGAGGGGAAGACCGAGGCAGTTTCGGGTGCAACTGAAAAGACTCCAAACCTGACGTTAGGATTCCCATGCAACACCACCATTGGTCACGAAATGATGAGAGAGGCCTACCTGCACCGTTTCCGGAGGTCTGAGGTCGCCGGCGACGCGCGGCGGCGGAGCTTGGTGGAGCTCCGACGGTCAACAATGGCGGATTCCGACCGTGGGACTCCGGGCCGGTGCGACTTGGATCAAAGGTTTCCTGGTGGTGCCAGGAACCTTCTGGCGGTGATGGCCGGCGATGGGGACGAGCGACGGCGCCGGACGGAGGGATTCCGGCGATGGGTCAATTCTCCCGATTCTAGGGCTCGGCCGCGCGAGAGGGATCCTTGTCCGATCACCCTCGGGTTTTGTGGGGAGGTTGCAGTCGTCACGGGGACCAGATCCAACGGTGCTGATCTTTAGTTGGACGGCCGGATCACGGCGGCGCTGATGTCGACCGAGAAGACGATAATTTGATGGGATGGCTCCCGCCGGCGATCGGGTCGGCGGCGCCGGCTCTGCCTGCATCCGATCGATTGCTCCCAGTGTCAGGAGTCTTGTGGTCATGCCCAAAAGCCCGAAAGCAAAGGAAAGTTTCAAGAACTTACCTCGCCGGAGAGTGGAGGAAGAAGAGGTCCGCCCGCGGCGGCGCGCGGCGGCGGCGGGCCTCGGGTTCACCTCCACTCGGATGCGGCTTCGTTAGGGACTCCCCCGACCAGGTCTGGGTCGCCCAGGGACTTCCCGAGTACCCTCCTCTTCAACAGCCCGAGAGCCAAGCTTCCATGGTTGCTCTCTTCTCCGGCGACAGGGGAGGCGGCGGCCGATGCGGCTAGCTCCGGGGAATGCGGCAGAAGAGGGGAATGTGGTTAGGAACTGCGGCTGTGGGCTGAGGGTCTAGGGTTTCTTGGAAAACCTAGCTCGGGCTTGCATGCTTATATAGGGTAATGTCAACTTGCAATTTAGTCCTCCATTTCTCCATATCTAGGGTTAAGTCCATCCCAGGATACTTCTCTCTCACTTAGGTCCCTCCACATGCAGTGGCACGCAAATCGAAGCATGTTTTATAGGGATTTATGTGCAAAAAGCCACTTTTTCCCGTATTTCACGCTTTTCGAGGCGACCCGGTCGCCGAAACGGAAAATGGACTGCGCCATGACGTCCGGCTCGACGAGACCTATCAGGTAGCGATCTCTGATTTTCGCGAAACTGCCCGGATAAAATCTCGGTCCATAATAACTGTGTCAAAATACAGTTTTCACGCTTTTCGAGATTCCAGAGTCGTCAAACAGAATTTTCGACTGCGCCATTGCGTTCAGAACATCAAAAATAGCTAAAATTGACTACTCGAATTACTACATTAGGAGTCCAAATAGTAAATTGGCCAACATTGGCGCTAAGGGGACTCGAAAATAGGGTTTACTGTTCACTTGTACCCGCGACTTACGTCGCGGGTCCCGCCGGCTTCAACGCTGATTTCTGGAAGATCCGACCGTCAGATCTGAACAAGCTTAATATAGTTTTCGCTCAGTTTGACGAGACGGTCGCACTCGTGGTCTCGGATCTTCGAGATCAGGCTCGGGTTGAAAAGTGATATTTCTGGCCCTATTTCTGTGCAATTTACACTGCAGAAAAGGGGCACTGTCGCTATGTGAGCCATTTATGATTCAAATTCAACTTGGCTTTTATTAATCTCATTTATTTATTTATTTACAAAAATTCGAATTCTTACATAATAACTCCGGAAAGTATCAGCTGTAATAGATTTATAATTATTCCTATCAATAGTAATTGGCATTGGCATTTGCTTGTCATAGATTTGAAGGAATCCCATTTTGAGAGTTGGAATTCCTTGTGGAGTCATCGTTTGGCAAAGGATGCTGCAAACGTATTGGTATGTATATTACTTTTATATTTATTACATTGATATATGCATAGAAGATTGACTTCACTATTTCTCTTATGCAGGCGAGGTGGTTTGCAGCCTATTTTGAGTTTATCCTTGAACAACGCATCCGCCACCCAAATGTCATCTGGCAGCTTGATTGTCAGCAACAAGGTTCGACTGAGGTTGATTGTGGCATGTACACATGCCTATTTGCTGAAAGAATTGTAAGAGGCGGCTCCCCCGATCTTTTGGTTTATGAAAAAGATCCCCCGTATTTCCGGTCGCACATGGTGAGCCAAATCTTACGAGATCCCTGTTGCGTGACTTCTAGTTCGATGCATACAAGTGTTCCGTAAAGATAATTATGTACAATAAATACTTTGGTTTAATTTATATGTTGAGTTGTATTAATATGTTGTATATCCGATGAATATTGTATTGAGTCATATATACGATTCATTGTATTCCATTTTTGATCAGTTTGATTTTAGTTTAATGTTGATTTGTATTGATTCGTTGTAGAGCAGATGAATATTGTATGAATTCAGTGTATCCCTGTTTTGATCAGTTTCAGTTTGATATTGTATTGTATCAATCTGTTGTAATTTTTATGAATATTGTATTGATTCCTTTTATTGATTCATTGTATCTTAGTTATGATAGGTTTGTGTTTTATGGTGAGTTGTAGTCATTCGCCGCAAATGTGATTATTTTTATGCTGATTACCTCACTAATTTTATTTTTTCATATATTTTACATTTTATAACTTTATTTTATATTAAATATAAAAATTTTATTAAATTATAATTGTTTCAAAAGTATTAATTTTTAAATTTTAATCTATATACAATTCTTTTATATAATTGTGAAGATAAATTTACTCAGGTACTCAATACTGAGTACCGTTAGTGAGGAATCCAAGTGTGTGGTGTTTCTGGTTTTGAGGACCATAAATGAGTACCGGTATTTTGGGTTTTGATGAACTTGAATGGGAAGCGGATGCGGCATTCAGTACCGGTCCTCATTAATTAGTACCGGTACGGAATTATAAGTACCGGTACGGAATTATTAGTACCGGTACGGAATTATAAGTATCGGTACGGAATTAAGTACCGGTACTGAATTATAAGTACCGGTACAGATTTAGCAACCCAAGTGATAGACTATCTGTACCGGAACACAATATTTATGTACCGGTACACTTGTTCTTCTCACTCAGTCGCGTTACTTGAAACTTCATCATACAATACCGGTACCGGAACTCATAAATTAGTACCGGTACTTCTTTGTTTAGTACCGGTACTAATTTATGAGAACCGGTACTTAGTGTTAAAATTTCAATAGATTTAAAAACTTGAAGAACTTTTAAATTTTGGGATTTAACAAATAGAAATATCTGTTAAGAATAGATACTTGAAAAATTGTGTAGTAAGTTGCTTCTCGTAAACTGGTAATGACAAAAGGATACTCCAGAACAAATCAATATAACTGTTACAGCACCAAATAAAAAATATTCTAGAATAATTAATTTTAAATGTTGGAGAACACATTGAGGCAATTGCAGAACATTCATATACAACAAATCAGCTTCTCAGAATTACATCTCCAATTCAGATCCCGGAAACACAGTGCAGTCATCTTTTCAGATTTACAATTCCATTCCTTTACAACATACACGTTACCATAGTACAGTCATACATCTTAGATTTGTACATGTGAATTAACCATATACCAATCACAATCAGCTTGGCTTATGACCCCCTTTTATACACATATTGCCACAATTATTATAACCCTAATGATTTACAGATTAGTTGCATTTAAATGTATTTATAATTCAAGCTACTCATATTTACATGCATCAATAATTCACTTGAAATATTAAATTTATAATACCCACGCATTAACAGCATCAGAAAATAGAAGAACATGGGGGAAAAAAAAACAGAGTAGCAGTTTCATAACCAACCAACCATATGTAATAAACAACATTCGCAACCCTCCACACCTCCCCCCCTCCCCACTCACTTGTAATCGCTCGTCAACATCATCAATATAAGAAGTAAAGACCTTATCGACCAAATTCAGCATCACCTTGCATCAAAGGCCTGTGTTGATTGCCAGCAACCAAAATAGCCTTGAACCGGCTGAATGGAACCGCCATGAAACTCCTCTGTCATCATGCCAATAAAACAGCCATTAGGTTCTTAGTGACAAGTGACTGAAGCACAATACCAAACCTTACAAACTGTCACATGGCGTGAATGTTAGCAACAGCGATAACCAGATTATATCTAGATTAAAACCTCAAGGAAGGCTCCAGAATTGTTAAATTAAAAACAATAAAAATCCTAGAACAATAGCCATAATCTCCTACATTCACAAATTGTACCACCATGCTTCTCACCCTACTTACGTCATAACAGAAAGGAGAGAAGAAATTCAACAAATGGCAACAATACATCAGTTTGAGTAGTCTTCTGTACCAGAGCAACGCGGCTTAAATGGCATTGCCTAATTCAATGTGAAAGGTATGATCATTGGGAAGTTACTCCCCCACCAATACATTTCCTGAATGCTAGTATAAATTTCAATATAATTTTAAATATGTTTACACCAATTTCTCTTTGCCTCTCATTCACAAAAAATCAAATAAAAATCAAATTGCCTAAAGCTAGCACTACAATTTTCAGCTTAAGACGTTAGCCTAAAATACACAAATGCTATTTTACATACCCTAACCTCATCATGTTCATTTTCAATACAGCTTACTCAACCTGATACGCTCCGCATAAATTACATGACCAAAATGAGAAACGCAAAACATAAGAAAATATTATTGGAACAAATTCATAGCCAAGCAGATGTGATAAAAATCTTTGCAAATGTAACTCTAAATATATCTTCAATAGAATAAAAAATGCCTCATTGTTGATGTTAAATTGCAGTTTAAGTTGCTGAAGCTGCAATTTTTCTCGTTGCCATCGTCGGCCTAGAACTACAATCCCCACTAAAGCAGTAGCCACAAATACATACCAAAATGTGTTAGTCTCTTTGCCTTACTATACTATTAGGCAAATTTCAGAGTGGAAACTAGGCATCATAGCAAACACTACAAACCCAATGCGGGAATTATTACGAAATTCATAAGCTTCTCCACATTTCTTGCGGGAATTATTAAGAAAATCAGAAGGTCATCTACATTCTAAAATGTCATTGCACATAAGTTGGTATAACTCATATACCATTTGTCTTTTGCCAACACTCTTTAGTAATAAAATTCAAAGTTAAGCCATAGTACTGAATTATATAATAATATTGATATTAAAACCCATTGACTCCACAAGAAATGCCTAGTCAGATGGAACAACGATCTTCCTCCACAGGCTATTACTTTGACTAATAATATAACCCAATCGGTTAAGAAACAACTAACTAAATCGAAATGAAAAGCAAGAAGAAGATGGCGTACCGGGTCACACATCGTCATGTCTGTCCTCAACATCATCATCATGTGATGTATGTCCATGTGAAGTACTTGTTCCAGTCGCTCCCGGAACTACATCATCATGCTTGCAGCTGATGATTTCAAACATCTTCTTTAATCCATCCTCAAGCTTCTTGAACCCTTGTTCCATTTTTTCCTTAACTGCTTGTACTTCCCGATGTAATGATTGTAGAGACACTCCCTCATCTGATCCAGTAGAGGCTTGATGTTGCACTTGACGAGGCGGTGCACTTGTAGTCGCATCACTTGTAGGACCTTTCACTTGCCCAAAGGTCCTTAGAGTTCCAATTGACTTGGCCAAAGTTATTCTATTAATAGCGCCCAAGCCATAGTCGTATTTGTCACATGTGACATCAACTCCGTGATCTTCCAACAGGCTAGTGATGAAGAGCGGGTAAGGAAGCAGTTCACGGCTATTTGTTGCCTTAATTACTTGCGTCATTTGTTCCCAAATAAGATAAGGAATATTGACACACACTCCAGCTGCACTCTCTGGGTGACCAAGATAATAAAGAAGAAGTAGACGTTGCCATCGTATTCTTTTAGTCCCCACCGTAGGCAACAGGTTGTAGCAAAGAATCAAAGATAGAATGTGGTATTCCGGCTTTAAATCCTTTGATACCACATAATCCCCGTTGGTCTGTGTACCCGCCTTGCAAATAGCATTAACGACAACATCCCAATGAGTGTCACTCTCAAGAGGACCTTCACAAAAATAATAACCAGATGTATCAACAGGCAAACCAAGATTCACACCTATTACATCTGGAGTTATATCAAACTTGACCCCTCGAACTGAGGTTTCGAATTTGTATGTCTGGGTGTCACAATCCGCTACAATTTTATCTCCCCTCATGTAAAACTCCCTGATTAACTCGGAACAGAAACCCTTATTTGCTGGAACTCTACCTAGTGCCCCCAAAGGAATTCGTTCTACTAGCCTTTCAAATTCCGGAACTTGTCGACACAATTCATTGAAGTTGATATGTCGCTCTCCAATACATGTTCTATTTTGAAAGATTCGATGCCGTTGTGAAGTAATTTGTGGTTCACCTTCTCCAGAATTTTCTCGGCTATCTGTTTGAGAGCCCTCACGAATTACCGGTCCACCGGTATTTCTTTCTGGAGAATATTCTCTATCTTTCTTTTTCCTTGAAGGCATCGGTGCCTTTCCTTTCCCTATTACCGATTCTCCCTCATTTTCTGAAGATTGTTCAGATTCCGAGCTTGTTGATACTTCATTCCGTGATCTTTTTGAAGATTTCTTCTTCCCACTTCCATGACTACTTCCACTCCCAGTGGCCATCAAAACTACAAGTGCCAGTAGCAAAGAGAAGGCCATTCTCCTGTGAAGAACATAATGCACTATTAGTTCATCGAATATGAATATCAGATATTCATATTCGATGTAATGTATTATCAAATATATGTTCTAACTCTTATGAAAATGACATTAATTTGATCAATACCCTTTCAACAAGGTCCAAATTACATTTTAATAGTGACAAGATTGTCTAACGAGTCATTCCAAAATTGAACAAGTGTTCCATCGTGTAGGTGTGTTAAGGGTATCTTAATAGTGACATGCATGTGTAAATGTGAGAACAGAGGGATCCCTCATAATGAGGGACACTTGTATCTTCATACAAATAGTGACATGCATGTGTACATTGAGAACAGAGGGATCCCTCACTGTGATAACACAGGATCGCTCACTGTGACATAACTCTCACAGTGAGGGGATCTCTCACAGTGAGAGAGAGAAAGAGAGAGAGAGAGAAGAGAGAGGGAGCGAGCTCACAGTGAGAGATGTACGACAGCGAGAGACACGGTTTGGCAACAAAGGGCTTCCTCTCGGCGACGGCCAGGCGACGGCGACGGAGAGAGGAGATCGGCACTGTGCGGGAGAGGAGTTCGACAGTGTGTGGGAGCAGAAATCGGCACTGTGGTCGGAGCGGAGCACGTGCGGGAGCGGGAGCACTGTGTGGGATTGAAGAGATGGTCGGATTGGGGAGACGGCACTGTGGGAGCGGAGCACTGGGCGTGATTGATCGATAAGAAATTTGCTACTTATAAATTTTTAAGTACGATTTAAAAATTTTAAATTTTTAAAATTATATAATTAACAGAAATTATAAAAATATTGTATGAAATTTAAATTTATTATTTTTAAAACATAAAAGAAACTTATTCGATTTATTAAAAGATAATATTAACAAATTTAAATTTATAAAATTAAATTTTGACGATTTTAATCTATTTTAAAATTTCAATATTTTAATAAAAAAATAAACTACAATCGAAGTAAAAAAAAAAAAAAATTCCTTAAAAATAAATATATAAGGAAAATAAAACTACCATTTTGTATATTATATAATTTTTTAATGTAACATTGAAGAGATGCTGGGAGCGGAGAGAAGCGCACTGTGGGAGCGAGAGCAGTTGGCGGGATTGAAGAGAAGAAATAATTTATAATTTTAAATTTTTAAGTTGGTGTAAACATTTAAATTTTAAAAATTATATAAATTTAAAAGAAATTATAAAAATATGGTATGAAATTTAAATTTATTATTTTATAAAATTATAATAAAGTTATTAGATTTATTAAAGATAATATTCAAAAATTAAATTTATAAAATTAAGTAAATTTGTGAAATTTAATAGCGTTTTTAAATTTCCAAATTATAATAATAAAAAAAAACAATCGAGTAAAAAGAAAATTTATAAAATTAAATAACTAAAGTAAAGGTTTTTGCCCTCGGAGCTCTGCCTTGGAAAGAGCTCTGCCTTGGGAAAGGGTGATTTACATAACAAAGCCGCTCCCGGCACAGAGAGAGAGCGCCGAGGCACATTGACCTCGCCCAACCTTTAGGCATGCCTTAATCCCCTCTCCCCCAACTTTTAGCATCAAGGAGCC
>CM055068.1:48596437-48646083 GCA_029204045.2 Tillandsia leiboldiana | reverse complement strand
CGGATCAGCTATAGACGGGTTTTAGTACACTGATATAGCATAAGGAAAAGATATAAATGTGTAGTTGTAGACAATTAAATAGGATCCCGTCAGTCAATTCACTCATAATGGAACAGCTATCTGTTGGATTTCGTACAGTAATCTATATATAGAAGATAGCATTTCATGCTGTTTTCCAATGTTGGTTAGTGGGTAATAGTGAGTACCGGTATTGTGTGAGGAATCCAAGTGTGAGGCTTCAATAAAGTGTGAGGCCTCACAAATAGAACGCCGTACCCTTGGTACATAATCCTTGGTTCCGGTACACAAAGAAGTACAAAGCAAGTGCCTCACAAACAGATAGCCTTACCCTTGGGTTGCTCATTCTGTACCGGTACTCAAGAGTACATACCGGTACGAAATCTTGAGTATCGGTACACGTCTAAGATCCTCAAAATCCGAATGCAACACACTTAGATTTCTCCCTCAGTACCGGTACTCAATGATGAGTACCGGTACATAGTGAGAAATCCAAGTATAGTACTCTCGGGTTTTGAGGAACTTCGAGGTGTACCGGAAGAGTGTGTACCGGTTCTAAATGGTAAGTACCGGTAGTAATTGGCAATAATGATGATTATTTGTAGTAATAACATACTTACAAATACTATCTTCTATATATATGACTGAACGAAACCATCCTATAGCTGTACCATTGTTAATATATGTCTGTACAGTGACCAGACTATACCTGTACCTTTCATAGCTGAAGGGATAGCTATAAAGGGGACAGCTATATGTGTGCGAAACCAGTATATAACTGTACCATTATGCATATATGACCGTACTGTAACCAGACAATAGCTGTACCTTTAATACTTGTCCCTTCTATCTTCCTGTACGTATATATGACTGGTCATACAGGAACAGTCCCTTCTATGTCCCTTTTATCTCATGGATGTAAATGAGTAATCTTCACTCATAATATAGCTCTCACTTTTATCCCATGGTGACTGGTCTATATATATATGCTCATAGAAAACAGATTGCAGGATAGAAATGCATATAATCATACCTTATGAAGGGCAACACCAGATTCCCACCCATACGACGAACCTGAAAAAGACTGTCCATAATTTTTGAGGAAGAACGTCATCTGTCTGTGCAAAGCCGATGACGCGTGATGAAAGATGCTGGTGCAAGCCTGGCTTGACAACTGCATGTGCATAGCAATCGTTGTTGACGGAAGCAGACCTAAGGTTTTAATGACTGTAAGAAATCCATCACTATCTGTACCTTTATGCACATATGAGGAAACATTAACGCTCTATAGCTGTCCCCTGTATAAGTGTGGTTAGTGGCCTTGAGCATTGGATGCTGTTTTCAGGAGTAGGAAAGTGGGTAGTGTATACGTGCTTTGAGCACACCTATATTTAAAAATGGACAGCTAGAGATGGGACAGCTAGAGAGGGTTTCCGTGCAGTCATATATCATAATGGAACAGCTATAGACGAATTTTGTACAGTCATAAAAACCTCAGGTATGCTTCCGTCAACAACGATTGCTATGCACATGCAGTTGTCAAGCCAGGCTTGCACCAGCATCTTTCATCACGCGTCATCGGCATTGCAAAGACAGATGACGTTCTTCCTCAAAAATTATGGACAGTCTTTTTCAGGTTTGTCGTATGGGTGGGAATCTGGTGTTGCCCTTCATAAGGTAAGATTATATGCATTTCTATCCTGCAATCTGTTGTATATGAGCATATATATAGAATCCAACTCATATATTGAGCTTGGTTTTGGTTCATCTATTTTAGGAGAGTAAATTTTGCTGTACTATGAGGGAACCATTTTCTTTTGTGTAGGGAAAAGGAATAAAGCTACATAGATTTGGAAAACATTACAGCATGATGAGTACTGATTTATTTATGTTTGGTCATTTTTTTCTGCATCTTTTTCCTTTGATTGGAACCCGCTATAGCATTAAATTTGAATATAGCTGTATATATGACAGTACGAAACACATATATAGCTGTTCCGGTATTCATATATGGTTGTACGGAAACCATCTATAGCTGTCCCCTTATGAATCTAGGTGTGCCCAGAGGGAAAAGACACTATAAAGCTGTCCCCTCTATAGCAATACAACTTTTGAGTATAGGTGTGCTGAAAGGCCTGGTACACACTACTACCCACTTACCCACTTTGGAAAACATCATCCAATGCTAATCTTCACCTTATCACACTATTACCCACTTACCCACTGTTGTAAACACCATCCAATGATATAGAATATTCTATATTAGAATATGCTATATAATTTGGCCTAAAGGAAGAGTGCTCAAAGCCCCTGTATAGCCTCGCAACGAATTATGGCCTATAAGTCTACTCGCTTTGTATACCAATATCCGCAATATTGTAGTTAGGTACTCAATCTCACCCTACAACCCGCTCACTCTCTATCTCACTCTATCTTCATCCCCATCTCAATTTCACTCTCGTATACTATTATAGAAGTCATGGCAAGCTCTAGCGTTAGCCATACCTCTTATTCCTCCCGCCCTCGCAACAACTACTGCATCATTCCTTGGACGCCTGCGCATGAAGAGACGGATAGCCGATTGGAGCGGAGGGCGCAAATAGTTGTCGATGCCTATGCAAACGATAATGATCGTTCGCGGCCTGCCGTGGCCGCGTTGCTCGCAAGTCGGATAGGAGGAAGGCCTCATGATTACCAATTTTCAGGAGGTACTGTCGGGACTTATATAGTAACTTTCCCTAGTCTGAGAAGGATGCATAATGCTATTCGTCGTTCTCCAATTCGAAACAACACACTCGAGATGACGGTATCTCCATGGGATGCCAATCGTGGGACAATTACGCCAACATTACAATACTATGTATGGATTCGCCTACATAATTACCCGATTTATTGCCATGAGTATGAAGAGGCAGAAAGAATCGTTTCAAGTTTTGGCCGCTACATAAGTATGGATGATCCTAGCCTTCATTACGAAAATTTTAGATACTATCGCGTGCTCATCAAATGCATTCATCCTAACATGATTCCGGAGCAAGTAACACTATATGTAGACAATAGAGAATGGGTCATAAGAGTGGTGATTGAGTCCTGGGAGCGTTGCGAGCCAACAGATGGACCATGGAGGTAGATTGTAAATTATATCATGGATGTAAATGATTATTATTCACTCGTAATGAATATTCTTCACCAGAAATTCTGAACATGCATATATGACTGTGCATAATCCCTTAAATCATTTGGCTGACTTTAGTACATGGGTGATCATTATAATTGTTAAAGCAACAGCTATAGATAAGTGTTGAACATTCATATATACAAGATGGAGGACTTGAAAATAGACTGGATACAAGTGTGAGATATCGAATATATATATGACTGTGCAAAATCCCTCTAGGGGTGTTCCTTAAAACATTTGGCAGAATTTAGTACATGAGTGTTCCAGAAAAGTGAGAAAGCTCGTTAAAGTTCGTCAACTCTTAGATCCACCTATACTCATGCACGGTACCATTAGTCAGCTCGTTAACTTCCATGTAAGATCCTCAAAACCCGAAAGCCTCACACTTGCAATCCTCAACTTAGTTCCGGTACTTATAATTGGGTACCGGTACATATACAAGTTCCTCAAAACCCGGTCTCATCATTTCTCACTCAGTACCGGTACCCAATGAAAAACTTCAATAGATTTAAAAACTTGAAGAAGTTTAAAAATTGGTAATTTAACATATAGAAATATCTGTTAAAAATAATAAATTGGGGAATTGTGAAGAAAGTTGCCTCTCTAAAACGGGTAAAGACAAAAGGAAATTCCAGATCAACTTAATATAGCTGTTCCAGCACCAAATAAAAATATTCCAGAACAATTAATTTTAAATGTTCGAGATGAAAGTTAGGCAATTGCATAACATAATGTAACAAATCAGCTTCTCCGAATTACAACTCCAATTCAAAAATCGCATACACGGTTCAGTCCTCGTGGCACAGTTCATCTGAGCACATTACAGTCATCTTTTCAGATTTACAAGTCCAATCCTATACAACATCCAGATTAGCATTGGATGTTTTTTTCCAAATGTGGTTAAGTGGGTAATAGTGGGAACCGGGGCTTTGAGCACCAAAAGGTGACAGCTAAAGAGGGGACATCTTGTTCCTTTATTTTCGCTCTGTGTGAGGGCATTGGATGCTGTTTTGAGAAGTGTGCACACAAATATTCTAAAGGGCACAGCTTTATAGGGGCTTTTTATAATGGCACGCCTATACTCACAAGGGGAGAGCTATATAACCCATATTATAAGGGGAGCAAGGGCATTGGATGGTGTTTTGAAAGGTTGGCACACATATATTCAATAGGGGATAGCTATAGAGCGTTCCCGTACAATCTTACATGAATACCGGAACAGCTATAGATGGGTTTCGTACAGTCATATACACAGCTATATTCATAATTTAATTTTATATGGGGAACAGCTTTGGAGGTTCCCCGTACACTCATATATGCAAAGCGGAACAGATATAAATGATTTTCGTAGGCAATTATATAGGGTTCCCCGTACAGTCATATACACATAATGGAACAGCTATCTGTTGGATTCCGTACATGCATATATATATAGAAGGTAGCATTTGATGCTGTTTTAAAATGTTGGTTAGTTGGTAATAGTGTGGCAAGGGGCTTTTAGCACACCTATATTCAAAAGTGCAAAGCCATAATGGGGACACCTATATGGAAATTGCTAGATGTACATGGTGTACAGGTAGCAGTTCTCCACCTATATAGGGTAAACATGGTGTAAGGAACACCCATATAGTGGTTCTGTACATCCTCTGCATTGGGACACCCATGTGCCCACTTTTGCCAACAGCATCCAATGTAAGGTCTATATGTATAAAAGGCAATATATACATATACCTGCTATCTCCACCTCACCCATATATATATAGCTGCTATCTCATTCATACATATATCTCCAGCTCACACATATATCACAGCTCACTATATTACAGTAATTGTCAAATATCACATCCTTCCATGTCTAGCGCTACCTCCACCCGCCCGAATAACACATATTGTTTTATGCCCTGGAGGGATCATTTTGGTGATGCTAATATGTTGTTGGATCGTACAGCAGAGGTGGTCATTCTTGCCTACGATACTGAAGATGATTGTTCAAAAGATGGAGTGGCTTCTTTCCTAGCTGAACAGGTAGGCGGTATTCCCTATGATTATGGATTTGCAGAATGTGAAGGTGCCAATTACCTTATATATTTTCCTACTGCTATGATTCGGGATAGAGCTGTAGAGCAGTCTATTCTGCAGACCGAGAAAATGACCATTAATGTCAAGCCATTTGAATACAACGTAGGTCGAATCCGTGAAAGGTATGCGTACTCTGTATGGATTCGCTTGCATGATTTACCTGCCATTTGTTACGACTATAACCATTTGACAACTATAGTATCTAGTTTTGGACGTTTTGTTGTTGGTGATGACCACTGCCGTCTCCGCCACAATATCACCTTCTACCGTGTGTTGATCAAATGTATTGATCTACAAATAATCCCAGAGTGTGTAACGCTCATTGTGGGAAATCGTGAATGGATAATAAATGTGGAAATAGAGTCGTGGCAATCCTGCGCAGGGAACGGCACTCCGTAATGTGTTGGCAATGTCACGCCCCGGGGTCGAAACTGCGACCCGGCTCGCCAACAGATCCGCCACCTATGCCAAACCCGCATAGGTGAAGCGTCCTACCTGCAAGAAAAGTACTACAGCTAAACAGATATCAGAGCTATAAATAAAAATCTGCTGTATAACTAAATCAATCACTGTACAACTGGGAATAACACAACAATGTCCGTCTCCCAAAAATGATAATCATGCAGAATCCTCATATACAAACTCAGAACTCAACCGGGAGGTATCTCCAATAAATACATCAGTGTACAGGCTCTCAATACATAACAATCCTCACTACAACAGTCTCTCAAAGGAGAAAAATAAAATAACTAATCTACTGAAGCTCTCCTCTGAAGGGGTACCGCTACACTCCAACGACGGGTAGGGAACTAGCTCGCGACTTCCTCGCCTCGGTCAGAAGGATCAGCAACAGGAACAACAGGAACTGGAGTAGAAGTTCCTGTGGGAAAAGACACCACGACGGGTGTGAGAACTACGTCCCAAGTAGTTCTCAGTGGGTGCCGCCAACAAGCCCGACGGTCTGCCCACTAAGGCCACTAGAGGCATAAAGTAACAAAAGCAGTGCTGTAAGGAAAGCTGGGAAAAGTAAACTCTACAGCTACTATGCCTCTATCTAGATGCTCAAAGAGTGGGACAGAAATAACATGATGCCACAACTAACTCTCATCTCTGATCACTCAATCAGAACTGACTGCCTCCTCGGGTCCAGTCAAGCCTGCGCCAACCTACTGCCGTTACGTCCCTGAGGAGCGGACTTACGTAGGATCTACTGCCGTTACGTCCCGGAGGAGCGGACTTACGTAGGATCTACTGCCGTTACGTCCCGGAGGAGCGGACTTACGTAGGATCTACTGCCGTTACGTCCCGGAGGAGCGGACTTACGTAGGGCGTCCATGACTGCTAACACCAGCACAGCCAGAGGGACAAATGCAACGACAAGTCGCGATAGAAAAGCTCAATCTCACGCCGGTATAACAACCCGGTCTCGCCTACTCCGGAGTGGCACTCGAGGGGAGCGACCCGCTCGAGTAAAAAGTAACCCATCTCAAGTATCTCTGTAAAGTATCTCTGTCAAGCTCAAATGTGGCTCATGCAGGCTATGATCCCCGATCAAACAGATCGGTAACTCCAAGCTCAAAGCACAACTCAGTCGGAAAAAGAACCTCGACTCGAACAGGAATAGCCCAACACACTCTCACAGCTATGTCGGAGAACCCTCAACGACTCAATCTGATAAATGCACGACCATGGCTGAGTCGGGAAACCTCCACGACTCGATCTGCCAGAACCCCAAGATCCTCAAGGCTAAGTGGGAGAACCACCTCCACCACTAAATCAGAGAAACAACCTCTAGATCACACTCTGCCAACTCATGGCACCAAGTCGCATCCACTGCGAGAAACTGTCTCAACAGGCCAAACAGGCCAAACGTCGCATCTACTGCGAACAACTGCCTCAACAGGCCGACATCGCATCCACTGCGAACAGCTGACTCAACAGGCCAAACAGGCCGAACATCTCAACCACTGACCCAATGAAGGGTTCGGGAACACCGAAAGACTAGAACCTACAACCCAAATCAAACAAGAACAGGCTCTAGGCATAGCCTCTCGTTGTTCTCGTCCCAAGAAAAGGCAGACCTTAGAACCCAGACCACTCGAATCATCTCGGTGGTTAATTTATAGGAAAAACTGTGACATTTCTTACTGAAGCCATCTGATCTGTAAGAAATCCATATTTAATGATTTTTAGTTCTGCTTAGAAAAACAGTTGAAACCAAGTTTTATATCTAAGCCTCGAAGGGCTAATGCCTTCGTCCAATCAAACAGGAACAGACTCAGGCGACCCTACGATGCTTGGAAGAAAATATTTGGTTGACAAAAATCATATGTGTGTCCAAAAAGGTTCTGGGTTTAAGGTTCTGCTAACACTGATCTACCGCTGCCACTAGCACAGCGACGACAGATAAAACAAGAAAAATAAAACATCTCGGGACCGCCGTCTACCCAAACGGCTCCCGCTACAGATGAACAACCAACTACATCTACCAGACGCCACTCTGCTCCCAAGCACGAGTGTAACATGCATCCCACACTAAAAGATAACTCCTGACCACTCGGCCCACTACCCGGGCGAGGAAGAACACTATGTCCAGGAAAGATAGAAGTGTGGATGTCTAAAGCAGAAATAACCCTAGCCCAAGTGAGGGTTTTCTACCAGTCTGGTTACACATGCAATCATATGACAGGGGTGCTAGGTCAAATTCCAAGATAACAATAATCAACAGCTTGTAGGGAAGGACAATAAATACATGATGATCTATCAACATCAGGAACATCAATTCCTATAATCTAGCATGCTATATAAAACACATCTATAACATGCAAGTCCCTACACAGATAGAATTAATGCACAGTCCATAGGTCGTGAAGACAAGGCCACCCACCTGAAAATGCTGACTGTCCGGAGTTCCACAGCTGAAAATACCCAGAATCCCAATCTCCAACTCCAACGGGTCCAGCAATACCCGCAAACTCTCCTGGGTACAACATACAGTCCAAAGTTACACTTAAACCCCATAAATTACCCAAATAATCACACTCTGAAATTCAGCCTCAAAGATGTCCATTTTTCACCTGCAGATAAGGCTCCAAAAATTCTGAAATAAATATCACAGCGATCGTCTCGTCGAGACCTTCGAAACGGGTACCTGCACGTTCAATTCCGAGCCCCGTAGGCCGAGTTACAAATTCCACAGTACAGGTGCGCAAACACTCACAACCACACAACTGTAAAACTCTGCACAGTAAAAGGGGAAACAGTATACCTTCGGGCAAGCCTCATAAAAATCCCAAAAAAATACGATGATAATCCTCGCGACGAGTAGATCCAAAAAGTGTATAGGCTCGTCTCGATCTGATGCTCGAGTGCGGAGATAAAATTCCGGCAAGCCTCCGCTGTCCAGAATTCCACCAGCAAAACAATGGCTCAGAAATGCCTCGTAAACCGTGCCAAGAACTCAGAATCAATCAAGGTGATCAACACGGAAATCGAAGGCGTACCTCTCGTGATTCCAACGCCGCAGAAATCGTCCAAAAATACTGACGGAGTAGCTCTGTGGACCTCTCAGATCGAACTGCGACGATAACGGGCCTCCGATGAAAGATCGCCACACTGCGCTCCGATGCCGAAGTCGTCGACGCCGCGGCTTCCAAAAAATCCGGGCCTCTGCCAGAAGATGCGCAGCACAAAGTTCTACAACTTTCCTAAAGGGGCCATGGGCAGGGGAGCTCGGGAAAGGGGGCAAAAAGCCTCAGCCAACTGCCTATTTATAGGCCCAGCCCGAAAAATCCAGATTTTGGACTTTTGGCCCAAAGTTCGGGCGCCCGGGGTATTCGGGCTGCTACAGTAACGGGCCCGGCCCTTTACTGTGCGCGCCCGAATCCCTCACGGGCCGCCACGTGGCCCAGACGCGCTCCCCGCGCCCGGCGCACGTGCGCCCGCGAACCGCGCGACGCCACGTGTCCCGACACGTGGACGTGCGCGGCTGCGCCCGATCAACCACGGGGCGCCACGTGGCGCCCCCACGTCGCCCCCGACCGCGCCCACGCCGCGCCCACGTGCGCGACCGCGCCTCCCGCTGCCGCACGTCGGGCACGCGCCCCGAGGCACCAACCTCCCGCCGCGTGGACCGCGCGCACCAGAACCCGCCAACCAAAGTCCGCCACGCGTCCGCACCCGGTCCACCGTGCACCCGCGCCACTGCGTGGACCGCGCGTGCAGCGCCGGCCAACCGGAGCTCGCCACGTGGCCCGCGCCCGGTGCACGACTCCCGCGGTGGACCGACCGGCCTCTCCTCGGCCCGCCGCCGCGCTCCGCCGTCCGCCGCCGCCGCCGGCGCAACTCCGGCCGCCGGAACAGTACCCAAGACCTCGAAATCCGTGCCGGGTCATCCGAGCTCCGAAAAATACAAGTAAATAGTCCATTTTGAGCGTTTTCGCGCGCTGAATCCAAATCCGCTGTCCGATTTGCCAAATTCCACTTCTAAAATTTCTCAAAAATTCCCGGGAAAGCAAACTTGATCCGTTTTTCATGCCGAGTCCAAATCTTGGGTCCAATATGCGCGCAAACACCTCTAACACCCAACATGGGTCTCCGGAAGCCGCAGATCCAACAGTAATCCAAACGTTGGAATTCCGGGTCCTCACAGGCAATGTGACGTCTCATTTGCCAAATGAATATGTTGTTTACTAATTATCGCTACATCTTTTCCTCGCTAGTACGCAATCATTTATAGCTACTTGCAATATGATGATTATGATATGCATGAAGTACACATCTGTATCTATTGACAATCAACTGTACATATATATAAGTTCTTCAATCCGATGGGATGAAATTGAAGGACGTAAAGTGCTTACTTATGCATCAATTTTTATTCGTGGTATGTACCTTTTGTATTGTATAATATAACTCTACCCGATTTACTTATTTTATTTATTCCCGGGATATAGACAAGTATATGTACAAGCAGGCACTAAAATATTTTTGTATTATGTTCAGTATAATACTTGTACCGGGGATAAAGAAAGTCTGGATTTCGACAGTTCATCAGTATTAGTAAGAATAATATAGGGGATAATATTTCAAATATTAAAATAAATTTTCTACAGTTTTGATTTGAAATATGTAATTGAAGATATTTAGTAACAAAAGTTATTACACTTTATATATTGATATTATTTTTGTATAAATGAAGATAAAGTAAAAAATACTTATTAAGTCATTTATAAATGGGCAATGCTATATGTACCCCCCGAAAGGGCAATTCTGAAGTAAACATTACTGAAGAATTTTGAACTGCATACCGTTAGATTTTGAAAATTCAAAAGTCTCCACTATCCTCTAGTTAAAAAATCAAAATATTATATTATGTATTTAATACTCCGGGCAGCCTCACGCCACCCCACCTTGTCTTCCCCTATTCTCACGCCGTTTCACACCTGCCTCCTCCCACCCCGCCCACCAGGCAGGCCGCATGTGCTTGCCTCCATCGGATCTAAAGTTTGCTCAGCCCCGGTCCGCATCACCGCGTCGGATCGACATCGGAACCCCACCCAGGACGCCCGCTCATCGCCAGGCTGCAAAGGCGAGAGGCATCCAACCCCTTCCAGGACGCCGGCCGATCTCCTGGTCATCCCTCCCTGCCGCGTTCTGCTCATCATTGTCGTCCAACTAAACCAGTATGTAGGTTGCTTAATTTTTCAATTCATGTGTAAATTCAACGTTTTGAGGAACTCGGGGTGAAATTAATATTTGCTCTACATGAATATAATTTAATTATTTTGTACAAATTACATCTTTCCCGTACAGTATAATTTTCCTTATTTAATATGTGGAATTATCCTCTCATCCCAATGCACAATTGTTTACCTTTCACTAAGTCTGCATGAATTTAGTACGTTGACATGCAACGTAATGGTAAAATGTATCAAATTTTTCCTATCTATGTCTTCTTTCTTTTGCAAATTTTGGCATGGATGTATAAGTATTATAATGATATTACACATTAGATGGATTCGAGCTTTACATCCTCGAGCAATGGGGCCAGCCAAAATACACCTTATTGCCATTGTCGATTGCAATGTGCCATGAGAACATCTTGGACGCAGAACAATCCGGGCCGAAGATTTTACGGCTGTTCGAGATATGGGGTAATCTATGTAATGTACATAATATTTGGTTATCCATGCTATAGATCAAAAACTTACCATATATACTTGCCTCCCATATTTTCAGGGGCATGGGGCATGCAATTATTTCAGTTGGTATGACGCGCCGTTTACGAGCAGAAGTATTTCTGTATTGAATGGATTAATAGTAAGTAACAATAAGTTGCGCAATGAAGCTGCAGCTGCTGCAAGGAAAGGAAGATGGGGGTTGTACCTCTTAGTTGCATATTTTTTTATCAGTGGGATTTTTGTTTCTTCATGGTATAACTGTATGTCGAAATCCAGACTATGACTATCCCGCCCCTTGTAATGTAATTTAATATTTTTCTATATATGAATGTATTTATATTCCTCTCTATATATGAATGTATTTATATTCCTCTCTCTATATATGAATGTATTTATATATGTCGTAATCCATACTATGACTATCCCGCCCCATGTCATTTTGTAACTCTGTTTGTCGGGAGAGATTAGATTTGAAATTAAACAACTAACTGCATCATTCCTTCTACGGGAACCCTCTATAACTGTCCCCTTTTGAATAACATTTATTTCAAATATAGCTGTATATATGACAGTACGAAACCCATCTATAACTGTACCGGTATGAATATATTACTGTACGGGAACCCTCTATAGCTGTCCCCTTTTGAATATACGTGTACCAAGTTCTGAAAAAGAGGATCCAATGCCCTTCCTCCCCTTAAAATATGGATTCCTCCATCAGTACCGGTAGACAACGTTAGGTACCGGTACAGCGTGAAGAATCGAAGTGTGATGCTTTCGGGTTTTGAGGTACTTGGATGTTTACCGGAACCATATGTACCGGTACTCAATACTGAGTACCGGTATTGTGTGAGGAATCCAAGTGTGAGGCCTCACAAATAGAACGCCCTACCCTTGGTACATAATCCTTGGTTCCGGTACACAAAGAAGTACAAACCAAGTGCCTCACAAACAGATAGCCTTACCCTTGGTTGCTCATTATGTACCGGTACTCAAGAGTACATACCGGTACAAAATCTTGAGTATCGGTACACTTCTAAGATCCTCAAAATCCGAATGCAACACACTTTGATTTCTCCATCAGTACCGGTACTCAATGATGAGTACCGGTACAGAGTGAGAAATCCATGTATAGTACTCTCGGGTTTTGAGGGATTTGGAGGTGTACCGGAAGAGTGTGTACCGGTACTAAATGGTAAGTACCGGTAGTAATTAGCAATAATGATGATTATTTGTAGTAATAACATACTTACATTTTGCCTATATTGAAGTATCAATTTTTATATTTCCTTTCTATGTTATAAGATCTATGTATATATTTGAGTTAAAATGGCAAATTTAACACTAGCATGTTCAAAACTTCTGGTGAAGAATAATCACTAAGAGTGAATAATAATCATTTACATCCATGATATAATTTACAATCTACATTCATGGGTCATCAGTTGGCTCGCAACCCTCCTATGACTCAATCACAACTCTTATGATCCATTCTCTATTGTCTATATATAGTGTTACTTGCTCGGAAGCATGTTATGATGAATGCATTTGATAAGCACACGATAGTATATAAAATTTTCACAATGTCGGCTTGGGTCATAAACACGATTTAAAGGTGTGACACTAGTATGCAACTATTGTACTGCAAATGGATGCCATCCGATTGGCGATCATATATATATATGACCACCTAGTTGTCCAAAAATACAGTTCTGTACTACATACATTGCACACACACCATATTGTCAATAGTGAAAACAAGTTAGGAAAATTATATCACTCAATACAGAGGACAAAACTGTAGGCGTCAATTGTAAACAAAATGCTAGTTGGGCAAAGATGCAGTGACATTGCCCAAAAATTAAGGACTGCAGTAACTTATGTAAGGTTCCCACGACTCTATTTCCACATTGATTGCCCATTCGCGATTTCCCACAATGAGCGTTACACACTCCGGAATGTTTTGAAGATTATTACATTTTATCAAAAGACGATAAAACTTGAGATTTTCGCGAAGACGGCAACGGTCATCACCACCAATAAAACGTCCGAAACTAGATACAATAGTTGTCAAATCAACAGACTCATAACACTGAAGTGGTAAATCATGCAACCGAATCCATACAAAGTACTTAAAACCTGCCTGGTGACCAAGGTTGAATTCACATGGCGATACCATAATGCTGAGTTGGTAGCTCTGCAGAAAACATTCCCGAATAGCACTATTCCGACACTCTGCAGTAGGAAAGTATATAAGGTAATCGGCATCCGCACATTTTCCAAATCGATATTCATCGGGATCTCCACCTACGTGATGCGCTAAGAAAGCAGCCACTCCTTCCTTTGAATAATCTTCTTCAGTGTCGAATGCAAGAATTGCCACCTTTGCTGCACGATCCATCAACTTATTAGCATCAAGAAATTTACGCTGGAATGGAATAAAACATTTGGTGTTCTTCGGGCGTGTGGAGAATGGGTTAGACATGATGAAAGGTAAATTTGATATAAACTGAAATATAGTGGACGGTGATAGATGTGTGAAATGTGATATAGCTATGAAGTAGATAACCGCTATATATATGATCAAATTTTCTTGTTATCAATTCTAACTAGTAATAAGAGCTAAACCAATGATGCTATATATAGATGTTCGCTACACCAATGAGCTAAACCAAAAATAGTTAAAGATCCACACCATACCAAAAGGGCACGCATAAAGATAGTGAAAATAGGCCAGTAGCTGTTGCTACACATAACTTTTCAGGTACATGCATCTACTAGTAGGTGCCAATTATTTTAAGGAACACGCATATAATTTCAACTGTTCCATCTTGTATATATGAATGTTCAAAACTTATCTATAGCTGTTGCTTAAATAGTTTTAAGGAACATGCATCTACTAGTAGCTGCCAATTGTTTTAAAGAACACCCGTATAATGGTTCTGTACAGTTATATATATAAAAGGGATCACTTGTATGCAGCCTAATTTCCAGTGTTCCATCTTGTATATATGAATGTTCACAACTTATCTATAGCTGGTGCTTAAATACTTTTAAGGAAGACCTAAAATTAAGGTGACTAGTTAAGTAAGCATATTATTACCTAAAATTGTTATCTCTACCCATACAAGTTTATCTATACCAGTTGGGTATTAGGGCCTGTTTAGAAAATCTTTAAAATATTATTTTGGCCAACTTTATTTTATTTATTTTTTAAAATTTTAATTTTTTTAGATAACTTGTTTGAATAGCTCCAAAAGATAAAAATTTTACAGTGTATTCTGAGCTTTACGGAATAATTTTTAAAAAAATAAAAATAGGAGGAGAAAACAGTAAGAAAAATGAAAAATGCTATGTGTACACCCGTAAGGGGTGTACATCTCACACCCCCACCCATCTAAGGGTGGGGGTGTGATGATGGGTCACTTGATGTGACCCGTAAAAAATATCGCCACCATTAAAATGGTGGAGATGTATGATGTACACCCCGAAGGGGTGTACATATAGCATTGCTCAAAAAAAATTTACATCTATCGCGTACGATTTCTCCACGACTTCTCCACTCGCCCTCTTTCCGTATTTGCCTTTTCGCGCCCTCCAGCTCCCCCTTGTGCCCATTGTCTCTTCACTTCTGTCAACTTTTTATTATTAGCATTTTCCTTATTATTATTGTTAACTTTCTTCTTTCTCATATAATATTTTAAGTTATTTTTTTCCCTCCTCCTTCTCTTTCTCTTTCTTTATACATAAGTTCTAATTTGCTTAACAAAATTCTCTTTTATATTCTAATTTTACATCCATTCCATCTTTTCTATAAAATTATATATAATTTTTTTTCTTTCAAAATTATAAAATTTTTAATTAGATTTTGTAGAATCTTTATATTGCATTAAATAAAAAAAATTTATATTGTTACAGATTAATAATATAAAAAATATTTTCTTTATTAAATTATTATGGTACAAAAAATATTTTCTCTATATTTTCTTGCTGAACAAAAGAGAAAATGCCAAGAATAAATACTCACTATTTCACTAGAAGAAAATTTAATATATAAGGATTTTTTTTAAAATTTAATAATTTTTAATAATATTATAATATAATTTAAATTTATATTTTAAAGCGACTGTTAAAACGTTTGCAATTAAAGAGTTGCCACGTATAAATATACCGACGTTTATGCAAGTATCGATAAAATATATTTTAATACTTTAAATAACGCTTTACAACATTAAAAAATTAAAAATAATAGTAAAATTTACTATTTAATAAATTCATTTTATACAAAATAAGATTGATATTTTTTGAAGTGTAAATATTTACTATATTACAAAAATATTTGGAAACGTTTTCGCAAAACATCATTTAAAATGTATTTTTATATTAACATTTTCTAACCGTATTTTCTAACTTATTTAAAAATGTTCAAAATGAAACAAAGTTATAGATACCTACCACTAAATAAATAAATTTATCAATATAATTAATTAAAATAATCACCATAATTTCTTTTTTTAAAAAGACTGAATTTGTGAGTTGCTGAAAGCCTATACATCGGAGGTCTCCATCTCCTATGCGCGTGGAATGCTGTAATCTTTGAAGACCCATCTTTTGGTGAAGAAAAATCATTAATAGCGAGGAATAATATTTTACATCCATGAGATAATTTACAATCTACATCCATGGGTCATCTGTTGGATCGCAACGCTCCCAGGAGTCAATCGCAACTCTTATGATACATTCTCTATTGTCTACATATAGTGTTATTTGGGAGGCTATAGAGGGGCTTTGAGCAGTACTGAGAATGGGCAAATTATGTAGAATATTCTATATTATAGAATATTCTATAGCATTGGATGCTGTTTTGCGAGGGGACAGCTATAGCCTGGTTATGTACTGTCGTATATCCAAATGACACACCTATAGGGACCTGCCAAGTTGGTAATAGTGTGCCTCAGTTGCGAGGGGACAGCTATACAAAATAGCCTTGACTGGTGTTTTGAAAAGTGGACAGCTACTGGTGTACATGTAGCATTGGTCATATCCAAAAGGGCACGCATAAAGATAGTGAGAATAGTCCTGTGTTAAAGATCCGCACCCTACCCAAAGGGCACGCATGAAGATAGTAAAAAGATAACTTTTGACCATCTTTAGAGTATGGTACAGTCTAAGATGTTGCATGAGTATATATAGATGTTCCCTTATAAATGGTTCCTAGTACAGAACCAATCTATACCGGTACACATGGTTCAGCTTTTGGATTTTGATGAACTTGAATGGGAATCGGATGCGGCACTCAGTACCGGTCGTCGTTAATGAGTACCGGTACAATTGGCAGAATTTAGTACATGGGTGTTCAACAAAAGTGTTAAAGCTCGTCAAAGTTCGTCAACTCGTTAACCCTATACTCATGCACGGTACCATTAGTCAGCTCGTCCACTTCCATCTAAGTTCCTCAAGACCAGAAAGCCTAACACTTGCAATCCTCAACTTAGTTCCGGTACTCATATACGTTCCTCAAGACCCGAAAGCATCACACTTGGGTTGCTCACTCAGTACCGGTACTGTTTATTGAGTACCGGTAGTCATGGTTCGGGTACACATGCAAGTTGTATAAGTACCGGTACTCTACATTGACTACCGGTACACACGGTACCGGTACACCACTAGGTTCCTCAAAACCCGAAAGCCTCAGACTTGCAATCCTAAATTAGTACCGGTACTTAAAATTTCGTACCGGTAGACATGGTTCCGGTACACATGCAAGTTCTATAAGTACCGGTACTCTACATTGACTACCGGTACACACGGTACCGGTACACCACTAGGTTCCTCAAAACCCGAAAGCCTCAGACTTGCAATCCTCAATTAGTACCGGGACTTAAACTTGCGTACCGGTACACATGGTTCCGGTACACATGCAAGTTCTATAAGTACCGGTACTCTACATTGACTACCGGTACACACGGTACCGGTACACCACTAGGTTCCTCAAAACCCGATTCATTAAACTTGGGTTGGTCCATAAGTACCGGTACTCTTCATTGAGTACCGGTACACACGGTACCGGTACACCACTAGGTTCCTCAAAACCCGAAAGCCTCAGACTTGCAATCCTCAATTAGTACCGGTACTTAAAATTTCGTACCGGTACACATGGTTCCGGTACACATGCAAGTTCTATAAGTACCGGTACTCTTCATTGACTACCGGTACACACGGTACCGGTACACCACTAGGTTCCTCAAAACCCGATTCATTAAACTTGGGTTGGTCTATAAGTACCGGTACTCTTCATTGAGTACCGGTACAAACGGTACCGGTACACCACTAGGTTCCTCAAAACCCGAAAGCCTCAGACTTGCAATCCTCAATTAGTACCGGTACTTAAAATTGCGTACCGGTACACATGGTTCCGGTACATATCCATGTTCCTCAAAACGCGGACTCATCATTTCTCACTCAGTACCGGTACGTAGTGTTAAATTTCAATAGATTTAAAAACTTGAAGAACTTTCAAAATTAGTAATTAACTCTTTAACAAATAGAAATATCTGTTAAAAATATTAAATTGGAAAGAGCAATGCTACATGTACACCCCGAAGGGGTGTACATCTTAGATCTCCACCTTTTTAATGGTGTCGATATTTTTTACGGGTCACATCAAGTGGGTCACATCAAGTGACCCCTCATCACACCCCCACCCTTAGATGGGTTTAGGGTTTAGGGTTTAGGGTTTAGGGTTTAGGAAAGTACAGAACAAATAAATATAGCTGTTCCAGCACCAAATAAAAATATTCCAGAACAATTAATTTTAAAAGTTGGAGAACACAGTGAGGCAAATGCAGAACATAATGTAAGAAATCAGCATCTCCGAATTACAGCTAGTGTTAAATTTGCCATATAAACTCAAATATATACATAGATCTTATAACATAGAAAGGAAATATAAAAATTCATACTTCAATATAGGAAAAATGTAAGTACGTTATTACAAATAATCATCATGATATGCAATAGTACAAGAGCAGAATGAAAAAGTTTAATGTTAAATATAAACTCTCCCGATATAGAGTGTACAACGCATAACAATGCTTAATGGTTTAATAGCATAGTCCATTGTATGGATCTCACTTTCAATTGCCCGTCTCATATTTGCTGTGCTGCATTTATTGTTCTTGCAATATGTCATCTTCGTACACCTGATTAAATAATTAATAAAGTCAAATTAATGAGATAAATCAATTTTACATATAGAAATAGAAACAATAAATTGTCATTACCTGTCAGAACTGCATAGAGTGCGCCATTTGCATAAAGCCAGTACGATGATCTCAATATTTTATTTCGGACTTGTATCCGATATAGGAGGGTTCCTGACAGGGTCTGTCGACATGTCAATGTTTTGAGGGGGCCACAGTGTCTTGCATATATAAGAAAATAAATAAATTAGAATATGTGTATTAAAGACAAATTTATAGTAAATAAACATCTAGGAGAAAGTTAAGGAACATTACCGTTAAAATCATGGCTGGATTGCTCTGTACACTTCTATCCGATATAGGAGGGTTCCTGACAGGGTCTGTCGACATGTCAATGTTTTGAGGGGGCCACGGTGTCTTGCATATATAAGAAAATAAATAAATTAGAATATGTGTATTAAAGACAAATTTATAGTAAATAAACATCTAGGAGAAAGTTAAGGAACATTACCGTGAATATCATGGCTGGATTGCTCTGTACAGTTCTATCCGATATAGGAGGGTTCCTGACAGGGTCTCTCGACATGTCAATGTTTTGAGGGGCCCACGGTGTCTTGCATATATAACAAAATAAATAAATTAGAATATGTGTATTAAAGACAAATTTATAGTAAATAAACCATCTAGGAGAAAGTTAAGGAACATTACCGTTAATATAATGGCTGGATTGCTCTGTACATCAATCCCATAAGGTAAGTGCATTATGGGCGAGTTCTTAATCGTAGGACTTTGCAGGTGAACCTATTTTAATAAATCGGGAGGGAGGGGGCCAATATGGAAGACACATAATTATGTAAACAAATGAGGAAAATCGAACTATGAATCATATATTAAGACAATCAAATGAACATATAAAAAACTCTCAAACATTTACACTCTGTTGGGACGAGGCCGAGGGCGACGATGAGAAATGATTAAAGATTGAGCATTCACCATTATAAAACCTGTCCGTAGAATCTTGAGGCATCTAATTAAATAGAAAAGAATATTTCAATTTATGTCGTGTACCGTAAATTATAAGCCAACAATAATCGAGTTACGTACGTAAAGATATACCTGTTGCTTGTTGACTTTCATCTTAAGCCGACGTACCATTTTATCTGTCATCGACTCCTTTCGTTTGCTTGGTGGGCGCCCTTTACTTCGAACTGACAGCGGGCTCTTTACTCTCTGGTCGTTACATCTATCATTTGAATCGTGTCTAATAGTAGAATGTATATTTTCGGTAAATTGGACATCATTGCTTCCCTTGGATGACGATGTGTTCTCTAATTTCGTCTTCAAATTATCAAGTGTGACTAGCGCTACATGATATTTGTCATCACTCTCAGCAGCTATGTCTGCAATGTCGTACATACGACTACATACTACCTCATATCGGCTCATTTCTGGACTTCTCCCTAAGCTTTCATCCCATGCTGTCACCCGAGTATACCTCCGTCTTACATCCTTCCTCCATCGTGTTAGTATGTAACAAGTTGGGAGAATCATCATCTTTCTATTAACTAGGACGGCAATAGAATGTCGGCATAAAATACCCTTACAATCAAAAAGACGACAAATACAACTAACTCGGGAGGTAGACTCATCAAAATATGCAGTGAATACTATGTCTTTGCCTGCATCGCCATATTCTACATACTCGTTAACTCTATACTCATGGACGGTACCAATATATGATATTAAAGATGTCTCACAATGCATTAAATCCTTTAACTCAGCTTGAAATTCTCGAAATTTAGCAATTGTGTACATATCTTGAAATTGCTTCTCAAATGCATATCGACTTATGGATGGGATGACGCAGGTGAATGATTTGTAGTCTAATTGTGCCTCCTTTTCTGCTTTATTCTTTATAGCGCTTTCATACTACTCCACAAATACTTTTAACGTCGTTTTCGAGTTCACGTACCCATCAAAAAACGAATTCATGCTTTCACTTCGCTGTGTCGTGGACATTCCAGCCCAGAATGTATCCTTCACATAAACTGGCACCCACTTTCGTCTGTTCTCGTACAGTCCTGACAACCAATCATTCTTTTCAAGTCCATAACAAACTATCATTCTCTTCCATTTATCGTCAAATTGAAGTTCTGTTAGTGATTCATATATAGCATCCATCATAATGCTCTTAATAGAATGATATTCACCATAACTTTTTAGCTTCTCCGGTATCTTTTTTGTTATGTGCCACAAGAACCATCGATGTTTGGCATCGGGGAATACCAGTTCAATAGCATTTTGCATTGCTTTGTCTTGATCGGTGATTATTGCTTTGGGGGCATGGCCGGACATACATGACAGCCAATTCCGAAAAAGCCATACAAACGAAGCTGTATCTTCACCAGAGAGTAAGCCGCATCCAAACAAGATTGACTGACCATGATGATTAACACCCACAAATGGAGCAAACGGCATATCATACTTATTCGTTAGATATGTCGAGTCGAAAGTAATTACATCTCCAAAACATTCATAGGCTGCTCTGCTTCTAGGATCTGCCCAGAATATATTGCGAATACGAGAATCATCGTCCAGATCGATGGAATAAAAGAAGTTTGCGTTTTTCTCTTGCATGGTTCGAAAATAATTACAAATGGCTTCGCCATCACCTTCGCCAAGTCGTAAACGGTGCATTTTATCAATATAATTACGGGCATCCTTCTCTCCAAATGGCAAATTTTCATACCCACCAGCCTCAACAACAAAATAATTAAAACTTTTATTCAATCTTATTCCGGCACGATCATTAACATCAAGCCGCCTCTTAACACTAGAATCTATAACTCGATTGCATGGAAAATATCGAGACTTGCTAGGACTTAATCCATGATTATGGTCAAGTTTGACCATACTTATTACACAAGATAAATCCAAATTAATTTTCACATTTATCCTAGCAGGACAGTCCGTCTTCGCTGCCGAAGGACGAGGTCGGAGATTAGTCACGGTGCGATTTACTTTTCCATGACGAGAGCATGCGATGATTACATACGAAGGAATGCCGTTACTGATTTTAGTAGACCTCTTTACAATCCCAAATCCTAATTGTTGTGCATAATTCTTATAGAAGCCCATAACCATTTCCATATTATTAAAATGCATTCCAACTTCTGGTACTAAATTGGATATGTCTGTGACCTCATTGTTTCTTTCTTCATCCATCTCAAACTCAACAACTGATAATGATCAGTGCGTCTAGATATTTCAAAATAATTATGACCTGTAACACATCATATTTACTGCTAATACAAACTTGAAATTGTGGTTAAAGAAGAAATTATATATAATGTATATATAGGATTTGTATGTTTACAGATTATGTGTAAAGGCATTATTCTACTATACCCTCAAAATGTATCCTTACAGCTAATACATGTTCCACATTAATACTAACCAAATTACAAAGCAGCATTATATGATCAACATGTTCTACTAAACCCTAAACCATAAACTATTAACATAATATTATATATAATGTAATTGTCAAAACATCCTATTACATATTATATAGTACATTGTCTCTTGTAATAAACAATAAATGGGCGCTCTCCTATATCGGTCAAAAGTGAACATATTACCACCTACTTTACCTTGTACCTGCTATTTCATATCAACGCCATTCTATTTATAGACCAAAGAAAGAATGTTTTCTTCCTTTGTACCGGTATTTTTGGAACGCACATAGCTTATTAGGGGGAATATGGAGACGATTATCGCAGCGGAGACGTTGGATGAGCAGGCAGTGACGACTCTTCACGAGCTGTGCTTTAGTTTTACAAAGAATGCCTTGTTGAAGGACCGGCGATTGGGATAATACAAATGTACGAAGCGTAATGCACCTAGGAACACACTAGCGCCATTAAACTTTGCAATCATTTTCTGCTCCGAGGACCAAATCCCAACGAGATGCCCGTCCAATAAGACATTACCGACATTTGTATTATCCCATTCGCCGGTGCTTCAACACGGTAAAATCAAAGCACAGCTACTCAAGAGTCGTCAATGCTTGCTCATGCAACATCTCCACTGCGATATTCGGCTCCATAAACCACCCAATTAACTATGTGCGTTCCAAACACCCCGATACAAGGGAAAAAAACCTTCTTTCATCATTAATTCTAGCTCAAGCAGGGCTGTATGATAACAAAGATAACTTATGTCCATCCGAGTCCCCTATGTTAAGGGTGTAACCTATACATCGCAAGCAGAGGTGTACAAATAACAGTACTCAGGACAGAAAAAAGCTACCATTCCTACATCTTAACCCCTATCTTGAAATCCCTACACAGCTATGATAAGAGCTATATATAGACTGTACCACAAAACCAATGATGCCTACAAGTGTTCCCTATTGTTTGATATATGACTGTACAGAACACATTTAAGGCTGTTTCCTAAACCAATTGGCAGCTCCTACTTGCATTTGGACTAGAGATATTTACAAAGCTATGTATGGATATGATCCCTCTGTTAACAAAGCTACACCAATTAACAACGCCAACTTTTGACTATATTTACATATCTCCTTGAATTTGGACTGCCTAAAAGGGTAGCCTTTTGTATATATGAGTGTACAGAATCCAACTTTACATTATTTTTTATTTTCCAAAATTTTTTTCAATTAATAATTTTTCGTAGACTGAATAGAGTGAAAAATTAAAGTAATTTTACAAAGGAGAATGATAAATCAATCCCAGCCATCCCTGTTAGGGGTGTATGATATACACCCCTAACAGGGGTGTACCCATAGCACTTCTCATAATTTATATACCTGAACAGTACATAAAAGCATTAACCTACATTTAATAACCTACATTTAATACTACTAGTGAGAGAGAGATAGAGAGATAATTTATATACCTGTAAAGTTAATAAAAGCATTAACCTACATTTAATAACATACATTTAATATACCTGTAAAGTTATTAAATGTAGTATTGTGTACCGGTATGATAGAGTTGTACCGGTACGGGGGAATATGTACCGGTACTAGAATTGTGTACCGGTATGATAGAGTTGTACCGGTACCGAGGATTAAGTACCCGTACTATAATTGTGTACCGGAATGATAGAGTTGTACCGGTACCGAGGATTGAGAACCGGTACTAGGATTGTGTACCGGTATGATAGAGTTGTACCGGTACCGAGGATTGTGTACCGGAACATTGAATGGAAAAAAGACACTCTATAGAGTTGTACCGGTACAGAGGATTGTGTACCGGTATGATAGAGTTGTACCGGTACCGAGGATTGTGTACCGGAACATTGAATGGAAAAAAGACATCCTATAGAGTTGTACCGGTACAGAGTATTGTGTACCGGTATGATAGAGTTGTACCGGTACCGAGGATTGTGTACCGGAACATTGAATGGAAAAAAGACATCCTAACAGGGATTTAGCCATAGCATTACATCAAGTACCGGTACACATTGTAATACTAGGATTGTGTACCGGAACATTGAATGAAAAAAAAGACACCCTAACAGGGATTTAGCCATAGAATTACTGTGGAAAAAAATAGAGAATAAAATGAGGGGATTAAAATGTACATATGGCGTCGCCCTCGCGAAGGCGTCGTAGATCGTCGAAACAACAGAGAGAGACAGGGGGCGAGGGGCCGAGGGGGCCGAGGGGCCGAGGGGCCTCCGGGATGGAAGCATACACAGAGCTTCTTGTCGACGTAAGGGATCATGGCCTGATAGGGGGCGTCGCCCTCGCGAAGGCCTGGTAGATTGTCGAAGCGAGAGAGAGAGATAAAGAGAGAGAGGAGAGAGAGAGAGAGAGAGAGAGAGAGAGAGAGAGACTTGTCGTCAAGAGAGAGAGAGAGAGAGGGAGCGGGAGGAGAGGATTGAAATGCTCTGAATAGAAAGGGAAAGAAAATGAGGGAAAGAGTATGCCCTAAAAAATTAAGGAGTGAGAATATCACCTCCTATTTTTAATGCTATACAGTGTTTAATCCTACACCCTCCATTAAGGGGTGTAGGATGTACACCCCTTAATGGGGTGTACAGGTAGCCTTTTCCAAGTTAGAATACCTCTAAAAAATTTATTTGATTAGCATTATACAATATGATTTACTTTATATGCACTCTTGCACATCAAATTTTGTTAATTTTTAATATCAATTAACTAGTACGTATATAGGTGATTCCAAAATCGACAACTTTTAATAGCCAATAAAAAATAAATTTTAGACTATTAAATTATAAAATAAATATTGTCGTGAAACGGTAAATATTGATTCTTATAGCCCCTGTTTGGTTTGGGTACAAAGGGGGATCCCCCCTTACCGGGAAGGGGGGATACCTCATTCAGTATAAGGCGCTGCCTTGGGAAGGGGCACTTTGCTTCTTCTTTTTTTTTTTTTTTTTTTTTTTTTTCTTTCCTTTATGCTTCTTTTGATTTTTTTTCCTAATTAGAATTTTTAAATTTTAAAAAATATTTAAACTTTAAATTTTAAATTTTATAAATTTTAATTTTTTAAATTTTATATTTTAATAAATCTAAAAATTTTATTTTTTTAAAAAAAACAATATTAATTTTAAAATTTTAAAATTTATATAATTTTTTTATAATTTTTTAAAAATTTATATAAATTTAAAAATTAAAATTTTTACTCCTACTTAAAATTTAAAAATTAAATTTTTTTTTTTGCTCCCACTTAAAATTTTTATAAAATTTAAAATTAATAAATATTAAAATTTGAATAAATTTTGAAATTTTAATTTTGAAAAAAAAACTAAAAGGAAAATAATATTTTAGTCTCTTAACACAAAAGTCCACTATTTATTCCACTTATTCTTCAATCACTACCAAACATTATTTTTCTTATATCTGGTACTAACCTAATACCCAACCAAACATAAATTCACATTATACCTAACTTGTTCCTAAATTTATACTTATCCCTGATACTACTAATTCTCTCTAATACACGAACCAAACGAAACCATAAAATTTAAATAATTTAGATTATATTTAATAATGTTGAATGTCTATTCGAATATATCACCCCACCGAAAATAATGTGAAAGTAACAAAAAAAAAAAAAAAAAAAAAAAACACACACACACACAAATGCCCATTTATTTATAAAACTACTCTACTTGTTTTCTTGGGGATTTTTTAAAAATAACCCTCCCAAAATCTCTATTTTGCAAAATGACCCTATGAAAAAAAAATTTGTAAAACTAACCCTCCTTTTGCCACCTCGGCGCCACGTAGGGTAGACAGCGTGAAGCCGCTGAAGCGGTCAGCGCCTCCACAATATTCCTATGAATGCGCTGAACCCCTCAGCGCCTTCAGCGTACACATAAGGCGTCGAGGACTTGGGCATTTTTCGCCGCGAAAATTGAAAATTCCCTGTAGAGGCGCTGAGCCAGTCAGCGACTTTAGTGTTCTGCACTGAAGGCGCTGAGTAGCTCAGCGCCTTTAGTGTAAAATACTAAAGGCGCTGACTGGCAGCGCCTTTAGTGTTTTACACTAAAGGCGCTGAGCGGATCAGCGCCTTTAGTGCATAACACTAAAGGCGCTGACTGGCTCAGCGCCTTTACCTGCACCTACAAACAGTACTTAAGATCACCTTAAAAAAATCCCAAATTTGTACAACAAGTTCAAACATTGACAAATAACATTGAAAAAGTAAAAACTACATTCACAAATACCAAATGATCAACCAACAATCATTTCATTCATAAATGAGGCTTGAGTAACATCAAAAAATAAAATTTACAAAAATTGAACTCAAAAGCTCAATTTTGAGCACGTCCTCGACCTCGACGTCCTCGCCCACGCCCACGTCCACGCCCTCGCCCTCGCCCTCGCCCACGGGGAACAGTAAGGTCGATGATAGGTATATCATCGAGATGCTCGACTGCTGCCGACTGATCGAGCTCCTCGATGATACCACCCTCATCCTGCTCCGCAATATGCTCCTGTGACGATGATGACCTTGGACGACGGCGTGAATATGTTGATGCAAAAGATGTCCGTGAGACTGGCGGCGGGAGCGATGCTGACGTCGAAGGAAATGTCATCGGTGCCTGAATGGTAGGAGATGGAGATCGTGGCACCTGAAAGAGTGTAAATAGTTTGTTAATATGAATTTGAAAACTTAATTTGAATTCTATGCTAAATGGTACCTGATGACTCGAGGTCGCTCCCTCAAATGAAGGTCGGGCTGCCTCTCTGGCCGTAGGTTCAGATGGTACATGCTGTAGTACCATCTGAATATTGCCGCTCATTTCTCTCAAAGTCTGAAGAATAGTATCAGTCGGCGGTGGGTCCTGAACTATCTGGTCGACAATGGTTTGAACATGTCGTAGTGTGTCGGCCTGCATTATAAATTAGAAATTAAAATTAAATTTATATGAGGAAAGTTGAATATAGTAAATTTATATATATAAATTTTAATACCAGTGTTCTCTCGACATGCCCACGAGGGTGGAAAGTCAGCGGAGGACGCTGTACTGGATGAGATATCCATCGTCGCGTAATGCTCCAGTACCACTGCATGTATATGGATGCCGCTTGCAGTGGGTCCTCACCAGCAGCCGGGGCTTGATCAAAAATGTGATCAAGCCTCTCGGACCACCTCTCAATGTGGGCAGCATGAAATGCTATCCAGTCCTCATCCGCACGCCCACGTCCTGTGATGCGTGGGATGGACTGCACATTGACAGGTATATGCTGCAGAAGACCGAACTGCCGCATGACTCGGTCTGGCACGTGCATCTCCACGATATGAAAGCATATCAGGACTGTCCGTGCACGCCAGACCGCTGAGCCATGCACACAGAAATCAGGTAATGTCTCTATAACCTGATCTGTGTAGGGCATCCATATAACCTGTTAATCGACAAAATGATTAGTTAATATAGAAGTGTTGAATAAAACATCTACATACTTAAAGTATTTAATAAAAGATCTACATACCTGCGCCTCTCGCTGCTGATCCAGCTCGTCTCTGTAGAACTCAATGTCACACGTCTTGACATTGGTTCCGTAACGCAGCCCTCCAGTGTTGCCCCATCTAGATTATAAAAAACATATATTAGTTGCATTTATAATTGAAATACAAAAATCTACTTTATGAAAAAAAATATCTTACCGGCAACCCAGGGGTCGATCGACTATCTCGGGCTGATCTAGGATGCGCGTAGGTCGGCCGATGTGAACATGGTCCCAAGCCCAGATCTGTAAATTCACGCCAACAGGTTAAATTAATTAAACTAATATATATTACCAATATAAAGATAAATCTGAAATCCAAAAATCAGATTTTATACCTGCAATAGGGTAGCAAAACAACAGCATTCGGCCTTCCCGTTCACCGCGGCATCTGCTAGCTAGTGCCCGATATAGAAATGCCAGTGTCGCAGCGCCCCACGCATAAGCGCCGCAGATATCAAAGTCAGCTAAAAGTGGTAGCCACTTTAGATGAACTTTGTATCCGCTGGGGTTTGGCATCAGACTACCGCCGATCTGATATAGCATATAAGCACGGGCGGTAGCTGCGACTAATCCGGCGGGGGCATCCAGAGGTATATCATGAAAATTTTGATATAACCAATCAAGTGAAACCCGATACCTCTGGATGTTATCGGGTAGCGCCCCCAATAAGTCCATACACAGAGCCCTCCAGTCGTGGAGGGTGGAACCAGAGACCGGTGCACCATGCACACGGAGACCCGAGATGACCGCCACATCCTGGAGTGTGACGGTCATCTCACCGTGGCGGAAATGGAAGGTCTGGGTCTCCGGTCTCCACCTCTCGGCAAGAGCGCCCAGTAGAGCTTGATCCAGTACCAACCGTCGCAGTCGGGATAACCCGTAGAATCCCGACTGGCGAAGCAGGTCGAGTACCCCTGGATGATCAAGCTCCCACTGGTTCATCTTGCGGCCGTGCTCTGCGAACGGGACGGGACGATAATCCTGTAATGCAAAAAAAAATATAGTTAGCTCTTACATATAAAATATAGTCAGCTTATTTATAATATTTGAAAAATTAAAAAATTATATCTCTTACCTCTGTCGTGATAAAGGCCGACCTATGGCGATGCTGGTCTACCAGTAGAGACCCATCAACTGGCCCCGCGTCCTCGTGATCTGCCATCTGCAATTAGCAATCTACATATTAGTAACATGATAGATAGAAATAATTAAATATTAAGACAAGATAAATATAATTGTGTAAATCATACGCCGGCGTCCTCGTTGCGCTATTTCTGTATTTTGTGGACAAGCGCTCCTATAATGGCCTGCCTGCTTACAAATGGAGCATTTCCCTCGTCGGCCACCCCCCTCGTCCATTACATTACGAATACGTGTAGATCGTGGACGACCTTTCTTCCTTCGTAAAGGGGGCGGTACAATCGGGGGACCTGGGGGTCGTGGCCAGTGCCGTCTATCAGGAACAGGATGAAATTATCATGCGTACGTCGCACGATAGCAGTCTGTACTATACCAGGGTGAAGTAAAATTCTCGTATGGTAATCTCATATGTGATGTACTACAAACTGCTAACACATGCGAGCAAGGTATTCCTGTTAGATATAATTCACAACATGAGCATTCGACATTTGTTCCATTGACGATCACTTTGTAGTCGAATTCTCCAGTTTGAACTTCAAATTCTGTGAGTCCAAATCTTACAACATTATGTGTCCGCGCCGTATCTAAATTTTCAGTAATCAGATTTTTTACTTTAGTGACAAAAGCGTCCGTCGAATGTTCACCGGCCGCAAGGCGCTTGCAGAAATAGGTATTAAGCTTATAAAAAGTAGACGCAACAAAAGCTGTGATAGGCAAACCACGAGTGTCCTTAAGAACCCCATTTAAGGATTCAGAAAGATTTGTAGTCAACATTCCAAACCTTCTTCCTCCATCAAATGCTCTTGCCCAGTACTCTTTATATCTGTCTAGATTATGGACCCACTCCCAAGCATCGTGATCCAACACCTTTAATTCTTCCTTCAGCTGATTATATGCCGTCGGTGTTGCAGCCTTTCCGATATCCCAGAATTTATTTAACAATATGTCGGTCTTGAAGCGCTTTTTCATGTTTGCTTTCATATGTCGAAGACACCAACGATGCGAGTGCCCTCGTGCTGGACGATAGATATCAGCAACTATTTCCTTCAATCTAGGAAATCGATCAGATATTAAACAAATTTCTCTATCACGGGTAACATAGTGACGCAAGTTCTGCAAAAACCATTGCCAACTCAGGGCATTCTCTCCCTCACAAATTGCAAATGCCAAAGGATATAATCCATCATTTGCATCTGCAGCCGTCGCTATCAAAGCATGACCTTCGTATTTGCCGTATAAATGTGTGGCATCAATACTAACCACCGGCCGACAATGTGCGAATCCATGGATCGAAGGTCCAAATGACCAAAAAACACGACCAAAGGTAAAAATGCCATCTTGCGGCCACCTATGATCCAGACGCCATAGAGTACCAGGATTAGAATTCTTTACCATTGAAAGGTAACGAGGCAAGTCAGTGTACGATTGCTCCCAGCTCCCGTAAATAATTTGTAATGCTTTACTCTTTGATTGCCAAGCCTTCCAATATGTTATTGTTGGGTTATAAGTAAAAAGGATCTAAATAGGGAAAAAAACACCTAGAGGGGGGTGAATAGGTGTAAACGCATAAACACTCAAAAAATCGTTGCGATAAAAACCCAATGCGGAAATAAAAATAATACGCAAGATTTTTACGTGGAAAACTCCATCACCGGAGTAAAAAACCACGGGACCGATAACACGGCAGAAATCCACTAGAATTAAAACACGTACAAGGTGATTTACCGTACACACTTACGACTCAACCTTTTCCATACGCTCCTAGAGGATCTTCTCCGCTCGCTCCGCGACGCTTCTCGAATCCACGATCTGCGCCCAACGCCGAATCCACGGCGTCCAACGTCGAATCCACGACGTCCGACCGAATCCACGGTCTTCACCCAATAGCACCCTTCGAATCCACGAACGTGCCTCGCTCCGAATCCACGAGAGCGGTTGAACCTTGAATCCACAAGGACACGCGAATCCACGCGCCGATTTTTGGGGTAAATCGTTGTTTTGGGTGGTGATGATCCGCCGAATACTTAGATCAAAGATAGATCGGAAATACCATCTAAGTATTCATTAGTTTGATTCAACTCAAGATGTGAGTATGAAAACCTAGAATCAAACTAATCAATATAGATGAAGAAACATAGAGTATTCTCTAATGATTTCCTTTCTTCTCTATATGTGGATCTAGAGCCGTATAAGATGATGTATGAAAATGACGGCTATTTCGATTCACAGTGGATTAACCCTAGAAAAAGAATCATAGGGTCTATTTATAGGTTAGAAACCCTAGGAAGGAGATAAGAATCAAAAACCTAACATTTCTGGAGATTTTACGGACGGCGATCCGGATCGGATTAACTGTGATCCGGATCGTCGCAACGAGTCAGGTAATTCCAGAAAAACGAAGGTTCGGGATCCGGATCGAAGTGCTTGATCCGGATCGTTCATACAGTTCACCAAACATCAACGTTCGGGATCCGGATTGCGAAGCCTGATCCGGATCGTTCAAGGAAGATGGTAAACTCAGTGTTCGGGATCCGGATCAAGAGAGGCTACGATCCGGATTGAACTGGTGTATGAACGAACCACCTTCGGGATCCGGATCGAACAACCTGATCCGGATCCTGAACATGTCCCAAGTCCAGTTTTTGATTTTTATGCAATGAAAGATTCTTCCAAGTGTTTCTACACTACAAGAAGTATTCGGATCACACAAAATCTTTAGTAAAACATACCTGATCCTTTTGAATTCTTCTTTCTTGAGATTGAGTTAAATGATCCAACTTTCTTCACCTTCAATCTTCAAGACTTGAGACTTTCACGAGACTACGCCAACTCAAATTCCGTAACAATCTCCCCCTTTGGCGGTTTCGTGACAAAACACAGATCCACTAAAGAAAATTCAAAAAGATATTTTTGTTGCTATCACCATACAACAAAAATTTACAATGGAGATCCAAAAATTTAAAAACATGAGATAAACTCCTAAAACAGACTCTAGACTTAGACATCTGTACTCTCTGCACAAAGAAATCATTCTTGACAAAAAGAGATCGTTAGATACCTCAAGAATATTTAGCATACAAAACTTAGTACAGAGATAGAGTTTATCTAATCATCATGACATTTGAGAATTCAGATATGTAAGAGAATCATAGTCAAAAACCAACATATCTTCTAGCAATTAAAAACCAAATGTCACACAATGTTAGTCCAACATCAACTTGTTAGTTATATTACATGCCCAAATAGTTAGTCGAATAGTTAGTCGAGACATGCAAACAATCACAAGATGAAAACCAAAGTTGAAAAAAATCTTCTTTAAAGCCGGTTTGGGACCTCTCCGGACGCCCCTTACTTCAGGTTGAAAAAAAAGAAAAAAAAAATAAAAAATAAATAAATAAATTTTCTTTAAAGCCGGTTTGGGACCTCTCCGGACGCCCTTTACTTCAGGTTGAAAAGAAAGGAAAAAAAAAGAAAAAAGAAAAAAATAATAAATCTTCTTTAAAGCCGGTTTGGGACCTCTCCGGACGCCCCTTACTTCAGGTTGAAAAGAAAGAAAAAAGAAAAAAAAAGAAAGAAAAAAGGAAAAAAAATAAATAAATCTTCTTTAAAGCCGGTTTGGGACCTCTCCGGACGTCCCTTACTTCAGGTTGAAAAAGAGGAAAAAAAAAAGGAAAAAGGAAAAAAAATAAATAAATTTTCTTCAAAGCCGGTTTGGGACCTCTCCGGACGCCCCTTACTTCAGGTTGAAAAGAAAGAAAAAAAAAAGAAAAGAAAAAAAGAAAAAAAATAAATAAATTTTCTTTAAAGCCGGTTAGGACCTCTCCGGACGCCCTAACTTTAGGCCCGAAACCGATTCGGATGATTTCTTCGGACATCCGAACTTAGGTTAAGTCAAAGTGGAATTCCCTCGGAGCCCAAATCAATTACAAGACAAAAGGGATTTGTAGTGGCCCTGATTCCCATGCAACGTTCTTCCGATGAATCCACTGTTAGAGCACCTAGTGTTGGTGCATCTGGCCCATGGTGCATCAATGGGATGCCACAGATGGACCATGTGTGTTATTATTAGCTGTGTAGGCCTTCGGCTGAGTTTGCCGAAATTTCGGAAAAGAATTAGGCCCAACAGAGGTCGGAAATGGATTCAGCACGGAAAAACGCTTGAAAACGGCTATTTGCTTGTTTGTTTCTGAGTCCGGATGCCCAAAAACGGACTCCCGGAAGTTTTTAGTGGGAAATGGTGCATGGGAGGGGCCGTAGACCGCCGGGATGCCACGTGGCGGCCTGTCATTGGCCGGTTCAGGATGCGCGGTCCACAGAGCTGCGCGGCGGGGTGCACAGACCCGGCGCATGGACACGTGGCACCGCCTGATTGGCGGGCGCAAGGCGCGCGGTCTACCGGGTGAGCGCGGCGGTGCATGGACCAAGGCGGGGGCACGTGGCAGCCTCCGGTTGGTCGGTGCACGCGGCGCGGTCCACAGAATTCCGAAGTGGAATGCGTGGACCGGGTGTAGGGGACACGTGTCACCCTCTGATTCGCGGGCGCACCATGCGTGGTGCACGGGGCCGGGGCTGGTACCTCGGTGCGCGTGTGCACGACGGGGCCATGCCGCGCGCCCGGCGCGGCCGCCGACCGGCCAGCGGGTCAACCGGGTGGCCACGCGTCGCCCGCTGGTTGGCGGGCGCCTACCGCCTTACTGTGCGAGGGCGGGCCACGTGGCAGCCTGGGGGTGGCCCGAACAGCTGTTTGCTGTTCGGCGGGCCACGTGGCGGCACCTGGTGGATTCGGGCGTGAACAGTGTTGGGCCGGCCCAACACTGTAGCCGCCCGAAAGTTGGGCCCGAAAGCCCATTGACTTGTCTTTTTGGGCTGATTTCGGGTGAGGCCTATAAATAGGCCCCTTGGGGCTCGTTTTTGAGGCTTTTCCCGAGAGCTTTAGCCCTTGAGCCCTTCACCAATTTTCTTTCTCTCCCTCTTGTGCATCTTTTGGCGAAAGTTCAGAATTTTTGGAGGCCGCGACGACGGTGACTTCTGCATCGGGGTGCGGAGCGACGATTTACTGTTGGAGGCCCATTTTCGTCGCAGTTTAGTCTGGGAGGTCTACCGGGCTACCCCGACGTTATTTTTGGACGATTTCTACGGTGACGGTTTCGTAAGAGGTAAATCTACAATTTCCGTGTTGGACACTTTTTCTGGAACTGAGCTTTTCTAGGGGTTCTGGGTACATTTTTAACCCCCTTTACGACTGTTGATTGAATTGGACAGCACCTACTTGTTGGATTTTTATCTCCTCATTCGGACATCAGAATTCGACGTTTCAGGACTCTATCGACATCTACTCTTCGCGAGAATCGCCGTCATATTTTTATTGGAATTTTTGGAGGAAGATTTTCAGGTGAAAATTTCATGTTAATGGGACTGTTTACCACAGATTTTGGGAATGTGGAATTTGTGTGGATTAAAGTGTAATTTTGGTGTATGTTTGTACCCAGGAGATTGTGAGCACTTCTACCGTGTTGTTGGCTTGGTGGGATTTGTGATTTGACAGTTGTGGGCTTTCTCAGCTGTACGATTTCGGGCAGTTAGCACTTTCAGGTGGGTGACCTTGCTTCCAAGAACTCTGGACTGTGTACTAATTCTATGTGTGTAGGATCATGCATGTTAGAAATTGGAGTATTAGCATGTGTAAAACTGTATGTTGTATCTTGTATATCAGTTGATGAATCTTTTGATTCCTACTTTATGTTAAGTAGTGAAATCTTGGAACTTGACCTAGCACCCCTGTCATATGTATCATGTTCAGCCAGTCTGTAGAAAACTCCAACTTTGGCTAGGTTTTTACTGCTCTAGACATTCCACATCACGATACTTCATTTCACTATGGACTTAGCTTTTCCTCGCCCGAGTTGTGGGCCGAGAGGTCGGGTGGTTGTGGGATGCATTTGCACTAGTGTCTGGGGACCGAGTGGAGTTGATAGCAGTCTGTAGATTTGATTTCTTTGGGAGAGTGATAGTGATGGTAGATCTGGGTTCTTGAAAACTGTCAAAGTGACAGTGAGTCTCAGCTGTGTAGATTCCAGCTAGTGAGTGAGTCAGTGATTTGTTTGTTAGCCGATCTTGTTGATCGAGGATTTGGATCATAGCCTGCATGAGCCACATTTGAGCTTTACAGAGATACTTTACAGAGATACTTGTTATGGGTTACTTTGACTCGAGCGGGTCGCTCCCCTCGAGTGCCACTCCGGAGTAGGCGAGACCGGGTTGTTGTACCGGCGTGAGTTTGAGATGTTCTTTCGCGACTTGTTGTTGCATTTGTCCCTCTGGCTGTGCTTTTGTTGGCAGCCATGGACGCCCTACGTAAGACCGCTCCTCCGGGACGTAACGGCAGTAGGTTGGCGCAGGTTTGACTGGACCCGATGAGGCAGTCAGTTGTGATTGGGTGATCAGGGAGGAGAGTTAGTTGTGGCATCATGTTCTTTCTGTTCCACTATTGAGCATCTAGATAGAGGCATAGTAGCTGTAGAGTTACTTTTCCCAGCTTTCCTTACAGCACTGCATATGTTACTTTATGCCTCTGGTAGACTTAGTGGGCAGACCGTCGGGCTTGTTGGCGGCACCCACTGAGAACTACTGTGGGATGTAGTTCTCACACCCGTCGTGGTGTCTTCTCCCCAGGGACTTCTGCTCCGGTTCCTGCAGCTCCTGTTGCTGATCCAGCTCCTTCAGACCGAGGTAAGGGAGTCGCGAGATAGATCCCCTCCTGTCATCTTCAGTGTGCGAGTAGATGTACCCCAGTACTATTTTGGTGTGCGTTATGTCGAGTGACTTTTGTAGTGAGATTTTGAGTTGTACCTTTCTTTCCTGCTTTTCTGAGAGACTCTTGTGTTCTGGTGAGGTTGGTCTGTATATTTGTGAGTTGTAGTTTTATTTTATCTTTTTATTCCAGCTTTTCTCTTTCAGCTCTGATATCTGCTAGTGTAGATGTTTCTTTGCAGGTTAGTCGCTACGCCTATACGGGGCTTCCCGTATAGGCGGCGGATCTGTTGGCGAGCCGGGGCGCAGTATCGCCCCGGGGCGTGACAGATTAGAGTGGTATCAGAGCCTAGGATGTAGGTCTTGGAGGACTTAGGAACCCTAGGCTTGTGGTTGGACCCTAGGATGACTCGCGTGAGAGCCGTGATTTTAGCGAGAGTCCTGATTGGATTTCTAACTCCCCCGAGCGGTTCGGGGTGAGCGATTGACATGTCTTCCTTCGGTGGCAACTATGTTGGCTGCAGACAACATAGTACTTCGGGAAGGGGGACATGCCTTCTGACTTTCGCTAGATTGGGTCGAGAGATGATTTGGGTTCTGACTGTTTGCCTTGTCCCTCAGGTGGGGATGCCTCCTCGACGCTCGATGGTGACGCGTTCGCAGCCTTCGTCCTCTGAGCCCGAGCAGGAGGACTCGGGGCAGGGACAGCAGAGCGAGGTTTTGGAGCTCCGTGACTAGATGGCACAGTTGGCTGAGGCGTCTCGACGCCAGGAGGAGGCTGTGAGTCGGTTGACGCTCTTGTTGGAGCAGAGAGCGCAGCCGGCGGTAGCACCCCCTAAGAGTTCACCGGTGCCTTCTTCCCCTGTTGTGGCACCCTCGGTTGTGCAGCCTGCACCAGCAGTTCCGGCTGAGCCAGTTTCCAGTAGGCCACCGTCTGGGACGACGGGATCTTTGACCTTGGCAGAGCAGCGGGTGATGGTGGATCTTTTGATGAGGTTTCGCAAGTTTGATCCACCCCGCTTTTCGGGTATGAGTGCTGAGCCGTGGGCGGCGGAGTCTTGGGTTACGGCCATGGAGCGCCATTTCGAGAGCCTTTTTATTGATGAGAGGTTTCGAGTTCTGTTGGCTACTCATTTTCTGGAGAGCAACGCCGAGGCATGGTGGCGGCGTGTGCGACCCGCAGGTCCGCCTGGGACCCAGTTTATCTCATGGGCAGAGTTTCGCGATATGCTTCTTGGGGCCTTCTTTCCCGAGAGTGTTCGACAGAGTTTGGAGGAGCAGCTGAGGAATCTCCGCCAGGGAGATAGGCCCGTACACGTGTACATAGCCGATTTCAATCGGCTGTTAGCTTGTATGCCCCACGTGGCCAGAGATGAGACCCACCGGATCTACATGTTCGAGAGAGGGTTGCGTCGGGACATTTATCAGTTGGTCCGCTCCCGCAGATTACAGACTTTGGAGGCCTCGATGGAGCAGGCACTTTATGTGGAGAGTGGTGAGGCCGTGATGGCAGAGGTGGCTCCAGCCCCCGTAGTGACTCCTGGGGCAAAGCGCCCGGCGCTGTTGGAGGAGGGGCAGTCGAGTAGACAAGGACGCCCGAGACCTCCCCGTTTCTACTCTCAGGGACGGGGGTATCAGGGGCGGCAGAGATCTGGGGCATCTCGTCAGTTCCAGCAGCAGCAGCGTCGACCACCTCGACAGCAGCAGTCTTCGCAGCAGCAGCAGTCTTCGCAGCAGCAGCAGACATCGCGGCAGCCGCGCCCTGATCGTTGTGTCATTTGTGGAGGACCGCACCCACCGGCCCAGTGCCCGCAGAGTCAGTGCCGCTGCTTCCGTTGCGGGCAGACCGGTCACTTCGCGAGGGCGTGCCCCAGGGCAGGTTACCCAGCTCCTTCATCAGCTTCTGCATCCTTCATTCCTCGTCAGTCAGCAGGACCTTCGGCGGCCTCCGGTAGGCCAGACTTTGCTTCATCGTCCTCGCGACAGCCAGAGCGACATCCCCCGGCGCCGAGCGGTCGAGTCTATGCAGCTCAGGTAGAGGATGCTACGGCAGCAGAGCATGTCGTCGCAGGTATTATTTTGATTTCTGCAGTTCGTACTCGTACTCTCTTTGATACCGGTGCATCGCATTCATTTATCAGTAGAGCATTTGCATCCCTACATGGTATCGAGGTAGTTTCTTTATCGCATGCATTAGAGGTTCAGATACCAGATCATGTCTTGCATGTCGAGGAGTATTGTAGGGTTTGCCCTGTGCAGTTAGGATCCTGGATTTTGCCGGCAGACTTGCTTGTCTTGCGGCAGCTCCAGGATTTCGACGTCGTACTAGGTATGGATAGGGGCTTTGTCAGGCCTAGTGTTTCTCCGTGGGGAGCGCCAGTTTTATTTGTGAAGAAGAAGGATGGGTCGCTTCGTTTGTGTGTGGATTATCGGGAGTTGAATAAAGTGACCATCCGGAACAAGTACCCCCTTCCACGGATAGATGATTTATTTGATCAGTTGCAGGGAGCCACAATGTTTTCGAAGATTGATCTTCAGTCAGGTTACCACCAGTTGAGGGTGAGGGCCGAGGACATCCCCAAGACGGCTTTTCGATCCCGGTATGGGCATTATGAGTTTACGGTTATGCCGTTTGGTTTGACTAATGCCCCAGCTGCATTCATGGATTTGATGAACCGGGTATTTCAGCCGTACTTGGACCTGTTTGTGGTTGTGTTCATTGATGACATCTTGATCTACTCCCGGAGCGATGTGGATCATGAGGAGCACTTGAGGATAGTGCTGCAGCTTCTACGTGAGAAGAAGCTGTATGCCAAGCTTAAGAAGTGCGAGTTTTGGCTTCGGGAGGTTGCATTCTTGGGCCACTTAGTATCAGCCGCAGGAGTGGCAGTTGACCCGACGAAGATCGATACAGTTCGGGATTGGCCGAGACCGACGACGGTGACGGAGGTCCGAACTTTCTGGGCTTGGCAGGCTACTACCGTCGGTTTGTAGAGGGCTTTGCGAAGCTCTCTACTCCCCTGACCTGTTTGACTAGGAAGGGGATGAGGTTCATTTGGACTGAGCAGTGTCAGCGGAGTTTTGAGGAGCTGAAGAGGAGACTGATTTCAGCACCAGTTCTTACACTGCCAGTGATGGGAGATGGCTACGTGATTTACAGTGACGTCTCGCACAGCGGTTTGGGTTGTGTCTTGATGCAGCATGGGAGGGTAATTGCTTATGCTTCACGGCAATTAAAGGATTATGAGAAGAATTATCCTACTCATGATTTAGAGCTGGCAGCTGTGGTGTTTGCATTGAAGCTGTGGCGGCATTACCTCTACGGTGAGCATTGTGAGATCTACACGGATCATAAGAGCTTAAAGTATCTGTTTACTCAAAAGGAGCTGAACCTGAGGCAACGCCGGTGGTTGGAGTTACTGAAGGATTACGATGTGAGTATCCTCTATCATCCCGGCAAGGCCAATGTGGTAGCAGATGCTTTGAGTCGGAGGTCAGTGCAGAGCTTGAGCATGTTGGTCACACAGCAGGCCCCGCTGATTGAGCAGTTGAGGCGACTCCAGATTGAGGTTGTATCCCCTGGGGTCTCTGCTAGACTGATGTCTATGGTCTTGCAGCCCACTCTGTTGGACAGGATTAGGGAGACGCAGAGTGAGGACCCCCACTTGGAGAGGATCAGATCCCAGATACATGCAGATCAGATAGGGGATTTTTCAGTGGATAGCTCGGGAGTACTGCGGTACCGGGACCGAGTTTGTGTGCCTTCGGATCCTGAGATCAGAGACCAGATTCTGAGAGAGGCCCATTATACACCTTATACCATTCATCCTGGTGGTACTAAGATGTATAAGGACCTCAAGGCACATTTTTGGTGGTCCGGAATGAAGCAGGACATTGGAAGATTTGTGGCTCACTGTTTAACTTGCCAGCAAGTGAAAGCAGAGCACCGGGTTCCTGCTGGCAAGTTACAAAGTCTTCCAATTCCCGAGTGGAAATGGGACCACATCACCATGGACTTTGTTACAGGACTGCCGAGAGCGCAGAGTGGAGCCAACGCGATTTGGGTTATTGTAGATAGACTCACCAAGTCTGCACATTTCTTGCCTGTTCAGATGACTTGGTCATTGGAGCGTCTGGCACAGTTGTATTTGGACGAGATAGTGAGGCTACACGGGGTACCTGCGTCGATTGTTTCAGATCGGGATTCGAGGTTTGTGTCACGATTCTGGGGGAGTTTACAGTCAGCTTTGGGGACCCAGCTCAGATTCAGCACTGCATTCCACCCACAGACTGATGGCCAGTCTGAGCGCACTATACAGACCCTCGAGGATATGCTGAGAGCGTGCGTTATGGATTTTGGAGGGGGTGGTACCGACACTTATCTTTGGTTGAGTTTGCGTACAACAACAGCTATCAGGCGAGCATTCAGATGGCTCCGTTTGAGGCGTTGTATGGACGCAAGTGTCGGTCACCCTTGTATTGGAGTGATGTGGGTGAGAGGAGGACTTTGGGACCAGATCTTCTTTTGGAGGCTGAGGAGAAAGTCAGAGTTGTTCGTCGACACCTTGAGGTAGCCCAGAGTCGTCAGAGGAGTTATGCAGATACTCGACGGCGAGACCTAGAGTTTCAGATTGGCGACCATGTATTCTTAAAGGTCTCGCCTTCGAAAGGGGTCCGGAGATTTGGGGTGCGTGGGAAGCTTAGTCCCCGTTTTGTTGGACCCTTTGAGGTACTTGAGAGGGTAGGCCCTGTGGCTTATAGAGTTGCTGTTCCTCCACGCCTGGCCGGTGTACACGATGTTTTCCACGTCTCAGCTCTGAGGAGATATGTGTTTGATCCGTCGCACGTGATTGGCTTCACCTCTCTGGAGATCGGAGAGGACCTGGTTTACGAGGAGCGGCCGTTGCGGATTCTTGCTCGTGAGGTGAGGGAATTGCGCAACCGGGCCATTCCGTATGTGAAGATCTTATGGAGCAATCACGAAGAGCGAGAGGCTACTTGGGAGCTAGAGACAGAGATGAGATCTGCATACCATTTTCTGTTCGAGACTACTGGTTGAGGTACGCCTGTTCTACCTTACTTTGTTTCGAGGACGAAACTTCCTTTTAGTGGGGGAGGATGTAGTGGCCCTGATTCCCATGCAACGTTCTTCCGATGAATCCACTGTTAGAGCACCTAGTGTTGGTGCATCTGGCCCATGGTGCATCAATGGGATGCCACAGATGGACCCTGTGTGTTATTATTAGCTGTGTAGGCCTTCGGCTGAGTTTGCCGAAATTTTGGAAAAGAATTAGGCCCAACAGAGGTCGGAAATGGATTCAGCACGGAAAAAACGCTTGAAAACGGCTATTTGCTTGTTTGTTTCTGAGTCCGGATGCCCAAAAACGAACTCCCGGAAGTTTTTAGTGGAAAATGGTGCATGGGAGGGGCCGTAGACCGCCGGGATGCCACGTGGCGGTCTGTCATTGGCCGGTTCAGGATGCGCGGTCCACAGAGCTGCGCGGCGGGGTGCACAGACCCGGCGCATGGACACGTGGCACCGCCTGATTGGCGGGCGCAAGGCGCGCGGTCTACCGGGTGAGCGCGGCGGTGCATGGACCAAGGCGGGGGCACGTGGCAGCCTCCGGTTGGTCGGTGCACACGGCGCGGTCCACGGAATTCCGAAGTGGAATGCGTGGACCAGGTGTAGGGGACACGTGTCACCCTCTGATTCGCGGGCGCACCGTGCGCGGTGCACGGGCCGGGGCTGGTACCTCGGGGCGCGTGCGCACGACGGGGCCATGCCGCGCGCCCGGCGCGGCCGCCGACCGGCCAGCGGGTCAACCGGGTGGCCACGCGTCGCCCGCTGGTTGGCGGGCGCCTACCGCCTTACTGTCCGGGGGCGGGCCACGTGGCAGCCTGGGGGTGGCCCGAACAGCTGTTTGCTGTTCGGCGGGCCACGTGGCGGCACCTGGTGGATTCGGGCGTGAACAGTGTTGGGCCGGCCCAACACTGTAGCCGCCCGAAAGTACCGGGCGCCCGAAAGTTGGGCCCGAAAGCCCATTGACTTGTCTTTTTGGGCTGATTTCGGGTGAGGCCTATAAATAGGCCCCTTGGGGCTCGTTTTTGAGGCTTTTCCCGAGAGCTTTAGCCCTTGAGCCCTTCACCAATTTTCTTTCTCTCCCTCTTGTGCATCTTTTGCCGAAATTTCAGAATTTTTGGAGGCCGCGACGACGGCGACTTCTGCATCGGGGTGCGGAGCGACGATTTACTGTTGGAGGCCCATTTTCGTCGCAGTTTAGTCTGGGAGGTCTACCGGGCTACCCCGACGTTGTTTTTGGACGATTTCTGCGGTGACGGTTTCGTAAGAGGTAAATCTACAATTTCCGTGTTGGACACTTTTTCTGGAACTGAGCTTTTCTAGGGGTTCTGGGTACATTTTTAACCCCCTTTACGACTGTTGATTGAATTGGACAGCACCTACTTGTTGGATTTTTATCTCCTCATCTGGACATCGGAATTCGACGTTTCAGGACTCTATCGACATCTACTCTTCGCGAGGATCGCCGTCATATTTTTATTGGAATTTTTGGAGGAAGTTTTTCAGGTGAAAATTTCGTGTTAATGGGACTGTTCACCACAGATTTTGGGAATGTGGAATTTGTGTGGATTAAAGTGTAATTTTGGTGTTTGTTTGTACCCAGGAGATTGTGAGCACTTCTACCGTGTTGTTGGCTTGGTGGGATTTGTGATTTGACAGTTGTGGGCTTTCTCAGCTGTACGATTCCGGGCAGTTAGCACTTTCAGGTGGGTGACCTTGCTTCCAAGAACTCTGGACTGTGTACTAATTCTATGTGTGTAGGATCATGCATGTTAGAAATTGGAGTATTAGCATGTGTAAAACTGTATGTTGTATCTTGTATATCAGTTGATGAATCTTTTGATTCCTACTTTATGTTAAGTAGTGAAATCTTGGAACTTGACCTAGCACCCCTGTCATATGTATCATATTCAGCCAGTCTGTAGAAAACTCCAACTTTGGCTAGATTTTTACTGCTCTAGACATTCCACATCACGATACTTCATTTCACTATGGACTTAGCTTTTCCTCGCCCGAGTTGTGGGCCGAGAGGTCGGGTGGTTGTGGGATGCATTTGCACTCGTGTCTGGGGACCGAGTGGAGTTGATAGCAGTCTGTAGATCTGATTTCTTTGGGAGAGTGATAGTGATGGTAGATCTGGGTTCTTGGAAACTGTCAGAGTGACAGTGAGTCTCAGCTGTGTAGATTCCAGCTAGTGAGTGAGTCAGTGATTTGTTTGTTAGCCGATCTTGTTGATCGAGGATTTGGATCATAGCCTGCATGAGCCACATTTGAGCTTTACAGAGATACTTTACAGAGATACTTGTTATGGGTTACTTTGACTCGAGCGGGTCGCTCCCCTCGAGTGCCACTCCGGAGTAGGCGAGACCGGGTTGTTGTACCGGCGTGAGTTTGAGATGTTATTTCGCGACTTGTTGTTGCATTTGTCCCTCTGGCTGTGCTTTTGTTGGCAGCCATGGACGCCCTACGTAAGACTGCTCCTCCGGGACGTAACGGCAGTAGGTTGGCGCAGGTTTGACTGGACCCGATGAGGCAGTCAGTTGTGATTGGGTGATCAGGGAGGAGAGTTAGTTGTGGCATCATGTTCTTTCTGTTCCACTATTGAGCATCTAGATAGAGGCATAGTAGCTGTAGAGTTACTTTTCCCAGCTTTCCTTACAGCACTGCTGTAAGAATTTGAATTTTTGTAAATAATAAATGAAATTGATTGAAGTCAAGTTGAATTTGAATCATGAAAAGCACAAGTAGTCTAAGTGCCCCTTTTCTGCAGTGTAAATTGCATAGTTAATAGGGCAGAAATATCGCTTTTCAATCCGAGCCTGATCTCGAAAATCCGATATCACCAGTACGTCCGTCTCGTCGAACCGAGTGAAAACCATATTCAGCATGTTCAGATCCGACGGTCGGATCTTCCAGAAATCGACGAAGAAGCGGGCGGGACCCGCGACTTAAGTCGAGGGTACATGAACAGTAAACCCTAAATTCCAAATAACCTAAGTGCGAACGTCTGCCAAATCGCTGTCTGGAAACCGATCATAGCACTTTAGGTAGTCGTTTTAAACGGTTTCGTCATTCTGGACGCAATGGCGCTGACGGAATTTCTGTTTGACGACTCTAGAGTCTCGAAAAGCGTGAAAACTGTATTCCGGAACGGTATTTTATGGACCGAGATTTTATCCGGGCAGTTTCATGAAAATCAGAGATCGCTACCTGATAGGTCTCGTCGAGCCGGACGTCATGGCGCAGTCCATTTTCCGTTTCGACGACCGGATCGCCTCGAAAAGCGTAAAATACAGCGAAAAAGACGACTTTTGCACATGAAACCCTATATAACTTACCTCGTTTTGCGTGCCACAGCATTGGAGAGGGACTTAAGTGTGAGATCTTGCTGCTGTGAGGGACCAAGGTCGAAATACAGAGGTCAAAGGGACCATGTTGCAAAGTGGGCAACCTAATTCAATTCGAAAGTTCGAAATTCAAATCGAGGCCATCCTCGTTAAATCCTCCGCAGCCTCTGCCCTCAACCACGAGCTTGCAACAAACCCTCCTCCTCTCTGCCTCACTTCCCGAACCTCCCCGCAACCTGCCGCAGCTCCCCCGTCGCCGGAGGAGGAGATCAAGAACTTGTCTTGATCTCTGGTGTTTGAAGAAGAAGGTGATCGAGGGGTCCTAGGCGATCAAGACCCAGTCTGTGGACTCCTCGGGGTGGCCGCATCCAAGCCCGAGGGAGCCAGCACCCCAGCTCCGCCGTGCGCCGCCGCGGCAAGCTTCTTCATCCACGGTTTTCGGCGAGGTAGGTTTTTGTTGGAATTTATTGTTATGAATTGGCCTTTGAACCCTTCCAGCCTGCTCCTGACCTTGAGTAGAACCTCTCTGTGAAGTCCGAGCCACGACCGCCGTCCCGGTCGCCGGCGGGAGCCAACCCCGCCGGATTATCATTTTCTGGACCGGCATCTCGCGCCACCATGATCCGACCATCAAAACTAAGATCAGCTCCGTTGGACCTTCCCCTCTGGACGACTGCAACATCTCCATAAGAGCTGAGGGTGATCGAACGAAGATCGGGCCCGCACGGGCGTGCCCTAGAAACCCGATATTTGGCGCTTTGGCCGACCGTCGCCGTCCGGCGCCGCTGCGGCCTCCCGACGCCGGCCACCCCTGCTGGAAGCACCCTGGTGGTGCGGGGAGCATCTTGACCCAACTTTCCCCGGCCCGGAGCCGCCGCGCCGGATTTCGCCATTGACGGCCCTTGAAGCTTGACCGAGCCTCGCCGGCGCCGCCTTGCCGACGCGACCGGACGCCGAAAAACTGTTCAGGTGAGCTCCTCTGAACCTGGTGAGCTTCTCCACCACCTTGCATGGCCTTCTTGACGTGTGGTTTTGGACTCCCAGTGTTGCACCCGAGTTCAGCTTCGACCTCATCTCCGGCCAACTCCGGCGCTCCGGTCTCCAGCCAACTGCACAGGTAAGGTCTAAATGCCTGTATGATGACCCCTACCATCTTATTTTGGGGCCAGAGACCCCCTGTAGCTTGGTTCCATGTGTGCACCCGAGCTAAGAAATCTTGGGCTTGACTCCGGCCGCCGCCACCTCCGGCCGCCGGGCATCGACCCCACTTGGACCAAGCAACATCCGGGACCCCCTTATTACTGATGCTCACTTCCTCATCAGGTCTGAGCCTGGTTGCTCCAAGATCACCACACCCGAGCCCTAGCCCGAGTTCAAGCCTTGCTCCGGCAAGCTCTCCGGCCGGCCTCCGACGCGCGCAAGGTGAGCCCTCAACCCTGTGCACCTTGCTGAACATGATGCTTCTGTTACATCTTAAAAAGATCAAGCATGTATTAAATTGTAGCATAGTTGTAAATTGGACCTTAGAACATTATGGGCCAACTTTGTATCGGACTGGGTCTCAGCCCAATTCTTGTGAGCACGGGCTTCGTCTCGTCATAACGAACGCGCTGAAATTTACAGATTTACTTTTGGACTCCCGGATGTCAGGAACGAACCGAAACGGTCCGTTAATTCGTGATTTTTATGCAAATTAGAGAACTGTTATGGACCCAAATGTAAAATGAGCATACTAGCTCTCTTTAAACAGTATTTCACACCCACTGGACATCTTGTTAGGTTTCCGAAGGTCCTTGTTGACCAGGAATCAGATATTGATCGATAAATTGGCCGATTTGACCCGTTTAAACTTTCCGTAGTGTAACGTCGTCGGGAAAGGGTTGTGTGAGTCTATTACTGATTATAGCTCTTTATACAGGGGCCCAGTTGTTCAGCACCAGCCTCCCAGTAGCTGCGCGGGAGTTCGAGGATCTGCGTCATCCAGGTGGGTTATCTTCGGTCCGGGCTAGGCTTTTTGGCCCTCTGGTTGCTTTAGTCCAGTCGGACCCCTGTTTTTGACTTCCCCGCTGATTATATGACCTATCTGGACATATCATGATGTCACTGGTTGACATTGACCTGATTAGACCTGTGATTGAGATTTCTTGTCACGATCAGCCGATTATCATATACATACTCCTGATTTTCCTGACTGATCCTGATTGATTGATATAGATATTTGCATGATTAGATGATACGGTCGATTCCTGTCATTGAGATATTTCTTGATATACGTCGATATGCATGATTGATTGATCCTGATTGATAACACTACTCGATATGCATGATTGATTGATCCTGATTGATAGACACTACTCGATATGCATGATTGTGATTGATTCCGATGGATAGATATAGACAGATGATTCCCTGTTGGGATTTCGGCGTGTCCGACTACTCGGTCACTAGACGTGAGATTGATCATTGTGACTTGCCATGCACTGCTGTACTTCACGAACCTGGCCGGGGTCGCTCCCCGTGGAGCTGGTTCTTTACCGGTAGAGTGGTCTGGTGATAGACCCGTGAGCCCCGCAAAGGGTATGTCAGCGGATCGGGTGCGGATGGTGGCTTTGCCTGAGTCCTCTGAGACCAATATTGGCACATGATTGGGTACTTGGGCTTCTACCTTTGACGCATGCTTTTATTCTGTACCGCTCTGCCAGTTATTTCCTGTGTTATTATTTGCAGACATGCTTTCATCTCTTGCAGTTCCTTATGCATGATTTTGTAGCTATCTTTTGATTTCAGCATGTATGACCTACACAGCTTTCATGATTGGTTATCTCTGATATACCTTGATTTTCAGTATACTTACCTGCAGTTCTTATTCTGATTATTAGTAGACCTCTATGCTTTCCACTTTTTTCCTGTTGACTTCTTACTATCCGCAATTTTAGTACCAGTAGGTACGATTAGCTGACGCTCTCTTCGTCGTGCCCACGGGATGCACTCCCGTGTATCTCACACCCTCGGGTGACTGTTGTAGGTCCGTCGGGTGGTGAGATGTCGGGACGATCCAGTGAGCCGATTACGATAGAGCTGTCCCCATGAGCATTATATATCGACGACTTGCATACATTTACTTTCCGCATTTCATTCCAGTTTATCTTGCTTTAGACATTTAAACTGATGATGTAATAACTTAATTTTGATTATTCCTGCTGAGTAGATTAGATTAGTTACTGGTATATCTGTTGATCTCTGATGATTCTTTTAGCCGTGCATGTATAGGGGAGTCTTTGTCCTTGGGATAGAGAGTCTTCTATACTGTGGCGGTCTGTTGCGCCCAGTTTGCAAACTCTGATTTATTTTAACAAAAAAAAAAATAAAAAATAAAAAAAAAAAATTACCGGATTTTTAAAACTCGGGGCGTGACAACTGCATATGTTACTTTATGCCTCTGGTAGACTTAGTGGGCAGACCGTCGGGCTTGTTGGCGGCACCCACTGAGAACTACTGTGGAATGTAGTTCTCACACACCCGTCGTGGTGTCTTCTCCCCAGGGACTTCTGCTCCGTTCCTGCAGCTCCTGTTGCTGATCCGCTCCTTCAGACCGAGGTAAGGGATCGCGAGATAGATCCCCTCCTGTCATCTTCAGTGTGTGAGTAGATGTACCCCAGTACTATTTTGGTGTGCGTTATGTCGAGTGACTTTTGTAGTGAGGTTTTGAGTTGTACCTTTCTTTCCTGCTTTTCTGAGAGACTCTTGTGTTCTGTGATTGGTCTGTATATTTGTGAGTTGTAGTTTTATTTTATCTTTTTATTCCATCTTTTCTCTTTCAGCTCTGATATCGCTAGTGTAGATGTTTCTTTGCAGGTTAGTCGCTACGTCCTATACGGGGCTTCCCGTATGGGCGGCGGATCTGTTGGCGAGCCGGGGCGCAGTATCGCCCCGGGGCGTGAGGATTGAACCCCCAGATAAGTCAAAGTGGATTCGGATCCCAAAGATAAATCAAAGTGGATTTCCTTCATATCCCAATTCAAATAAAAATAAAGTAAAAAGAGGACTTCTTCGGATCCCGAATAATTTTCTTCCTTCGGATCCCAAAATAATTTCTTTTTCGGATCTCAAATAGTTTCTTCTTTCGGATCCCCGATAATTTTTAAAAATAGAAACTTTCTCGGATCCCTTTCAAAAAGGGCCCCACATCAAAATAAAATTTTTCCTTGCATCCAAGTCAAATTACAAGACAAAGGGATTGAACCCAAGATAAGTCAAAGCGGATTCATCCCAAAAAATCAAAGTGGATTTCCTTCATATCCCAAATAAAATAAAATAAAATAACGAATCGCTCCGGATCCCAAATCAATTAGATTGAACCTCAAGATAAGTCAAAGTGGATTTCCTTCAGATCCTAAGTAAAAAAAAAAAGACTTTTTCGGATCCCAAATAATTTCAAAAAAAGGGAATTCTATTTCTTCGATACCCATCAAAATAAATAACGGTATTCTCCGATAACAAGATAAAATTAGAAAATTTTCTTCAGACGCCATATAATAAAAGGGGATATTGAAATAGAAAATTTCTTTGAATCGAGACAAATTCAAATGAGTTCTAATCAACTTGTAGCCTAAGTCCGATTCAAAAAGGACTAATAAATGACTCATAATGCTCACCCACGTTATGAAGGCCTCAAATTTACCCATATAAAAATAGGCCCAGTCCACATACGGAGCCCAACCACATAGGGTCCCAAAGCCGAGTCCACAAATAAAACCCAAACCTATTCAACACGCAAATAAAATCCAAAACCCATTTGATCCACAATAAAACTGATAACCCATTCCAACACGCAAATAAAACCCAAAGCCCATCCAATCCATAAATAAACCCAAACCCATTCAATCTCATCGCCTTAACATAATATTAAGCAAAATTATATCCAACCGACTAGATTCTAATCATATTTTTAGAATTTAGCCAATCCAATTCCATCGAGCTCTAACCATATACTTAGAGTTCATCCAATTCAATCCAAACCAACCCAACTAACCCTAATACGTATATTTAGGGTCTAGTCAACCTTTTACTCTAGCACATATATCTAGGTAAAACCAAATCAACTCAACTAATCCTAATACATATACTTAGGGTAGTCAATCTCTCATTCTAGCACATATAACTAGAGTGAAAAACATATCAAACTCGGCCAATCCTATACATATAGGACTTAGCCACCTCCTACTCTCGAGTAGCATCAAATCCGACCTACCTCAATAGATATCCTTGGGTTTGGTCATGTATCCACTTGGAAATACGCCAAATATGGAATCAAATATAATTGAACTCTAATACATATACTTAGAGCCAATTGAACCCAATTAACTCTAACACATATAATTAGAGTTAATATCGATTAGTTCTCAACACATATACTCGGGATCTAATCAATTACAAACCCAGCTAAATCCTAACACATATACTTAGGATTTGTCAATCATTAGGATACGATTTAATTCTATCCTCCCCGCAAAGGTCTCCTAATCGAAGGTGCCCCAATCACATGGGGTAATTAACAATAGATGCTTGCGTCTATTGGAAGTCATGAATCCTAATACCTGATATCCACATACACCACCATCAACACATACAAAATATTAATCTGAATCGTGAAT
>CM055068.1:48509205-48596337 GCA_029204045.2 Tillandsia leiboldiana | reverse complement strand
AAAAATGGGATCCCTGCTGTGAGAATACACAATTCGAACTCACAGGCAAAAGTTAGGGGAAGGCATCCGGTGAAAACCCATATGGGCGCCCGATTGCCACCAAAAACATATTTTTCTTTCAAAACAAACCCATATTTTTCAATAAACACATATTTTTCAAAATAAACTAAAATAAACCCATATTTTTTTAAAACTCAAAAATATTTTTCTTTCAAGCATATTTTGTCTACGACGGAATTCTAACTCACCTTAGGGTCGGTTATACGTAACAATTTCGATTGCTTCCCGAGACAAAATAAACTCATATATTTCTATACAAAAAAAAAAAAAACAAAATGCCCCCAAATTATAAGCCAGTTCAACCTAAATCGAATTTAGGTGGAATCATATGAACTGGACCATGCACCAGCTCGACCCCAAATCAAAGTCAAAAGGTTTTGAGCCAAACCGTAAAGAGGGTGATTTGAACCAAATCAAACCACAGGCCGGTTCGGCTTAAACCAAACCATAAAGAATTCAACTTATCGGTTCAACCCAAACAGAACCACATAAGGTCCAAGCTAAGCCGAAAGAAATTACGAGTCAGCTCAACTTGAACGGAATCACAGGAGTACCGAGCCAAGTCGAACCGAATTACAAGCTAGCTCGACTTAAACCGAGCCAAGAAGGATACACCTTGAACCTAGGCTGATTCAACGTAAACTGAACTGCATGAGGTTCGAGCCAAACCAAACCACAAGCCGGTTCGACATAAACCGAACCAGAAAGAATTCAACTTGAACTACAAATTGGTTCAACCTGAACTGAACCGCAGGAGGATCAAGCCAAGCCGGATCAAACCATAAGTCAATTCAAGCTAAATCGAGCCTGGACGGAACTATATGCAACTTGAACCAGGCCATGAACCAGCTTGACCCCAAATCAAAATCAAAGAGTTCTAAACCAAGCCGCAAAGATGGCGAGTCAAATCAAACTCAAACGGATTTCGAATCAAATCACAAGAGTTCAATCCAAACCAAATGCAAAAGGATTCTAAGTTGAACCGAACCCCAAGGTGGCTCAACCTGAATCAAACTCAAACGGGTCTCGAACCAAACCATAAGATTATGATCCAAGTTGAGCCGAACTATAAGGGCCCGACCCAAATCGAATTCAAAGGGTCTCGAACTAAGTCATAAGGGTTAGACCTAAACCATGTCTCAAAGGGTTCTGAACCAAAGTATAACGGTTCGACTCAAATCAAATTCAAAAGGGACAAATCAAGTGAAAGCCTAAACCGGCTCAGCCCAAATCAAATACAAAAGGTTCAAACCAATTCAATTTGAACCTAACCTGAACAAAGGTTCAAATCGAACTTCAGGGATGATCCAAATCAAGCAAACCAGCTCCACCCGAACTGAAACAAATCAAGAGTTTAAACCGAGCTAACTCTAAATAAATCTGCTGAGTCAACTTAATCGACTCACAAACCCAAATCCAAACGACCGAAAAGTCATTAAACTAAACCCAAATTCAAACAACCGAAAAGTCATTAAACTAAACCCAATTTCAAACGACCGAAAGGTCATTAAACTAAACCCAATTCCAAACGACCGAAAAGTCATTAAACTAAACCCAATTCAAACGACCGAAAAGTCATTAAACTAAACCCAAATTCAAACGACCGAAAAGTCATTAAACTAAATCGAGCTCCAAACGACCGAAAAGTCATTAAACTAAACCGAATTTCAAACGACCGAAAAGTCAATAAACTAAACCCAAATTCAAACGACCGAAAAGTCATTAAACTAAACCCAAATTCAAACGACCGAAAAGTCATTAAACTAAATCCAATTTCAAACGACCGAAAAGTCATTAAACTAAACCCAAATTCAAACGACCGAAAAGTCATTAAACTAAATCTAGCTCCAAACGACCGAAAAGTCATTAAACTAAACCCAATTTCAAACGACCGAAAAGTCATTAAACTAAACCCAAATTCAAACGACCGAAAAGTCATTAAACTAAACCCAAATTCAAACGACCGAAAAGTCATTAAACTAAATCCAGCTCCAAACGACCGAAAAGTCATTAAAATAAACCCAATCCAAACGACCGAAAAGTCAATAAACTAAACTCAATTTCAAACGACCGAAAAGTCATTAAACTAAACCTAATTTCAAACGACCGAAAAGTCATTAAACTAAATCCAGCTCCAAACGACCGAAAAGTCATTAAACTAAACCTAAATTCAAACGACCGAAAAGTCATTAAACTAAACCCAAATTCAAACGACCGAAAAGTCATTAAACTAAATCCAATTTCAAACGACCGAAAAGTCATTAAACTAAACCCAAATTCAAACGACCGAAAAGTCATTAAACTAAACCCAATCCAAACGACCGAGAAGTCAATAAACTAAACCCAATTTCAAACGACCGAAAAGTCATTAAACTAAATCCAATTTCAAACGACCGAAAAGTCATTAAACTAAACCCAAATTCAAACGACCGAAAAGTCATTAAACTAAACCTAATCCAAACGACGGAAAAGTCAATAAACTAAACCCAATTTCAAACGACCGAAAAGTCATTAAACTAAATCCAATTTCAAACGACCGAAAAGTCATTAAACTAAACCCAAATTCAAACGACCGAAAAGTCATTAAACTAAACCCAATCCAAACGACCGAAAAATCAATAAACTAAACCCAATTTCAAACGACCGAAAAGTCATTAAACTAAATCTAATTTCAAACGACCGAAAAGTCATTAAACTAAATCCAGCTCCAAACGACCAAAAAGTCATTAAACTAAACCCAATCCAAACGACCGAAAAGTCAATAAACTAAACTCAATTTCAAACGACCGAAAAGTCATTAAACTAAATCCAGCTCCAAACAACCGAAAAGTCATTAAACTAAATCCAGCTCCAAACGACCGAAAAGTCATTAAACTAAACCCAATCCAAACGACCGAAAAGTCAATAAACTAAACTCAATTTCAAACGACCGAAAAGTCATTAAACTAAACCTAATTTCAAACGACCGAAAAGTCATTAAACTAAATCCAGCTCCAAACGACCGAAAAGTCATTAAACTAAACCCAAATTCAAACGACCGAAAAGTCATTAAACTAAACCCAATCCAAACGACCGAAAAGTCAATAAACTAAACCCAATTTCAAACGACCGAAAAGTCATTAAACTAAACCTAATTTCAAACGACCGAAAAGTCATTAAACTAAATCCAGCTCCAAACGACCGAAAAGTCATTAAACTAAACCCAATCCAAACGACCGAAAAGTCAATAAACTAAACCCAATTTCAAACGACCGAAAAGTCAATAAACTAAACCTAATTTCAAACGACCGAAAAGTCATTAAACTAAATCCAGCTCCAAACGACCGAAAAGTCATTAAACTAAACCCAATCCAAACGACCGAAAAGTCAATAAACTAAACCCAATTTCAAACGACCGAAAAGTCAATAAACTAAACCTAATTTCAAACGACCGAAAAGTCATTAAACTAAATCCAGCTCCAAACGACCGAAAAGTCATTAAACTAAACCCAAATCCAAACGACCGAAAAGTCATTAAACTAAACCCAAATTCAAACGACCGAAAAGTCATTAAACTAAACCTAATTTCAAACGACCGAAAGGTCATTAAACTAAACCCAATTCCAAAAGACCAAAAAATTATTAAACTAAACCCATATTCAAATCGACCACCATGTCACTAAACTGAGCAACCCATATTCAAATGGACCGTCTTGTCACTAAACTGAGCAACCCATATTCAAATCGACCGCCATGTCACTAAACTGAGCAACCCATATTCAAATCGACCGCCATGTCACTAAACTGAGCAATCCATATTCAAATCGACCGCCATGTCACTAAACTGAGCAACCCATATTCAAATGGACCGCCATGTCACTAAACTGAGCAACCCATATTCAAATCGACCGCCATGTCACTAAACTGAGCAACCCATATTCAAATCGACCGCCATGTCACTAAACTGAGCAACCCATATTCAAATCGACTGACATGTCACTAAACTGAGCAACCCATATTCAAATCGACCGTCATGTCACTAAACTGAGGAACCTATATTCATATCGACCGTCATGTCACTAAACTGAGCGACCCATACTCATATCGACCGCCATGTCACTAAACTGAGGGACCCATATTCATATCGACCGCCATGTCACTAAACTGAGCGAGCCATATTCAATTGACCGTCATGTCATCAAATTGAATGCCTACGAAAAAAAATGAAAAAAAATATATATATTTTAAAAAAAAATGAAAAGAGAAAAATAATTGAACGTGCATCTTTTCACCGTACTCGTGCCTCGTACAACGAAAAGATGGGGGGCATTTGTTGGCATAAAAAAAAAAATTATAATAAAAAAAAATACGGGGAAAGATTATGGTTGGTCCGTAATATTGATTTGTCTATATAAGCCCCGTAAAAGCCCAAAATTTTTTAACATATTAATAATTTGGGTCCAACAAATTCAATTCTTTAATAGGCTATTTGTGAACACAAGCTTAGGTCATTTGTGAACACAAGCTTATGGGTCTCATCAAAGCTCCGTCGATTTTTAAATCGGATCCTATTTTTTTATGCCCAGCGGGCCTTATATTGTAGTCAACTTCTTGTTTAAAGATTCAATTTCAAAAATTATGTTCAAATTAAATTTTGAATTTTGAATTTCAAATTTCCAACCAAATGCCACATATACTCAAATTTAAATTTTGAATCCAACTGAAACTCCTCACCCGTCAATTATCTCAAACACACTTATCCAAATCTTCAACCATATCTTAAAATATCTCTCAACCAACTTACCCAAACTTACCTATATCGTGTTTTCAATTTTTGAATCCGAGCAAATTCCCTCGTTCGTTAACCGTTTAATTTTGAAATTCAAATACAACTATACTTCCTCAAATTTAAACATAAATTTAAAATTTGAAATTTAAATACAACTATACTTCCTCAAATTTAAATATAACATATTCAATTTTGAAATTTAAAATTTAAAATTTAAATACAAACATACTTCCTCAAATTTAAACATAACATATTCAATTTTAAAATTTGAAATTTAAAATTTAAACACAACCATACTTTCTCAAATTCGAACATAACCATTCAATTTTGAAATTTGAACACATATTAAAATTTGAACATAATCGTTCAATTTTAAAATTTAAAATTTAAAATTTGAATATAACCACATTCTCACAATTCTGAAATTTGAACATACTCAATTTTAAAATTTGAAATTTAAAATTTAAATACAACTATACCTCCTCAAATTTGAACATAACCATTCAATTTTGAACATATTCATTTGAAATTTAAATACAACCATACTCTTCCAACATATTGAAATTTGAACATAACCGTTCAATTTTGAAATTTGAAAATATTCAATTTAAAAATTTGAATTTTAAACATATCCTTTCAATTTTAAAATTTAAATCTAAAATTTGAAATTTAAAATTTGAAATTGGAATATAATAACTTCCTCAAGTTTGAACCTCGTCTTTTCCTCAACGAAACCACATTCCTACGTACTTTCCTCAACGAACCCAAGCACGTAGTTCCTCAAAAAAACCCGCATTTTCTAGCCAACCTGTCACGCCCCGGGGTCGAAACTGCGACCCGGCTCGCCAACAGATCCGCCACCTATGCCAAACCCGCATAGGCGAAGCGTCCTACCTGCAAGAAAAGTACTACAGCTAAACAGATATCAGAGCTATAAATAAAAATCTGCTGTATAACTAAATCAATCACTGTACAACTGGAAATAATACAACAATGTCCGTCTCCCAAAAATGATAATCATACAATATCCTCATATACAAACTCAGAACTCAACCGGGAGGTATCTCCAATAAATACGTCAGTGTACAGGCTCTCAATACATAACAATCCTCACTACAACAGTCTCTCAAAGGAGGAAAATAAAATAACTAATCTACTGAAGCTCTCCTCTGAAGGGGTACCGCTACACACCAACGACGGGTAGGGAACTAGCTCGCGACTCCCTCGCCTCGGTCAGAAGGATCAGCAACAGGAACAACAGGAACCGGAGTAGAGTCCCTGGGGAAAGACACCACGACGGGTGTGAGAACTACATCCCACAGTAGTTCTCAGTGGGTGCCGCCAACAAGCCCGACGGTCTGCCCACTAAGTCTACTAGAGGCATAAAGTAACAAAAACAGTGCTGTAAGGAAAGCTGGGAAAAGTAAACTCTACAGCTACTATGCCTCTATCTAGATGCTCAAAGAGTGGGACAGAAAGAACATGATGCCACAACTAACACTCATCTCTGATCACTCAATCTGAACTGACTGCCTCCTCGGGTCCAGTCAAGCCTGCGCCAACCTACTGCCGTTACGTCCCGGAGGAGCGGACTTACGTAGGACGTCCATGACTGCCAACACCAGCACAGCCAGAGGGACAAATGCAACGACAAGTCGCGATAGAAAAGCTCAATCTCACGCCGGTATAACAACCCGGTCTCGCCTACTCCGGAGTGGCACTCGAGGGGAGCGACCCGCTCGAGTAAAAAGTAACCCATCTCAAGTATCTCTGTAAAGTATCTCTGTCAAGCTCAAATGTGGCTCATGCAGGCTATGATCCACGATCAAACAGATCGGTAACTCCAAGCTCAAAGCACAACTCAGTCGGAAAAAGAACCTCGACTCGAACAGGAATAGCCCAAAACACTCTCACAACTATGTCGGAGAACCCTCAACGACTCAATCTGATAAATGCACGACCATGGCTGAGTCGGGAAACCTCCACGACTCGATCTGCTAGAACCCCAAGATCCTCAAAGCTAAGTGGGAGAACCACCTCCACCACTAAATCAGAAAAATAACCTCTAGATCACACTCTACCAACTCATAGCACAAAGTCGCATCCACTGCGAGAAACTGCCTCAACAGGCCAACACCGCATCCACTGCGAACAACTGCCTCAACAGGCCAGCATCGCAACCACTGACACGAGGAAGGGTCCGGGAACCCCGAAAGACTAGAACCTACAATCCAAATCAAACAAGAACAGGCTCTAGGCATAGCCTCTCGTTGTTCTCGTCCCAAGAAGAAGGCAGACCTTAGAACCCAGACCACTCGAATCATCTCGGGTGGTTAATTTATAGGAAAAATGTGACATTTCTTACTGAAGCCATCTGATCTGTAAGAAATTCATATTTAATGATTTTTAGTTCTTTTTAGGAAAACAGTTGAAACCAAGTTTTATATCCAAGCCTCGAAGGGCTAATGCCTTCGTCCAATCAAACAAGAACAGACTCCGGCGACCCTACGATGCTTGGAAGAAACCATTTGGTTGACAAAAATCATATGTGTGTCCAAAAAGGTTCTGGGTTTAAGGTCCTGCTAACACTGATATACCGCTGCCACTAACACAGCGGCGACAGATAAAACAAGAGAATAAAACATCTCGGGACCGCCGTCTACCCAAACAGCTCCCGCTACAGATGAACAACCAACTACATCTACCAGACTCCATTCTGCTCCCAAGCACGAGTGTAACATGCATCCCGCACTAAAAGATAACTCCTGACCACTCGGCCCACTACCCGGGCGAGGAAGAACACTATATCCAGGAAAGTAGAAGTGTGGATGTCTAAAGCAGAAATAACCCTAGCCCAAGTGAGGGTTTTCTACTAGTCTGGTTACACATGCAACATATGACGGGGTGCTAGGTCAAGTTCCAAGATAACAATAATCAACAGCTTGTAGGGAAGGACAATAAACACATGATCATTTAACAGCATTAGGAACATCAATTCCTATAATCTAGCATGCTATATAGAACACATCTATAACATGCAAGTCCCTACACATATAGAATTAATGCACAGTCCATAGGTCATGAAGACAAGGCCACCCACCTGAAAATGCTAACAGTCCGGAGTTCAACAGCTGAAAACACCAGAAGCAACAACCTCCACTAATCCTCAACACCAACGGGTTCACAAACATCCGCAAATACTCCTGGGTACAACAAAAGGTCCAAGGTTACACTTTATTCCACAAAATAACCAAGTACAAAAATCTGCAGAAGACAGTCCTGAAGATCTGAAATTTCCACCTGCAGAAAGTGCCCTGAAAATTCCGATAAAAATATCACAGCGAGCGTCTCGTCGAGACCTTCGAAACGGGTACCTGCACGCCCAAATCCGAGCCCCGTAGGCCAAGTTACAAATTCCACAGTACAGGTGCGCAAACACTCACAACCACACAACTGTAAACTCAAACACAGATAAAAGGGGAATAGTATACCTTCGGGAAAGTCTCAGAAAAATCCCGAAAAAATACAATGATAATCCTTGCGACGAGTAGATCCAAAAAGTGTATAGGCTCGTCTCGATCCGACACTCGGTTGCGGAGATAAAATTCCGGCAAGTGGCCGCTGTCTAAAAACTCCACCAGAAAACAGCGGCTTAGAAATGCCTCGAAAACCGTGCCATAAACTCTGAATCCAGCAAGATGATCAACACGAAAGTCGAAGACGTACCTCTCGTGATTCCAACGCCACAGAAATCGTCCAAAAATACTGACGGAGTAGCTCTGTAGACCTCTCAGATCAAACTGCGACGATAACGGGCCTCCGATGAAAAATCGCCACACTGCGCTCCGATGCCGAAGTCGTCGACGCAGCGGCTTCCAAAAAATCCGGGCCTCTGCCAGAAGATGCGCAAGATGAAGATCTCCAACTTTCCTAAAGGGGTCATGGGCAGGGGAGCTCGGGAAAGGGGGCAAAACTCCCTCACAAGACAGCTATATAAAGGCACAGCCTGAAAATCCAACTGTTTTGGAGTTTTGGCCCAAAACTGAGCGCCCGAATCTTCCGGGCTGCTACAGTAACGGGCCCAGCCCGTTACTGTTCACGCCCGGAAATCCCCCAGGCTGCCACGTAGCCTCCCAAACAGCAAACAGCTGTTTGGGCCAACCGCGCTGCGCCACGCGGCCGAAGCGGGTGCCGACACGTGGCGCCCCCGAGCGGGAAGCGCGGGTCAGCGCGCCCACGTCGCGCCCCACGTGCGCCCACGCGCGCCTGTCGGGCACGCATCCCGAGGCACCTGCTACCAGCTGCGTGGACCGCGCGCTCGTGCACCAGCCAATGCCATCACGCCACGTGGCATGACCACGGTCCACCGTGCACCCCGCCAAGGTCCATGGACCGCGCCTGCTGCGCCGTCCAACCGGAGCTCGCCACGTGGCCCGCGCCCGGTGCACGACTCCCACGGTGGACTGACCGGCCTCTCCTCGGCCCGCCGCCGCGCTCCGCCGTCCGCCGCCACCGCCGGCGCAACTCCGGCCGCCGGAACAGTAACCCCACGCCTCGAAATCCGTGCCGGGTCATCCGAGCTCAGAAAAATACAAGTAAATAGTCCATTTTGAGCGTTTTCGCGCGCTGAATCCAAATCCGCTGTCCGATTTGCCAAATTCCACTTCTAAAATTTCTCAAAAATTCCCGGGAAAGCAAACTTGATCCGTTTTTCATGCCGAGTCCAAATCTTGGGTCCAATATGCGCGCAAACACCTCAAACACCCAGCATGGGTCTCCAGAAGCCGCAGATCCAACAGTAATCAAAACGTGGGAATTTCCGGGTCCTCACACAACCATTCAACGAATTCCAACAAACCCCACGCAATATTTCTATGCCCTTCCCCACTATAAAAAGAGGAGATTTTTCTTCGCAGGGGGGAGAACTTTTTTTTTCATATTTCCACCACAAAAAAAAAAAGGAAAGATAACGTCCGATATTGTCCCATATTCTACCACAAAAAAAAAAACTCGTCCCATATTCCACCTCATCCTCAGCTCCGGTCAACTTCCTCAGCACCTCCGGTCAACTTCCTCATCCCCTCCGATCGACTTCCTCAACTCCTCCGGTTGACTTCCTCAACCGACTTCCTCGGCAACTCTGGTCAACTTCCTCGGCACCCCTAATCGACTTCCTCGACTTTCTTTTTGGAAGTATTGGTAAATAAAAGGAAAAAATAAATAAATTTTCTTTAAAGCCGGTTTGGGACCTCTCCGGACGCCCCTTACTTCAGGTTGAAAAGAAATGAAAAAAAAAAAGAAAAAAGAAAAAAAATAAATAAATCTTCTTTAAAGCCGGTTTGGGACCTCTCCGGACCCCCCTTACTTCAGGTTGAAAAGAAAGAAAAAAAAAAATAAAATAAATAAATAAATTTTCTTTAAAGCCGGTTTGGGACCTCTCCGGACGCCCCTTACTTCAGGTTGAAAAGAAAGGAAAAAAAAAGAAAAAAGAAAAAAAAAATAAATCTTCTTTAAAGCCGGTTTGGGACCTCTCCGGACGCCCCTTACTTCAGGTTGAAAAGAAAGAAAAAAGAAAAAAAAAAAAAAAAAGAAAGAAAAAAGGAAAAAAAATAAATAAATCTTCTTTAAAGCCGGTTTGGGACCTCTCCGGACGTCCCTTACTTCAGGTTGAAAAAGAGGAAAAAAAAGAAAAAAGGAAAAAAAATAAATAAATTTTCTTCAAAGCCGGTTTGGGACCTCTCCGGACGCCCCTTACTTCAGGTTGAAAAAAAAAAATAAATAAATAAATAAATAAATAAATAAATTTTCTTTAAAGCCGGTTAGGACCTCTCCGGACGCCCTAACTTTAGGCCCGAAACCGATTCGGATGATTTCTTCGGACATCCGAACTTAGGTTAAGTCAAAGTGGATTCCCCTCGGAGCCCAAATCAATTACAAGACAAAAGGGATTGAACCCCAAGATAAGTCAAAGTGGATTCGGATCCCAAAGATAAATCAAAGTGGATTTCCTTCATATCCCAATTCAAATAAAAATAAAGTAAAAAGAGGACTTCTTCGGATCCCAGATCCGAATAATTTCTTCCTTCGGATCCCAAATAATTTCTTTTTCGGATCTCAAATAGTTTCTTCTTTCGGATCCCCGATAATTTCAAAAATAGAAACTTTCTTGGATCCCTTTCAAAAAGGGCCCCACATCAAAATAAAATTTTTCCTTGCATCCAAGTCAAATTACAAGACAAAAGGGATTGAACCCCAAAATAAGTCAAAGCGGATTCAGATCCCAAAGATAAATCAAAGTGGATTTCCTTCATATCCCAAATAAAAATAAAATAAAAAAAAAGAATCGCTCCGGATCCCAAATCAAATTACATTGAACCTCAAGATAAGTCAAAGTGGATTTCCTTCCGATCCTAAGTAAAAAAAAAAAGACTTTTTCGGATCCCAAATAATTTCAAAAAAGGGAATTTCTTCGGATACCACATCAAAATAAAATAACGGTATTTCTCCGGATCCCAAGATAAAATTAGAAAATTTTCTTCAGACGCCAAATAAAATAAAAGGGGATATTGAAATAGGAATTTCTTTGAATCGAGACAAAATTCAAATGAGTCCTAATCAACTTGTAGCCTAAGTCCGATTCAAAAAGGACTAATAAATGAACTCAATAATGCTCACCCCATATGAAGGCCTCAAATTTACCCATATAAAAATAAGACCCAGTCCACATACGGAGCCCAACCACATACGGGTCCCAAAGCCGAGTCCACAAATAAAACCCAAAACCTATTCAACACGCAAATAAAACCCAAAACTCATTTGATCCACAAATAAAACTGATAACCCATTCCAACACGCAAATAAAACCCAAAGCCCAATCCAATCCATAAATAAAACCCAAAACCCATTCAATCTCATCGCCTTAACATATATAATTAAGGCAAAATTATATCCAAACCGACTAGATTCTAAATCATATTTTTTAGAATTTAGCCAAATCCAATTCCATCGAGCTCTAACACATATACTTAGAGTTCATCCAATTCATCCAAACCAACCCAACTAACCCTAATACGTATATTTAGGGTCTAGTCAACCTTTTACTCTAGCACATATATCTAGGGTAGAAACCAAATCAACTCAACTAATCCTAATACATATACTTAGGGTTAGTCAATCTCTCATTCTAGCACATATAACTAGAGTGAAAAACATATCAAACTCGGCCAATCCTAATACATATAGGACTTAGCCACCTCCTACTCTCGAGTAGCATCAAATCCGACCCACCTCAATAGATATCCTTGGGGTTTGGTCATGTCTCCACTTTGGAACATACGCCAAATATGGAATCAAATATAATTGAACTCTAATACATATACTTAGAGCCAATTGAACCCAATTAAACTCTAACACATATAATTAGAGTTTAATATCGATTAGTCCTCAACACATATACTCGGGATCTAATCAATTGCAAACCCAGCTAAATCCTAACACATATACTTAGGATTTGGTCAATCATTAGGATACGATTTATTCTATCCTCCCCGCAAAGGTCTCCTAATCGAAGGTGCCCCAATCACATGGGGGTAATTAACAATAGATGCTTGCGTCTATTGGAAGTCATGAATCCGCAATACCTGATATCCACATACACCCATCAACATATATAAATATTAATCTGAATCGAGAATACCATCCCACGGGAATCCCTAGAGGAACCGCGCGAGATGAGTCATTCGAGGTCGCAGACAGCGGAAGGACCCAAATCAATATAATTGTGGAGCATACTCGTGTAATAACCTTGCGGTTCAAAATTTTCCGACGGTTGTAACTCTTTCTCAATGTATACCGTCACAACACCATGATGTTCACATAATCTTATCATTCTCTCCAATGATTCATCATCTAGTACTTCGTGAGCTAAATATCCACTACCGATCGTGGGACAACCAATAGTAAATTTTAAACGAAATTGTTCTCTTGTACAATTTACTAAACGATACATTCTCGTCTCAAACCTACTATATGTACAATCAGAAGGTATCGCGATTAACTTTTTTTGACCGCCGATATATCGTGGACCATTCCCATCGATAACTAACTGTCCATCCCAATGAACACTTATGGGCATGCGATGAGTAGCCATTTCAACTACAAAACAAAATTTAACCACTTCAAAATACTACTTTTAACTTTACAGTCGGAAACCGACAGTGAAACCTCTCACTTTGAGCGATCTCACAGTGAGGGGATCGCTCACTGTGACGGTGAAGCTCTCACTGTGAGAGATCACTCTGTCACATTGAAGCTCTCTCACTGTGAGAGAGTGATCTTCACTCTCTCTCACTGTGAGAGAGTGATCTTCACTCCATCACAATGAGTTCACAGTGAGAGAGCTTCAATTAAAGATTTTAGTACGATTTTATCTCAAATTAAAGATTTTAACTGTGAGACTAGCTAATCAGCTTTTTTTTTTTTTTTTCTTTTTTGATTTGCTGTACAGTGCATAGGTGTACATGGCATAAGAGAGTGATCTTTTTTTTTTTTTTTGATTACCAAATTGTGAGACTAGCAAATTGTGGAGTTTTTTTTTTTTTCTTTTTTTTTTTGATTTGCTGTACATGGCATGAGACTGTGAGAGAGTGATCGATCACTCTCTCACAGATCATTCTCTCACTGTGAGAGAGTGATCTCTCACAGTGAGAGATCACTCTCTCACAGTGAGAGAATGATCTCTCACAGTGAGAGATCATTCTCTCACTGTGAGAGAGAGAAAGAGAGAGAGAAGAGAGATGGTGCGCGAGCTCACAGTGAGAGCGCGAGGAGAAGGCGACGGCGACGGCGACGACGAGTGGAGATCGGGGCGGCGGGGGCGCGAGTGGAGATCGGCAATGTGGAGATCGGGGCGGCGAGATTTCGCGAGAGAAGAGGGAAATCGGAGCGAGTGGAGGGATCCCCTCACTGTGAGATCGCTCGTGCGTCAAGATCGGCGCGAGTGGAGATCGGAGCTCGGCAATGCGGGAGGGGGGAGGGGCTCACTGTGCGGGAAGGGGGAGGGGCTCACGAGAGAGTGTAGATGAAGCGGCTCTGCGCGCGGGATAAGATGGTGAAGAAGGCGCTGACGCGGTAAGCGCCTTTAACAATAAGTTAAAGGCGCTGAGCGACTCAGCGCCTTCAGTGTAAATCACTAAAGGCGCTGAGTCACTCAGCGCCTTCAGTGTAAGGTGCTGAGCCACTCAGCGCCTTTAGAGAGAAGCCATTTTTGGCTTACACTGAGGACTTAGCCATTTTTCCCCCAAAAATGACTAAGTCCTCGACGCGGTAATAGTATATGCTGAAGGCGCTGAATGAACCAGCGCCTTCAGCATATATCATGAAGGCGCTGAAGTGATCAGCGCCTTCACATGTTTTCTTGTGAAGACGCTGAACGCTTCAGCGTCTTCAATACATTGCATGAAGGCGCTGAACCGTTCAGCGCTTTCACAGGATTTTTGTGAAGGCGCCGACCGCTTCAGCGCCTTCACGTAGTCTGCCCGACGTGGTGCCGACGTGGCAAAAGGAGGGTTAGTTTTACAAAAAAAAATTACACAGGGTCATTTTGCAAATTTCCAAGTTTGGGAGGGTTATTTTTAAAAAATCCCCTGTTTTCTTCCTTTCATGTCATTTTATTGCATGCACAGAAAATAAAGAGTTACTATCTCTTAAACTCTTTGGAATTGCAAAAGAATCAAAAGCATTTAATACAATATGTTTTTTTATTTTGTTTCTTCCTTGTCTCTCCATCTCTCTCATTATTTATTTTTTTTTTTTTTTTTTTTTTTTTTACTGTCTGAGATAGTTGTGCGGTCAGATCCATGGCCGCATGGTCCATGACCATGATTTTTTTATTTAAATTTTAATGATAAATTAATACATAAATAAAATTTTAAGTATAAAAATAATTCTAAAAAATTATGTATATTATTGTTTAAATTACTGTAGTTTTAGTGTTAAACCAAATAAAATAATTTTATATTTGGAATACTCTTTGATGAGTTAACCGTATGAACCAAACGCAAAAACTATATAATTTTTAATAATTTAATTGTTATACATATATATATATAATTCGGTTTAATCTTCATTACTTAGGAATTATACATAGCGTGAAACAAACACTATAATAAAATTAGGTTATAGGAACACATGTTTGTGATACTTTTGTATAAGTGTCCTATTTATATTTTATCTATATCCAAAATTAGATTATAGGGATATATTTTTAGGACACATTACAAAAATGTGTCACTATACACCCTAGCGACGGCACATATAGTAACACTAACAATAGGTGTCGGTATTTTTGCCAGCGACACTTTTTTTAAATTTTAGAAACACTTAAAAGTATCGTTATAACATAATTTTGTTGTAGTGAAACGACCTTTATTGTAATGCTAACTAGATCATACACACACAAAAGGAAAAAATATATATATATTGATATGGTGGTTTTACGGAAAATACCATTAGTATTTTTCATAAAATAAAGGGTTAATTTCATATAGCTTCTTATAAATATATCGAATAACAGATATATTCCTACAAAATTTACTTTTTCATATTTATCCCTTCAAAAATTTTAAGTTGTTCATATATATTCCTCTACTTTGTTACTTTACTGCTTATTTTTTAATAGAATTATAAGTGAAATATTAATTTTGCCTTTGCAAATATATTTCTCAAAAAATTCAACTATTAAAAAATATATTTATGGTTAAGTATGATATCTAAAAGAATAAAAAGGTAAATTTACCTCACTCACTAACCAAGATTAAGTATTTAATATATGGTTAACTATATTTTTTTACCCGATATTGACGGTATGGGCATATATGAATAATTTAGGATTTTTGAAAAAATAAATATGAAAAGTTGAATTTTATAATAATATATCTGCTATTCGATATATTTACAAAAAATTATATGAAATTAATCCTAAAATAAAGATAGGTAGTTTAGAACAATGCAAAAAAATCAGCCAAACTTGTCTCATGAAAGAAGAGACTCATGCTATCCTCCCTTGCATTAAAAATTATATCAATTATGATTTACAATTTACCATCATCTCAAATAGATCCAAAAATTTAGAAAATTAGTAGAATATGTTGTAATTTTTTATTAAAATGGGGCAGCATCAATACAAATACATTAAAGGGGAATTCCCAACGGCCTCTCCTTAATTTCGGGGTGTGAGTCCCAGGTCCTTCATTTTTTTTCTTTTCTTCCTTTGTGGGCCTCTCAGTTTTTTTCTTTTTTTTTTCCCTTCACCTCTCTCTTTTTTTCTCTCATTCCCTCTTTGCATTTGATCTGCACCGTCCATACCTACTGCAGTTTAGGAATGTGGGCCTCTCACCTTTTTTCTTTTCTTCCTCTGTGGGGTTCTCACCTTTTCTCTTTTTTTTTCCCTTCACCTCTCTCCTTTTTTCTCTCATTCCCTCTTTGCATACCTACTACAGATCCTTGCATTTAATGCCGCCATGGAGTTGTCTTTTCGCCGCTCGGTGACGGCGCTCCCTCCCCCCCTCTCCCCTCCTCTCCCCCCACACCGCCGTGGAATAGTCTTTTCGGTGACGGCGCTCTCAGCTCCCTCGCCACTCCCCTCCTCTCCCCTCCTCTCCCCCCATACACACCATCTCTGCTGATGCTGGCTGATGCGCGCCATACCGCTCCTCTCGCATCGCCACTTTTCTGTCCCGAGCCTGCCAGATTACCGGAGTTGGTGAGCAGAGATGGTAAAATGGTATTCTCCCTATCTATTCTTGGGTTGATCACATACCCTCTCTCTCTCTCTCTCTGCAACAAAATTAAGTTATATAAATATATTTTTGTGATACTTTTATGTAAATATTTTATTATATTTCATATATATCTAAAATTAGGTTATAGTGATATATTTTAGGAACACATTATATAATAAGTGTTGATATTTTTACCAGTGATATTTTTTTTTATATTTTAAAAATATTTAAAGTATCGATATACTATAATTTTATCATAATACCAACATATCAATAATATATTTTAATATCCTAAAGTATGCGACTCGAAGCATTTCTTTTGTGAAAGAGGACTCGATCCTAACTACACCTTTCTTTTCTTTTTTATTTTTTTATTTTTTTTGTTTCTTGAATAACACTACCTTAGCTTCGATTACCTCTAAATTCTTTTATTTCTATCATTTTAATATGAGATTTCATCAAAATCAATAGCTTCATTCCGATCAATAAATAGAATACATAAATTGTGCATGTCGTCAGTAATTCACTGCGTTTCCGTCACATGGTACATGCAATCATTCATTTCAACGCTCAACAAATTCGATACCATTTTTTTTTTTTTTTTTGGTATGTCGTTGCATTTCGGCATCCTATCCGTGGTGGTAGTTCGCCTTCTTTCTTCCTTTCCGTCTTCGTCGGGGTGGTTTGATTTTTTTTTTTATTTTTTTCTTTCTATGTTAGAGATATCTTCACATTTTTTTATTTATGGACGACTTTTTCGTATTTTCTGTTATGGTCCCGTGATATATATATTTTTATTAATGTATTTTAATGATGGTGTATGCACTATTTTTTTTTTTTCCTTTTTTTGGTAACGATATGTCTTGGTTTTTTTTCTTTTATCGTGGTGTCCTATTCGTGGTGCAATTTATCTTTTTTTTACTTTCTAAACGACCAGACAAGGAATTTAAATTTAGTAAAATTACTATTAAATTTTAAAAAAAAATTAATTAATTATTTCAACCTAACCTACAGTTGGAGAAATTATTGCCTACTTCATGTACATATAATCATAGATTCTTTACACACCTGCTGCACCTGATATTTGATAACTAATTTTAAAATCAAAATCGATCTAACTACTTCAATAAATGCAACCTATAAAATTTAAAGAGACTACAATAAAATTCAATTTTTTAAAATAGTTTCAGGTGAAAAAAATCTGTGTTCAAAATTTGTAATTTTTAAATTCTATTGCTTAATTTTTAATATATGGATTTTGACTTATTCCTCCTATAGTTGATGGGGCCACAAAAAACAATTTCAAAAGAAATAAACCAAGGTAGGAAACTCACCTAACTTAGGTAGTTTAGTTATGGAACATTACATATAACGTACTCTACCCCTTGTGCAAAAGTAGGTTAATTTATTAATGCATCCTTACTAAGAAGCCTCACCATTTGTACCATATCTATATCTATATATATATATATATATATATATATATATATATAACACAACTCGAAAAATCTTATATCAAACATAACCCAAGCTATGGGAACCAAGGAAGGCATGGAGGAAACAGGAAGAGAAACTCTTCTCTACAGTGAAGCCCTCTATCATGTCTCTTCACTTTCTTCACCCTTAAATTTCTTCGCGAAAAATACTTTGCATCGTCTCATGGGTGTTCATATATATATATATATATATATCTACTGATGTGTTGATCTGTAGTATTGCATAAGCTAATTTTGGCGCGACATGTTAGTATGGTAAAACATCAGTATAGTGTATCCATTCGGAATATTTCTATATCTGTTGGTAAGTATAATTTATACTGTATATGAGATACGGAATGGTATTTCCTACCGATCCTCGCCATTCTTCTTAGTATACCTAAACAATCAGGTGTAGCCGCAATAGCACCGATTTTTATCTCTCTCTTGGCTTTACCATTTCTTTTTTAACTTTATGTTTGTGCCTAGTTCAAAGTGTTTGCCCAATTCACGGTACACTAGAACTAACAAATAAGCTTAAGTATTTTGAACTGATTATTTAGATCTAACGAGTTATTAGTGCTAGTGAGCCAGATCGTTTAGAGTCACCAGCCGAAAATGTGAGGTGGGTCTCATATCGTTTGCTGATCTAGACTGCATTTGCGATTGGGCTGACGGAGATGTTAAGATCTAAAACGGAGAGAGTATGTGACATTAATTATATAAGTAGCCCGTATCGAATAATATAGGGGACTATAAGGAGTTTATATGTGACGAGTAAAGTAAATTAAACCAATAACTAAACTTAAGCATAAGCCAATTCAAACTTCTCCTATTGGTATGTCAAAGCATCAACAATATATAAAGACAGTATTTGGCGCTACCGGTAGTAGTGCTTTATTTTTTTTAAGACTTGATTCTTTTTCTTGATATTTGGTCTGCTCCGATGGCGACTACAGTACGTGCTGGAGACGAGCGTGTACCCTCGAGAGCACAAGTGCTTGAAGGAGCTCCGCGAGATCACCAGCAAACACCCATGGTAGTTCACCATCGCTTCTACAGCATTTCATTTGTCATTTTTTCGCGCCTCTAAAAACCATTAATGCTTCATTTTATCTATCATGTCTGTATTGGATATTTCGTAAGCATGCTTATTAATTCTGTAGCTAAAAATATGGAATATATAAATGTAATCTTCGAGAATATATGATGTATAGCCTTATACGTCTCATATATTTGTGAGGTTTAAAATTATCCGCCAATATATATATATATATATATATATATATATATATATATATATATATATATATATATATATATATATATATATATATATATATATATATATATATATATATATATATATATATATATATTTGAAAAAAAATAAGAAATTATTATGAACAAAGTCACGATTGATGATCAGGAAGGTCATGTCGACCAGCCCAGATGAGGGGCAGTTCTTAGCCATGTTAGTGAAGCTGATCGGCGCGAAGAAAACGTTGGAGATCGGCGTGTACACTGGCTACTCTCTCCTCGCCACGGCCCTCGCCTTACCTGATGATGGCAAGGTACATCGATCATTTTGTACTATCCTTGTAACATACTACTGAAGACATTAATCTGATGATCGAAAACAGTTTAGAAATAGTTTTTATTATTTATATTGATCTTATTTGAGGAGTCTTACTTAAAATAGTATTGATAGTAGATGAATAATATATAATACCAAATAAAATTTTAGATCGTATCTTCTGTGATAATTTTTAATTTTCTAAAATTGATTGTAGACGACGGTTCTTTCTTTCGATTCGTCCACAAAAGCGGATAGTTTCCTGTCTATTCCCTTATCCCCGGAGATAGAGCCGTCACAGAAAATTAGATTAGGGTTAGACCGGAACTCCCGTTGTCATATCTATATATATATATATATATATATATATATATATATAACCTAATGTAAGAATGTTTTAATCACGTCCGTCCATCAAGGACATGTCCAGATACATTCTAACCGATCGGATTGACTATATCTTTAAAGATCGCCTAGAATAAATTACGTAGGCCACATCCAACACTATAAATACTATTCCTTTACTATTGATAGTATATTCTAGTTATTCTTCTTATTTAAGTTCATTTGTGCAGATACTGGCGATAGATATAAATCGGGACTACTACGAGATGGGCCTACCGGCGATTGAGAAGGCCGGCGTGGTGCACAAGATCGACTTTCGTGTGGGAAAGGCTTTGCCCATGCTTGATCAGCTGGTGGAAGATGTAAGATCATATCCTTAGTAAGGAGCTCCACAGTGAGGATTTCAACAAGTGTGATCTGATTTTGAGCCAGGTTTAGTTTGCTCTGTTCAGGTCTGATTTTGAGCTCGATCGGGTCGGGTTAAGAAAAACCTGGGCCTAGCCTACATTAGAAAGCCGGGCAGAACTCGACTTGACCTGTCAAAATCTAGGTCACACAAAGAAGGCTAGATTTGCTTAGGGCTATACATTTAGCCATATTCGTGACGAAACTTTAAGATTCACAATCAGATGCGATAAGTTTTCATGTTACATTGCTAGTGTTTTGGATGGCGTATGAAAAGAGCCTCGTGGTGGGAAATTTGGGATACGCACTCCCAACATACACTGCAACAAAGCTATATTATAGCGACACTTTTAAATATTTTTAAAATCTAAAAAGAAATACCACTAGTAAAAATACCGATACTTATAATTAGTGTCGCTATATATGCAGTCGCTAGGATGTATAACGACACAATATTATAATGTGTCCCAAAAATATGTCACTATAACCTAATTTTGAATTTAGATAAAATATAGATATGACACTTATACAAAAGTGTTATAAAAATGTGTCCGTGTAATCTAATTTTATTGTAGTGATATTTCTATTCTTATGTTCACTACAACCAAATTATGCTATAGCGACACTTTTAAGTATTTCTAAAATTTTAAAAAAAATGTCGCTGGCAAAAATACCGACACTTATTATTATTGTTGCTATATGTGCCGTCCCAAAAATGTGTCCCTATAATCTAATTTTGGATATAGATGGAATATAAATAGGACACTTATACAAAAGTGTCGCAAATATGTATCCTTATAACCTAATTTTGTTGTAGTGTTCCTAATGTGGGACTCTGTGATCCACCGCTTATCACATCGTCACCTCGAATCTTAAAACAACATGAACAACAGATTAGATGGTCTCCCATTAAACTTTTGTTTCGATCAGGAGAAGGCGCACGGTTCGTTCGACTTCATCTTTGTCGACGCAGACAAGAACAACTACCTCAACTACCATGAGAGGGCGCTGAAGCTGGTGAGGCCTGGCGGCATTATCGGCTACGACAACACACTGTGGAAGGGCACCTTGGTGATGCCGGAGGATGCACCGATGGATAAGCCACTGCGCCACTATCGTGGCTACGTGCGGGAGCTCAACACGGCGCTCGCCGCTGACCCCCGCGTCGAGATCTGCCACCTCACGATCAACGACGGCCTCACCCTCTGTCGCAAGATCGAATAAAATGATCGCGCATGTTGCATGTGAACTTTATCAGAGTTTCAGTCTAACCCTCCAAACTTTTAAAGTTTGCATCATACCATCCGCTCATCATTTCATCTCATACGTCAATCATACTATTTACTAGATCATGAGTTTTGTAATGAGTTTGGATTGACAGTAAAAGATAGAATGACGGGCTGATAGATATACGATGCGACCATCGTAGAAACATGCTTTAAGAGTTAAGAATAAAACTGGAACTCGGATTAAAAAATATACTAGTAGTGCTATTCGCCTGGTTTGAGAACATATTAATTTTCACAAATAAGTTGTTGTTACTTTCTCCCACCCAGTCACCACTGTAATGTAATAAAAATGAAGAGCCTGTGATAGGAGTTTACAATCTATTTAATTTCTTGTAGTGAAGTGACTATATTTTATTAAATAAAAAAATAATAAGGCATTAATATTTCCTTTCATAACAAAGTTAGAATACCTCTAAAAAATTTATTTGATTAGCATTGTACAATATGATTTACTTTATATGCACTCTTGAACATCAAATTTTATAATTTTTTAATATCAATTAACTAGTATATAAGGTGATTTCAAAATCGATAATTTTTAATAGCCAATACAAAATAAATTTGAGACTATTAAATTATAAAATAAATATTACCGTGAAACGGTAAATATTTATTCTTATAGCTCCTGTTTGGTTTGGGTACAAAGGAGGAATATCCCCCTTTGTACCCCCAAACAGGATTGGGTCCCAATCCTTGGGAAGGGGCACTTTGCTTCTTTTTTTTTTATTATTTCATTTTTTCTTTCTTTCTTTTATGCTTTTTTTGATTTTTTTTTTCTTAATTAGAATTTTTAAATTTTAAAAGATATTTAAATTTTAAATTTCAAATTTTATAAATTTTAATTTTTTTAATTTATATTTTAATAAATTTAAAAATTTTATTTTTTTTTTAAAAAACAATATTAATTTTAAAATTTATATAATTTTTTTATAATTTATATAAATTTAAAAATTAAAATTTTTACTCCTACTTAAAATTTAAAAATTAACTTTTTTTTTTACTCCTACTTAAAATTTTTATAAAATTTAAAATTAATAAATATTAAAATTTGAATAAATTTTGAAATTTTAATTTTGAAAAAAAGACTAAAAAGAAAAAGATATTTTAGTCTTTTAATACAAAAGTCAACTATCTATTCCTCTTATTCTTCAATCACTACCAAGCACTATTTTTTTTGTATCTGGTACTAATCTAATACCCAATCAAACACAAATTCACATTATACCTAACTTGTTTCTAAATTTATATTTATTCCTGTTACTACTAATTCTCTCTAATACACGAACCAAACGAAATCATAAAATTTAAATAATTTAGATTATATTTAACAATGTTGAATGTCTATTCAAATATCTCACCCCACCGAAAATAATGTGAAAGTAAAAAAAAAAAAAAAAAAAAAAAAAAAAAAAAAAAAAAACACAAATGCCCATTTATTTATAAAACTACTCTACTTGTTTTCTTCCTTTCATGTCATTTTATTGCATGCACAGAAAATAAAGAGTTACTATCTCTTAAACTCTTTGGAATTGCAAAAGAATCAAAAGCATTTAATACAATATGTTTTTTTATTTTGTCTCTTCCTTGTCTCTCCATCTCTCTTAATTTTTATTTATTTATTATTATTATTATTTTTTTTTTTTTTTTTTGTCTGACATAGTCGCGCGGTCAGATCCATGGCCGCATGGTCCATGGCCATGATTTTTTTATTTAAATTTTAATGATAAATTAATACATAAATAAAATTTTAAGTATAAAAATAATTTTAAAAAATTATGTATATTATTATTTAAATTACTGTAGTTTTAGTGTTAAACCAAATAAAATAATTTTATATTTGAAATACTCCTTGATGAGTTAACCTATGAACCAAACGCAAAAACTATATAATTTTTAATAATTTAATTGCTATACATATACATATATATGAGCAATGTTACATGTACACTCCGAAGGGGTATACATCATACACCTCCATTATTTTAATGGTGGCGATATTTTTTACGGGTCACATCAAGTGATCCATCATCACACCCCCACCCTTGGATGGGTGGGGTGTATGATGTACACCCCGAAAGAGGTATACACATAGCATTTTCCCATATGGGCTATGCTACCTCTACACCCAAAAGTGGGAAATGCTTGATGTACACCAAAATTTGGGTGTACATCATACACCCCACCCATCCTAGGGTGGGATGAATTCCACCCATCACTTCGAAGTGATAGGTGGAAAGATTCCCACCCTTTGATGGGTGGGGTGTACCCTCTATATATATATATATATAGGGAAATGCTTGATGTACACCAAAATTTGGGTGTACATCATACACCCCACCCATCCTAGGGTGGGATGAATTCCACCCATCACTTCGAAGTGATAGGTGGAAAGATTCCCACCCTTTGATGGGTGGGGTGTACCCTCTACACCCACTTTTGGGTGTAGAGGTAGCATAGCCCATATATATATATATATATATATATATATATATATATATATATATATATATATATATATATATATATATATATATATATATAATTCCGTTTAATCTTCAGTACTTAGGAATTATACATAGCGTGAAACAAACAATATAATAAAATTAGATTATAGCAATTAAATTAGGTTATAGAAATGTATGTTTGTGATATTTTTATATAAGTGTTCTATCTATATTTTATCTATATCCAAAATTAGATTATAGGGACACATTTTTAGAACACATTACAAAAATATATCGCTATACACCCTAGCGACGGCGCATATAGCAACACTAACAATAAGTGTCGGTATTTTTGCCGGCGACACTTTTTTTTAAATTTTAAAAATACTTAAAAGTATCGCTATAGTATAATTTTGTTGTAGTGAACATTTTTATATAAGTGTCCTATCTGTATTTTATCTATATCCAAAATTAGATTATAGAGACGCATTTTTAGAACACATTACAAAAATATATCGCTATACACCCTAGCGACGGCGCATATAGCAACACTAACAATAAGTGTCGGTATTTTTGCCAGCGGCACTTTTTTAAAATTTTAAAAATACTTAAAAATATCGCTATAGCATAATTTTATTGTAGTGAAACGAACTTTATTGTAATGCTAACTAAATCATATACACACAAAAGAAATATATATATATATATATATATATATATATATATATATATATATATATATATATATATATATATATATATATATATATATATATATATATATATATATATATATATATATATATATATATATATATTGATACGGTGGTCTTACAGAAAATATATACCATTAGTATTTTTCATAAAATAAAGGGTTAATTTCATATAACTTCTTATAAATATATCAAATAACAGATATATTCCTACAAAGTTCACTTTTTCATATTTATCCCTTCAAAAATTCTAAGTTGTTCATATATGTTCCTCTACTCTGTTACTTTACTGCTTATTTTTTAATAGAATATAAGTGAAATATTAATTTTGCCTTTGCAAATATATTTCTCAAAAAATTCAACTATTAAAAAATATATTTATGGCTAAGTATGATATCTAAAAGAATAAAAAGGTAAATTTACCTCACTCACTAACCAAGATTAAGTATTTAACATATGGTTAACTATATTTTTTTAACGGATATTGACGGTATGGACATATATGAATAATTTAAGATTTTTGAAAGAATAAATATGAAAAATTGAATTTTATAAGAATATATCTGCTATTCGATATATTTACAGAAAACTATATGAAATTAATCCTAAAATAAAAATAGGTAGTTTAGAACAATGCAAAAAACTCAGCCAAACTTGTCTCATGAAAGAGGAGACTCATGCTATCCTCCCTTGCATTAAAAATTATATCAATTATGATTTACAATTTACCACCATCTCAAATAGATCCAAAAATTTAGAAAATTAGTAAAATATGTTGTAATTTTTTATTAAAATGAGGCAGCATCAATAAAAAACATTAAAGGGGGAATTCTTAACGGTCTCTCCTTAATTTCGGAGTGTGGATCCCAGATCCTTCATTTTTTTTTCTTTTCTTCATTTGTGAGCCTCTAAGCTTTTTTCTCTTTTTGCCCCTTCACCTCTCTCTTTTTTTCTCTCATTCCCTCTTTGCATTTGATCTGCACCGTCCATACCTACTGCAGTTTAGGGATGTGGGCCTCTCACCTTTTTTCTTTTCTTCCTCTGTAGGGTTCTCACCTTTTCTCTTTTTTTTTCCCTTCACCTCTCTCCTTTTTTCTCTCATTCCCTCTTTTGCATACCTACTACAGATCCTTGCATCTCTCATTCCCTCTTTGCATACCTACTACAGATCCTTGCATTTAATGCCGCCATGGAGTTATCTTTTCGCCGCTCGGTGACGGCGCTCCCTCCCCCCCTCTCCCCTCCTCTTCCCCCACACCGCCGTGGAATAGTCTTTTCGATGACGGCGCTCTCTCCCTCGCCACTCCCCTCCTCTCCCCTCCTCTCCCCCCATACATACCATCTCTGCTGATGCTGGCTGATGCGCGCCATACCGCTCCTCTCGCATCGCCACTTTTCTGTCCCGAGCCTGCCGGATTGCCGGAGTTGGTGAGCAGAGATGGTAAAATGGTATTCTTCCTATCTATTCTTGGGTTGATCCCATACCCACTCTCTCTCTCTCTCTCTCTCTCTCTCTCTCTCTCTCTCTCTCTCTCTCTCCATTACTTTATTCGGCTATATAAACTGTTGGAAACCAGGGCACTCCTTTGCCCACTTGCTTTGTATCTTGCAAGTTCTTCTTCCTTCTATTGCTGCATACAAGGGCTTTTTCGGTTTTTCTTTTGTTCCTTCTGGTGGCCTATATTTATTTAGAAAGCATAGGTTTGGTGCTCTCACCTTTTACTGTAGTTGTGGTAATTCATTCTTAGATGCTTCTTAGGTTTTTCTCTTTTCTCATATGCTATGTAATATCATGTTAGGCTTAGCTATACATTATTTTTTCACATGGCCAGTATGTCCAACATTTATTTATTTTTTTTTCCTCGGTTTTTTACTTCTCTAATTTTTATTGGTTAATCCTCCTAGCTTTATCATGGTTGACTGGAACATTGTGTTTGCTAATTTTAGATTGGCTTAATCTGCTTTTGCTGATCTACTTTTTTTAAAAGTTCATCCTTTTTTTTGCCCTTTTTTTCTTTTGCTTTTCTTCCAACTTTAAGTGCTTCCCTTTTCAACAAAAAAAAAAAGAAGAAAAAAAACTGTTATTTTTCCTAGCTTAAAATGTTTTACGCATGTTTTTACTTCTACTTTCTGTTGTCCTGGACTCCAGGTGTTCTCTTTAATTTCTTTCAAAATTATTTTCTATACAAGATATATTATATTTCAGTTGCTAATGTGCTTGAATAATTTTTGCCAGATTTTCTACAGGTGTGCAAGAACTACGGTGATTTTGCAACAACTACCTCACTGCAATAGAAACTCTTACCATATACTATAATTTTTTATTTCCTTCTTTATTTTTTTCTTATCTTCTGACTTCCCAGGCTGACAAAAGCTGATGGTCCAAGCAATAGCAACACTGACCCATAAAAGAAAACATTTAGCTTTTCTATATATTAATTATGTATCTTTTTGGATTTTGGCTTGAATTACTGTGGTTAACTTTCAGTTGATATATGTATTAATCGTACACCTTTAAGTAATCTCTAATATATTGATTATTTCTCTGTTGCAAATATTTTTATATTCAATATTTAAAAATTATTATTGTATGTTTATTGTGAATTTGTGTATCCGCCGCGAAGCGCGGTCCTTCACTAGTATCACATTATTCCCCATCTCAACATCTATTTATTTGCATCTCAAAAAATAAATAAAATTTTTTGATAAAAGATATCTCCTATTTTACGCATACTATCAAAATTGATAATTTAATTTATTAAATAATTTTATTCAATTTATATGATTCTGTTACATTATTTATAAGTATTTTTTTTGCAAACTTGTTTTTACAAACATCTAAATAATTGGATCTATTTGAAATAATGGCACAGTGAAGGAGGATAATTAATGTAATTTTTAATGCATTGGGGTAATTGAGGCGGGAGCTAAAGTGCGGGGAGTTTTTCATAATTTGGCTAAATATTTAGGATGCCAAAAGTTTATCTTATTTATGAACTTGTAATACAGTGCCCAGTTATTTTAAAGTGGTATCTTATAACATTTACTCACATAAAATTGAATTTTGGGTAATATCTAGCCAATGTACACAAGCTTTTGGCCTAAATTTTTGAAAAGTAATTTTTACGGAATTGCTTTTGATTTGGAAAATTAATTTTTGTTAAAAATGGTAGAGTATTTGGCTCTGTTTAGATAGAAAACGAATTTTCTAAAGTAATTTTATAAAGCTATTTGGTAAAAAAAAAATTATTATTTACAAATAATAATTTTTTACTAAATTTTATTCTAAAATAATTTAAATTTTTAATTTAAATTTAAATTTGTAAAATTATCGTAAATTTTTTTAAACTAAGTTAATTAATTAACTAATGTGACTAAAATCAAATCTAATCAAAACTAGTATTAGGCCCCGTTTGTTTCGGGTATAAATTTAAGAGGTATAAATTTTTTTATACCTGGGATAGCTTGCTATTTCGGGATAATCAAGTATAAAAGTTAAATTGTCTTTGGTTCAAAAGTTGGCATTCTCTGAAATAAAAAAAAATTATGTTTGGTTAAAATTATGGGATAGTGGAGAACAGTAGAAAAAGATGATAGATTTTTTATCAAAATACTAATTTTACCCTTACCTTCCTTATATATATATAAATTAATTTTAATTATTATAAATTGATTAAAATGATAATTTAATTGTTAATAAATTATATCTTATCTAAATAAAATATTTTTTTATATTTTATAGTATATTTTAGTAAATAATAATTAGTAAACAAAATTAGTAAACATAATTAGTAAATAAAATATAAAATAATTTTTTATATTTTATAGCATATTTTATTAAATAAAATTAGTAAACATAATTAGTAAATAGTATATTTTAGTAAATATCGTCTCAGATAGGAAGCTAAGCTAAAGCAAAAAAAAAAAAAAAAAAAAACAAAAAAAATCATGCATTGCCCCTAAGTATAAACCTTATTTTAGGGGGAAGGTGGAATAGAAATTAACGGGTTATTCCAGAATAACCCGTTAAACTGAAAATATTTTAAACTTTTATCCTTATACTTTTTCCCTTTTATTTGGCAAAAATTGGGGGATAAAAGGGGTTATTCCTCCTTTATCCCCTAACCAAACCGGCCTAAAAGAATGTTAATAAAAAGAAAAAAGTTTGGGTTCTATTTCAAGAGTTCGGCTACTGTGCTTTTAAAAGCACTAAGAACTTGGTGCCGATAAATTTTTCACAATTAGCTTTATTTCTTTAATTAATTTCGCTCTCATATTATGATTTATTTTACTAACCACTCACTAAAACCTAGAGGATTATTATAATTTTGACCAAGCATTTTTTCATCCAAAGACTGAAAACTTACGAGCACTAATAACTGAGTGCTTTTAAAAATACAGAAGCTCAATTCTTTGGACCAAACTTATAGTTAGAGAAATTATTAATTACTTTTCGTGTAACATATAGTCATAAACTTTTTATACACTGCACCTAATATTTGATAACCAATTTCAAAATCAAAATCTAGCCAATTCAATAAATGCGACCTATAAAATTTAAAGAGACCTTGTTAAAATTATTTTTTTTTTAATCTATTGCTTAAGTATCAAACAGTTTTAAAATACTACCACTATAATAAAATTATGCGATAGCGACATTTGTAAGTGTCCCTAAAAATTAAAAAAAAAATGCTGCTGAAAAAAATACTGACACTTATTATTAGTGTCGCTATATGTGCAACATAGCGACACATTACTGTAATGTGTCCCAAAAATATATCACTATAACTTAATTTTGAATATATATGGAATATAAATAGGACACTTGTAAAAAAATGTCACAAAAATATATTTCTATAACCTAATTTTGTTGTAGTGTACGGTGAAAAGAAAGTTATTATTTGACTTACAAAAATTTCTCTATATTCAAAATTAATAATATTTAATATATAGATTTTTTGGATTGGATTTTGATTTTTATGCCGCCATAGATAAGGATTTTGTCACCTCCTATAGTTGATGGGGTCACAAAACTTTTTCAAAAGAAATATTTGAAGGGTAGGAAACTCAACTAACTAGTTAGGTGAACATTACATATAACTGATCTACCCCTTGTGCTATAGTAGCTAGGTTAATTTATTAATGCATCCCCACCCCTATTAATTGTATTATATATATTATACATTTATGTTACTATAGCCACACTTTCAACTCCAAAAATCTTATATCAAGCAAAACCCTAGCTATGGGAACCAAGGAAGGCATGGTGCCAATAAGAAGAGAAACTCTTCTCTACAGTGAAGAACTCTATCATGTCTCTTCTCTTTCTTCACCCTTAGCTTTCTTTAGGAAACTCATGGATATTCATATATCTATTCATGTGTTGATTTGTAGTATTATTGCGTAAGCTAATTTTGGCGCGACATATTAGAATGGTAAAACATCAGCAATGTATCTATTTAGGATATTTCCATATCTGTTCGTGCGTATAATTTACACTAGTATATATGAGACACCCTAATAGTTCTGCATCTCAACAATTATATACCTGCTAATGTGATGCCCACCTCGCCTCACACTGTGCCAGAATGATATTTTCTACTGATCCTTGCCATTCTTCGCAGTATATCTGACAGATCGGGGGGTGTAGTCGCAATAGCGTTTACCTTTTTTGAACTTTATGTTTCTGCGTAGTTCAAGTGTTCGCTCGATTCACATAGGATAATATCAAAAAGTGTGAGGAGTTTATGTGTGACGGGCACACTAGAACTAACAACTGGACTTAAATATTTTAGACCAATCTTTTAGACTCAACGAATTATTAGTGTTAGTGAGCCAGATCATTACAGTTAATATCAAAACCGGTTCATCATTTGGAAATGTGAGCTGGGCCTAACATCATCCGGTGATCTAGGCTACATTGCGATTGGCCTGACGGAGACATCAAGATCTAAAATGAGAAGAGAATGTAACACTGATTAAGTAGCCCCATATCGAATAATATAGGGTCTATAAGGAGCTTATATATGACGAGTAAACTAAATTAAATCAATAATAACTAAACTTAAGTATAAGTTAGTTCAAACTTGACATATTGGAATGTCATAGCATCAACAGTATATAAAGACAATATTAATTTGGAGCTACTCGTAGTAGTGCTCTTTCATTTAAGACTTGATTCTTTTCTTGATATTTGGCCTGTTCTGACGGTAACTACAGTACGTGCTGGAGACGAGCGTGTACCCTCGAGAGCACAAGTGCTTGAAGGAGCTGCGCGAGATCACCAACAAACACCCATGGTAGTTCCCCATCGCTCCTGCAGCATTTCATTTGTCATCTTTTCGCACCTCTAAAAACCATTAATACTTTATTTTATCTACCGTATCTGTATCGGATATTTCGTAAGCATGCTTATATTCGTGTTCGTATCACATTGTGTAGCTAAAAGTATAGAATATATAAATGTAACCTTCGAGAATGCATGTCGTACGTATTATGCACCTAGTTTATCTATATTTTTTTAAAAAAAATAAGAGATTATTCTAACCAAGGTCACGGTCGATGATCAGGAAGGTCATGATGACTAGCCCGGACGAGGGGCAGTTCTTAGCCATTCTAGTGAAGCTGATCGGTGCGAAGAAAACGTTGGAGATCGGCGTGTTCACTGGCTACTCACTCCTCGCCACGGCCCTCGCCTTACCTGATGACGGCAAGGTACACTGTTTTGTTCTATCCTTGCAACGTACTACTGAAGACATTAATATGATGGAAAACGATTTTCAAATAGTTTTTATATTTTACTATCAACTTTTCAGTCCTTGGACCCATAATAGAACCACCACCAAGTACTAAATTCTAAACATCTAAAAATATTATGCTATAGCATCAAGTACTCTATAGTGCTATTAGATTTTTAACTCTTTGATGAAAAGATGTGCGGTTAGGATGATAATGGGCTTCTTGGGTTTAGTGGTTAGTTGAAAAAATAGTATGATCTAAGAGATGGAAATGATCAAAGGGGTAGATCCTAACAGCTATCGATAGCATAGTAGCCGGACTCATAGCACTAAGCACTTGGTGCTACTAAATTTTTCGTCGTTAAATCTACCTTTTTAACCATTTCCACTCCTTAGATCATACTATTCCACCAACCACCCACCAAACTCAAGAATACCACTATCATTCTAACCGCATATCATTTAATTCAAGGACTAAAAATATAATAACACCAATGACTTGGTACTATTAATAGCATAATAACCTAGTTCTCTCTCTCTCTCTCTCTCTAGCTATATATATATATATATATATATATATATATATATATATATAGCAAATACGGATACCTCTATTCCTCTACTATCAATAGTATGTATTCTTTTTTTTTTTGAGAGAAGGTAGCATGCTACCGCTTCATTCGATAAGTAATGAACTTAGCAACAGGATGAGGCACTAAGGCCTCGAGAAAGAAAAAAAAAAAAAAAAAAAAAAAAAAAAAAAAAAAGAGAGAATTAGCAGAAAGATTCCCAAAGGGAGCGGAGAGCGCGGGCCCAGCCCAATAGTTATTTCCCGTCGACATTCTTGCTCTCGAAAATTCTTCTGTTACGCTCCAGCCATCAATAGTATGTATTCTAGTTATCCTTCTTATTTAAGTTCATTTGTGTAGATACTGGCGATGGATACAAATCGGGACTTCTACGAGATAGGCCTACCGGCGATTGAGAAGGCCGGTGTGGAGCACAAGATCGACTTTCGCGAGGGACCGGCTTTGCCCATGCTTGACCAGCTGGTGGAAGATGTAAGATCATTTCCTCAGTAAGCTGCTCCACTATGAGGATTTCAACAAGTGTGATCTGATTTTGGGCCGGGTTTAATTTGCTCGATCGGTTCGGGTCTGGTTTAGCCCTGCACCTATTTTCGAGCTCGGGTCAGGTCAAGAGAAACCTGGGCCTAGCCCAGACTAGAAAGCCTGGCTGAACTTGACTTAGACCTGCCAAAATCTAGGTCACACAAAGAAGGTTAGGTTTTCTTAGGGCTATATATTTTGCCACAATTGTAACCATAGCATTACTCTGAAAATTTCATGGGTAGTGCTGAGGACAAAATTTTGAGATTCAAACTTAAATGCTATAAAATGTGCGATAAACTTTCATATGTTGTTCATACTGTTTAAAGATTTATATTACTGGTATTTTGGATCACGAATTATATATCACAGATACTTTTATAAGTCTAATATATATATATATATTTTTTAAAAAATTTTTTATGTATATACAATGTGAGATGATAAATATTTTAACTTTGTAATGAGTACATATAATTTTTTTTTTTTGATAATATAAATAAATTATGTAATTTTATAAACTTTCATTAGTAGGAAAAATATAATAATATTTTATATTTCTGAGCCGGATAAGGAGAAGGCGCACGGTTCGTTCGACTTCATCTTCGTGGACGCAGACAAGGACAACTACCTCAACTACCATGAGAGGGCGCTGAAGTTGGTGAGGCCCGGCGGCGTGATCGGCTACGACAATACACTGTGGAAGGGCACCGTGGCGATGACGGCAATGACGGAGGAATTGCAACTGGACTACAACCGCGTCTGCGTGCGGGAGCTCAACGTGGCCCTCGCCGCCGACCCCCGCGTAGAGATCTGCCACCTCACGATCAACGACGGCCTCACCCTCTGTCGCAAGATCGAATAAAATTTTTATCGGAGTTTCAGTCTGGTCCTCGAAATTTTAAAAACATGCATCTAGCCATCTGCTCGTCATTTCGCCTACAAGTAAAAGATAGAATGGATGGCTGATAGATGTACGATGCGACGATGATCGTAGAAGCATGCTTTAAGATATAAGAATCAAACTGAAACTCTGATAAAAATTGTACTAGCTAGTAGTGCTATTTGCCTTGTTTGAGAACATAATAATTTTCACAAATAAGTAAGTAAATGTTACTCTCTCCCACCCTGTCACCACCACTGTCATGTAATAAAAATGAAGAGCAATCGATCACTTTCATTCTCTCTCTCTCTCTCTCTCTCTCTCTCTCTCTCTCTCTCTCTCTCTCTCTCTCTCTCTCTCTCCATCCACAACAGATATCTCTTCATCTCTTTTTCTTTTTCTTTTTTTTTTTCTTTTTTTTTCTTCTTTTTTTAATTTCTGAGATGGCCGTACCACCAGATCTATGGTCACACAGTCCATGGCCATGATTTATATTTTTTATTTAAATTTTAATAGTATATATATATATATATATATATATATATATATATATATATACAATTTTAAATATAGATAATTTTGAAAATTTATGTATATTACTATCTAGATTAGTAATTTTATATTCCTAATACTTTTTTATGAGAAAACAAAAATTAAACCATTCCCAGTAATTTTATAATTTTATTGCTATGCAAATAATTTCACTTAATCATTCATTACCTAGAGAAATCATGCATAACACTAATGCAAACTAGATCACACACACACACACACACACACACACACACACACACAAAAAAAAAAAAAAAGTGAGAGATTAGTATGGTGGTTTTAAGATATGGTAAAAAAAAAAGTAGTTAGCTTAGAACCATGCACAAAAAAATCAGCCAAGAAAAAAAATTTCTAATCTATGTTCTTCAGACTTCACAGAAAAATATTTAGGCTATTTTTTTTTCTAAAAAAAAAAAAAAAGAAAAAAAAACTCTTCTAGTTAAGCCCAGATTCAATTACCCCCTGCATTAAAAATTGTGCCAATTACGACCTGCAATTTACCTTTTCGCTAAAATGAGTTGGCAGATCTAGTTATTTGCAACTCAAAAAAAAAAAAAAAAAAAAAAAAAAAAAAAATTAGATAAAAAAAAATCTCCTATTTTGCTAATACTATCAAAATTGATAATTTATTGAGCAAATTTATTCAATTTATATGATTTTATTGCTTTATTTATAAGTAATTTTATTTGCAAACTTGCTTTTATAAAGTTTTATAACTAAATTCCACAAACATCTAAATAGCTGGATCTATTTTTCGAGGCTAAAGTGCGAGGAGTTTTTCATAATTTGGCTAAATATTTATGCCAAAAATTTATCTTATTTATGCCATTAGTTGATCTTAGTCATGAACTAATAATATAGTGCTAAGTTATTTTAAAGTGGTATTTTATATCATATTCACACATAAAATTGGATTTTGGGTAAAATCTTAGCCAATGTCTAGAAACTAAAATATATACTACTTTTCTTATGTATTCAAAAGCTCACTTGGGTAAAATATTTAATCCAAAATAAACAATCTAAATAAACTGTGGCAACCTTTGAAATAGTTTTATATATAAAATATAATAAGGCTAAACTTGTTTAACCTAGCTATATCATTTTGAATGATGACTAAACTCAAGAGGTTAAGAAGGTTAAGTGTACTAGAACTAAAATAATTCAAAGACGAGTAGCCTCCCAAAAAGTTGGTGCGGCATAGTTGGTATCAGAATCAATCACCAGTCAAAAATATAAAATAAATTTTAACTGAGCCAGAATTGTAGGATAACCATTTTGGATGGAACGTGACTCCCTGCAAGGCTAAGACTTTTCGACTGACGACCGTTTTGGATAAAGCGCGGCTCGCTACAAAGTCGGCTAAGACTAGCGAGACAAATCACACATCACCTGATACTTATAAGTGTACTTGAATCTGACGAGAACGTGAAGGCTAAACAGAGGAAGAGAATATGACACCCCATAATTTAAAATAATTCTATATATAAAATATAATAAGACTAAATTTTTTAATCCGGCTATAATATTTTGAATGATGACTAGATTTAAAAAATTAAACAGTGTTATATAAAACAATAGTACTACATCACTTTCATATACTAACTTGGTAGTAATTAAGCATATTCATGGTAATAATCACAACAAAATCATGGAGAAACAGTGCAGGAAAAAATGAAAAATTTGCCATAATTAATACCAACTGTGACTTGACTAAAGAAGTAAATACATAATTTGTAGGTGATTTATTTACCGGAAGAAACCACAGCCGTCGGATTGAGATAGGCAGCAAAATCGAAATTTTTTTAAAAAAAAACAAACATCCTTGCTTGATAATCCAGAGAACAAGGAAGTAACTTATGAAGCTCACGGTTTTATATTAGTCGGAGAAGAGTTCAAAGAAAGTCTGGCCCCTATCCCGTCGGTAGCGCGGGGGACTCGATGCTACCCAGTTGTTTTCAATGATGCAACTTCTGAATCGGCGATCGATTTTGTTAGACTTAATCTACGCTATTGAAAATATTTGGAAACCAAATTTTATATTTTTTCGACATTATTTGACTAGTGATCAAAAGATCTCAAAATTAATAGTTTTATATAATATCATTGTTTTTTATGAGAATTTTATTTTCAACCGTTCATTTTTAGATATATAAATAATGTCGAAACACTATAAAAATTGTTTTCTAGATATTTCGAATAGTATAAATCAAGTCTAACAGAACCGATCGTCGATTTGGAAGCCGCATCATTGAAAATAACTTGGTAACACGAAAGCCTCCGTGCTACTGACGGTATTTGCAGGACTCTAAAAAAAATACGACCGTTCGATTCTTACTCATGTTGCTAAAGCGGTTTTCTTGCAAATAGGGCACAAGTTTTTCACCATTAGCCATTGTTTGATGCACGCGGCGTGGAAGTCGTGCCCGCAATCAAGAAATCCAAGGTCCTCCCCATCAACATACTCTTCCTGAGAGAAAAAAAAAAAAAAAAAAAAAAAAAAAAAAAAAAACAGATGCCGAAGAGGCTGCTTATATTATGGAACATAAAATGTAAAGAACTCATGAGCATGTTTAGTAGGAAATTAGATTGTTTTTCGTTCTTGCGTTGTTCTGTTGGCGAAAAAAGGAGAACAAAAAATGGTGAGAAAATTTAGTGACTAAGGATTTGTTGTTTTAGTTTTTGTTTTCCGAGGAAACAAATGAACCATAAAGGGATAAGTATCTACCCGGCAAATACAGCACGGTTCGTCGACTGTCCCCGATGAATATTTCCGCCGCTTTAGATGCTTCATTACCATTTCCTCGCTCAATCCAGTACTAACGTTTCCTATCCGTTCTCCTAATGCCAATAATTCCTGCAGCATATATAGACAATGTCGGCTTAACCGGCCTTCAAATTTGAGGAATGATGTGCGATGTGATGAGACTAACCTCGTAGGACATATTGTCTACATCGAGCCGCATGTCTCGGTGCCTATCGTGCACATCCACGCCCCTATAATGACGCTGGTCAAGATAAAGACAAACTCGAGAGTTACAATTATGCACATCATTAAAAATTAGATGATGATAATAATTCATACGGCATAATTAACACCTCAGTTATGAACGAGAGACGTTGTTAATGAAGGTTGATATATTACTGAACGTCAGATAAAGTCTTGGACTTCGGAATGTAAATGGATCTGGGTTGGTGGAGCTCCCGCCTCAATCCGTCCCGAATGGGACGGTAAGTGGGGCCCAAAAATAAAGAAAAAATATAACTCGCCCCGATCCGCTAAGAAAATGGAGCGGGAGGCAGGGAACCCCTTTCTCCATTTGATCTTTATCCCAATCTGCCAAAAATCTCCTCCCCCTAAATGGTGCGGTAAGTGTGGACAAAAAATAGGATAAAAAGCAACCCGCCGACCCCTCCCACCCCCGAATGCGTATTTATGTTGCATTTGCATGAAGTCATGTAATTTCTAGTTGCAATGTGCTGCAAAGGGTCATGTTGTGGAGAGGGTCTGATGCAGGAAATATTTTTGGGAGGTCCTTGAAAAAATTAGGTATTAGATAATATGAAACTATCATTGTTCTCCAAAAAACTTAAGCTACCAGAAAATTGTGTTTTTAATATTCATATTCAACATTCCCCCTGACGTCTGTGCTTGGGATATTTTGATATGAAACAACCATTATTTTCCCCAGGCTTAAGCTACCGGAGAATGATGTTTTTAATATTTATATTCAACATTAGGGTTTAAAGCAAGGATTTAAGTGCCGTGGCACGGGGTCGTGCCGAAAACTTGCCGGCACGGTATGGCACGGTGCGTACCGAGCCGTGCTGATGAGTGCCGGTCACAAAAAATACATGCGTGCCGACACATAATGGCATGAAATATTTAATTTCTTTAACAACAAAATTTTTTAATTGCTTATTATGTATCTTTATCAAATATTTTGAACTTCATTAAGAAAATTATTTAGTAATTTTAAGAAAAAAGGGTTTTGAACTGTGTCATCGGCACGGGAGCTGTATCGTGCCGGTATCTTGTTGGCACGGTACGGCACGGTAGATACGGCCCGTGCCGATGGATACTTAAAACCTTGGTTTAAAGTCTGTCCAAAATTCCTTTGATCTATTTCCTTTGATCTATTCTACATGAGAAAAGTTGAGCCTAGATTTCTATTTGATCAAGAAATTTCAAGAAGGGCTGCTGGAATTTTCTTGAGGATTAAGGGCAGCAGGTCTTATTTGTAGAAAAGAAGTGGGTTGGCTGTGCTTCCGAGCCGTGTACTTCTTTCATGTAGAAAAGAAGTAGATCACTGTCGAACTTCGTTAAAAAGAAAAACCCAAATCACCTGCTGTAACATGAAAGCGAAATGACTCAAAATGTCCTTAAAACTCATCTAGGCATTAAAAAGAAGAACGGTAAGACCTCAACGTTTAAGAGTTTGCCTGACGGTCGTGCTAATGGCCATTACGAATAACTGATGGAATTAGGAGGTATGCGGTTGATTCAAGGATTTAAGTGCCGTGGCACGGGGTCGTGCCGAAAAATTGCAGGCGCGGTACGGCACTGTGCGTGCCGGGCCGTGCCGATGAGTGCCGGTCACAAAAAAATACATGTGTACCGACACATAATGACATGAAATATTTATTTTCTTTAGCAAATTTTTTTTCTAATTGCTTATTATGTATTTTTATCAAATATTTTGAACTTTATTGAAAAAATTACTTAGTAATTTAAAGAAAAAAGGGTTTTGAGTTGTACCATCGGCACGGAGGCTGTATCGTGCCGCTATCTTGTTGGCACGATACGGCACGGTGGATACGGCCCGTGCCGATGGATACTTAAATCCTTGGGTTGATTATAACACGAATTATTCAGGTGGTTTTTCTTTTTAACTTTTGAGTTTCAGTAGTGAAGTACAATGAACTAAAATTCATGGTCGCACATTTTTTTTTCCCGCCAAATATTTACTTTCGCCAAAAAAAACAAAAAAACTTCTCCGACGATAATGTTGAAAGTTGAATATGGTGACCAATGAACTGTACCTCATCCTGACCAACGGTTGAGCTCTATATTTTAAATGATTCGGCAAATCCGCCCAGAAACTAGGGAGCAAGACTATAACATCTCGGTTTTAGCTAGAAACAGTAAAAAGAGAGCGTAGTTTGATATGGTCAGTAGGCGACCAAAATAACTAGTAAAAGAATAATTTACGCCGTTTTCTTTATCATTTCTTGCGCGTACACTGATTAATAAATAATAAATAATAAATAATAAAATGAAGTTAACTATATATCTGAAAGAAGTATGCACACATATCACTTTCGTGTATCAAAATCTTGTACAGCGTAGGTTGCTATGGTTTTCCAATTTCCTTCTTGCTTTTTAAGGCATTTTGGATTTTTATCGTCTATGTAGGCAACTAAAATCCAAAATTACCAACATTAAAATAGCAAAAATGATTAGTCTAAGTTTGATCTTCGATTAAATTCGTCGACTCAACTAACTGTGAACACCTACATACCATTTCTTTCAGTGGCGCATACATCGATCCTAATTGGTTTGTGAGAAAAATAGTTGCATGGAAATTGGAGATGAGTTATAAGAAATAAAATTAGAAAAGAACTGACCTCAACTCGCAAGTTTTCCCGTGAGCGCCGGGCTGGGAAAGCATTCTGAATATAGCAAAATAATAAGAGTATAAGCATATGCTCTATCCAGATTGATCTTAGTGATGGAAATATTAGATCATGTAACTCAAATTCCTTGCTCTATAGCAAATGTTAAGTAAGATGCAAACTAAATTGGATACGAGTAAAGACAAATCATTTAATCTCTTCGATTAACGATAAATTACATTTTCAGATTTAATGATGCAAAAAGCATAGAATTTACTAAGTTGGTCCAGGAAGGATAACAAAATTTCTAATGATGGTTTTCGAACACTCTTTTGGTATTTGAACTATAAAGTGAAAATTTGGACAACTAAATAATCAATCAATTACTACAAAAAAACTGCAACAAAGTAGATCACCATGAAAATCACTTTCAATTGACTCGATATTACAAAATGGTTACACAACTCAGAATAGCTTTGGGTAAACGATATTTGATTTTTCTTCTAGAAAGTGAAATAGCAGGATGTTGCTCCCACTCTTTACCGTACCATTACTTCTAACCACATGAAATAAAATATATGAGATTGTAATAACTAAATTTCTAACAACCATGTTGCAATAAAATACGTGTACTGTGTTCAAACAATCAACAGGCTACAAATACAAGTATACAACAAATAAATTCTTAAAAGAAAGTATGTGTATCTACAAAAGTTCCATCTGAAGGTACTGCACTTAAACGATATATGAAAATACTGAAAAGCTTATGTAAAGGTGAAAAGATAACTAAAATGCATACCTCTAATAATATCCTTCTTCTTTCTGGAGTGACACCGGAAGCACTGTCAGCTCGGTCCAAGAGAAGTTGCTGCCTTACATGTGGTGCATAATAACCAGCCAAAGGACCCATTTCCGGTAAGTTAACTGAGCGAACGGAATGTGGTTGAGGAATATTGCTACTCTGACCCCCAGATTCAGATGAAAACATGGGTTGGGGAAAAGTCAGTGGTATGCCGTGAGGAAATGGTATGGGTAGATTTTGATGAGAAACCAATCTGGGTACCATTGGTGGGCTAACAAACGTATTCGTTCCGGCTTGTGATGTAGGGGGAACATTTCCCCCAATGGTTACACCGCGATTAGCTACATTCCGGATTCTTGGACGGTGTAGCCTAACGAAATCCAAAGAATTATGTACTGCAAAATCTATCATCCTCTCTTCTAAGGAGGGAGAGCTTGAGGGACCGTCACCTCTGGAAGTGGAAGCTCCATTCGCTGGAAGTACAGGACGGGTACTTGGTGAGGTTGAACCGGTAACTACTTGCGTCAGATCCCGTGGCTGAGTAAAGGAAACAGGAGGAGAAGATGATTGATTCTGCGAGGTTAAACTGGTAACTACTGGCCTCGGATCACCTGGTTGAATAAATGGTACAGGAAGTGAAGATGATTGATTCAGCGACCTTGCAGTAGAATCCCACAAAGTAAGCGGAGAAGAGGTTTCATTCCGTTGGGTAGAGTTCATCCATACACCACAACCTCTTTCTGACGCAGGCTCGATTGAAGGGAACTTCACCTCAGCAGCATTTGTAAATCTTAGATAGTCCAATGGGTTAGGTATATTTGAACTTGAACCAGCAGAAAGATTATATTTAGAAGAAGACGACGACGGTGAATCATGTAAACCGTTCTTGTTTTGATGAAAGAAACCTGCGCTTCCGCTTGCTGAGGCCTGTCCTTGGAAACCCTCGATGTTTTTCCTCTTGCAGGATAATCGACGACCATCCCTTGAACTCCCAGAGGAACTTTCACCGAAGTTTACAGAACCAAATGAAGAAGGACAATGTACCGAATCCGATAAGACTGGGCTATTAGGATGAGGGTATAAACCATAAAAGTCCGGGTAATCACCAATTGTTCCTACATCCTGAGGGAAGTCATTCAAATTAGGTCTTGGTGATAAAAATAGCTCTTCGTGAGTTTGGCCACTACTAATATTTCTATTCACGTATTCTGACAATTGCGCACTTGCTGCTTCATCCATCTTTGCGAGCACGATTTCATTTTCGTCATGGCCTCCGTGATACGATGACTGCCCTCTAGCACTAGCTCCATTTGAGCTCTGGGCGATTAAATTTGGAATGTCTCCATTAGGAATGTTCACATGTACTATATTCGCCTCATCGTAAGATTCAAGAAAGTCATGGAAATTCTGTAATTCTTCTGGACTAGGAAATGTGCCGAGAACTTCAGGGCAAGATTCTACAGAATTGGTTTGCCTTTGCATTAGGCTCACTGTTCTCTTGAGTTTTTGATAGGTCCTTCGAAAATGTATCTGTCCAACAGCCATTACTAATAATTAAAATAGAATAGCCTAAATTCGAAAAGTATATGCATGAAGCAATTTTCTTTCTGTAAAGAGCAGGACAATGAGTACGAGGGCACTCGCATCCGTAGATTGGAGGCAATTCCTTTCCCATGAAAAAGAAGATAATTTGTGACAATATATCGCTTACCATAATTTCCTTAAAAAAACAACAACAACAACAACAAAAGGACATCTAAGCACCGAGTTGGTGCTTATATCGACAAAGAGGGTTATTTTGTGGACAAAAATATGGACAAAAATATGAGTAGGGTATATTTGGGGCCGTTCACGACAGGTACCATTCGGGTCAGATGCAACTCCGATGAAAACAAGAAGATACATTAGAAAACTAATTTTCGGTGAAGGAAGATTGAAAAACCTCATGTCGACCTGTTCAGGCCACTTTCATGCCAGTTGCACAAAGCAGAATGTCACGCGACGCACGCAGGGCCAACACCGCTCGTGCCGCTACCATAACAACCCTCGACACGGAGTTACGACAAAAATTCATCTCAAGACAGGGATGGACCTATGGAGTAAATTGTTCATTGTTCATCATTTTAATTACAACTTTTGCCTCTTCGAACATCAATATTTCAATACATCAAATTCATCTCTCTAATACAATAAACTTATAATATGACATTTCTTTCAAGTCAAATTCTAATCTGAAATCGTATGCTCTGCCCCTACAAACTACTAGGTTATCATACCATCACCTGATCAAGGGTTAAACAAATACACTTTTTATGATAATATATACGCGCACATACATTTTAAGAACATTCACAACCCTCAACATCAACAACTGCGACGACACATGCGCGCCGAGGAGCATATACAAGAATGCATACATAATTTGATATGGTAAAAGACTTAACAACACATAAACACTACTACAAACATGCCAATGAAAACTCATACCACCACAAAGACCTAAATTCAAATATACCAGAAAAAGTTCTATAAGTTTGAAGCAAATAACAAAACCTGCAAATATATTCATAACATTCAAAACTAAAATTGTAGTAAAATATGATAAATTATATTGCAACTCTATTAGAAACTGAAAAAAAAAGAGCAATAATGATCTACACAAAACACTCATCCATTGAAGGGTTCCTACAGAAGCATCAGCACCATAATTACACAGACACAAAAAAAAAAAAAAAAAAAAAAAAAAAAAAAAAAAAAAAAAAAAAAAAACCCACTTTGAGATGAAGATGCCCAAAAAGCTTCTTCTTTTTTTTCCCCCATACTAAACATGATGATAAATGTTGAGAATCAAAATCCATCACACACCCATTGTATTACACAGCAAATCTATTAAAAATAAACAAAAATTGAGAAGGAAAAAAATAATAATAAATTAGATCCAAAAAAGCTTGTACCTGAGACCGATCTAATCCCCTGGACGATCCAAACCCTAAAGGAGCCTCCGTTCTCTCTCTAAAGCTATCAAAATCCCACCTTTTTCCCCAATCCTCAAATAAGGAGGAGGGGGAGGGTTAAAAAAATAGAAAAAGGGGGAAAAAAAAAAAAAAAAAGGGGAAAAAAACCCAAAGGAGAGAGAGCGAGATAAGCAATGGGATTGATAGTGGAAAGAGAGGAGATTATAATTAATATTATTATTATAGAGAAATAAATCAATAATAATTTATAAAAATAAAAGGAATTGGCTGGTATTTATTTCCCCTTTTTCCCCCAAAATATTCTCGAATAAGTTTTTTTTTTTTGTTTTGGGTTTTTTTGACTGATTATTCGCTACTTAGGGGTGTGGTTGGAGTTGGATTCGGTTACTTCAAATTTTAATTCGTTTAGGTAGAGAAAATTTGAGACAATTTGCCCCACTACATAAACTTTTCTGGTCAAATTTTATTTTGATTCTTAAACTTTAAGTTCGGGCGGTAGACAGAGTTTTAATTTAATCCTCACAGATTTACTTGGCATGTTTGTTTGACCATCAATTAATATATATTCTTAGGAAAATTTAGTTATACCGAGAATAGGTATAAGTTATGGTATTAGCAAAAATTAGTGTAAATTTCTGTTTGGTTGGATTTAAGAGTTATACCGGGTATAAAGAAAATTGTGTTTGGTAAGTTAAAGAGGAATAAGAAAAATAAAGAAGACTAAAATTTTAATTTATGATTAAAATTTTACTAATATGATTTTAAATATTTAATTTAAAATATTTATTAAAAAAATTATTAAAATTTATATTTTACTTATATATAAAAAAATTTATTAAAAAAATTTATCATATAATTTATTAAAATTATATGATAAATTTATTAAAAATTAAAGTTAAAAATTTTAAAAGCTATAAAATTTAAAATTTTAAAATTTATAAATATTAAAAATTTTAATTTTAATTATCTTAAATAATTAGTTAATTATCTAAATACTTAAATAATTAGTTAATAAAATAATTAAATTAATTAAAATATTGGATTAATTAAAGAGTTAAAATAATAATTAAAATTATATTAATTTAATTAAGCTTATTCTCAAATGGGAACAAGCCTTGTTCCAGGAAAAGACTGGAATAATAATTTCAGTCTTATACCGGCTTATTCCAGAAAGACAAGAACAGCTGTTTCCACCCCCCCTACTAAATAGCGTTTGGGTATAACTGGGGGATAAGGACTTATCCCCCCTTATTCCGCTCACCAAACGGAGCCTTATTAATCCGGAGTCCACGTGGCAGGTTTTTTTTATTTTGTGTCTTATGGGACCTACTTTTTATTGAACCGCTAGTTTCTCTTCTCGTTATTGGATTAGTTCGCTTCATTGTTACAGAACAATTCGTCATCTCGTTTTGTTCATAGCGTGCACCCCTCCGAAGGCCGCTCCTTCTTCCCACATCGAGGTTTTCATTGTCGTTGCTTCGTTTCCATCTATTGCTATCTCTCCTGACGAAAAATTGGATCCGATTCATTATCGCTTTCGGTCCTTCGCCGCTTCAATTTTGAGGTTCCTTCGTTGCTTCGATTTTATATCTTTGTTGATTCCAAAGAGTTATTCTATAACTTTTCTTCTAAATGTCTATATTTTAAGACATCCGTCGTATTTTGCTATGCTGCCACGATCATCTGGTCCTATAAGAAAACTTTTGATTCCACTTGGCTGCAACAGTTTCTTCGATTCCTCTGATTCCACTGATTCCACAGGTTCTTCATCTTATTCTACTTGGCTGCAACTTATTTCACCGGTTTGTTTACTTTGAATTATCTACCATATATATATTTTTTAAGGCTAAATTACAGAAAACCCCCCTCTAATATCCCGCTTTTCCACTTTACCCCCCTGTCTTTTAAAAGTCGACAACCTGCCCCTCGTAATTACCGAACTATGCATTTACCCCCCTGCCAGATATGAAAGTCCATCCATGAGCCTCTAATGAGCCAATTACTTGTAACAAATTGGTAAGAAACCAATTCATATCTGACAGGGGGGAAAGGGTAAATGCATCCATTAGAGGCTCATGGATGGACTTTCATATCTGGCAGGGGGGTAAATGCATATTTCGGTAATTACGAGGGGGCAGGTTGTTGACTTTTAAAAGACAGGGAGTAAAGTGAAAAAGTGGGATATTAGAGGGGGGTTTTCTGTAATTTAGCCATTTTTTAAAGTAATTTTGATCTTTTTAACCCAAGAATCTCTTACCTTCAGCGGTTGTTTTGCAATTGGACTCTAAATTTATAAATCCTCATATGTGTGATGCTTATAAAGAAATTTAGTTTATTTTTCATATTCATGCTTATAAAGAAATTTAGTTTATTTTTCGTATTCTGTGCAATGTGAATATATAAGAAATAAAAGAAATGTTCTCTCAAAAAAAAAAAAAAAAAAAAAGAAATGGAGAATTGATATACACAAATATATAGATGATTATGTTATTAATCGTTGTATAAAATAATAATAATAATTAAGCATACTAAGCAATCATATAAAAAATTATTCATATTCTTTTGTCTGGCACATCGCGTAGGTCACTACACTAGTATTTATATGAAATATGTTAGGATTAATTTCAAGCAATTTTCTATAAAGATGTCGAATAATAGATAAATTTCTACAAAACTTAAGTGATTATATTTATCCCTCTGCATATATATATTCTTCCAAAAGTTTTGATACGTTTATATTTGTTCTTACTGTTTGATCCACCGTTAGTTTTTTATAAGGTGGTGCGTAAAATAACTATGCTTTTATAAATTTGTTCTTCCTCTTCTTCACCGTCGATTGCGCGGTGTACCTCAGCTTCGCCACGGCAAGAAGGAAGAGAGAAAGACGATGGATCTTAGCATCGTACTACAAATTATATTTATAAGGGATAAACAAATTATTTCACTTTTTTTAAACTCATAGTTATTCAAAATTTTGTAACAGAATACATTGCAAGCGGAAAGATTATTGGAGTGATAGATCTAATTACTTAAGTTTTGTAGAAATTTGTTTGTTATTTAATACATTTGCAAGAAGTTGTATGCAATTATCCGAATATATTATACCTACAAATAGCGCATGTTTGTTTGATCAAAAGTAGAAGGGGTGAAATCATTTTCAACTAAAAATATCCACTTGTGTTTAAGAATGTCAATGGGTTTGATTCAAGGTGGGTTTTAAAAAATCCGAACTCAAACCCGAACCCGATAACCAAACTCGAACCCAAATCCAAATCCGGCGGATTATGAAAATCCATATCCAAAATCACACCTTATCAAAAACTTGAACCCAACCCCTAAACCGAATACCTGAACTTGAAAATTCATTTCTATTTACTCTATTTCAAAATATATTATATTAAAATATAGCATCAAACATTCATATTATAATAATATAATGTGAAATTTGATCGAGTTTGGGTTGATTACTGACAAAATCTATAAACCAACCCGAATCAATTAGATTTTTATTTTTTATACCTATATTCGAAACTATATTCATTTAGTATCGGATAAAATCATCCCGTTCAAGTTCGGATTCAGATAAAATTTTGAATATTCTATTGACATCCCTACTTGTGTTGTTTGGTTTGTCGTAAATTAAATTTGTTTGTCGCTCTACTTTCTCAAAACTTCGTAATTAACTTCACCATCAATTATGAATACAAAGAAAAAAAAAAAAGTTGTTGTAATTTTTTCATCCTTTTATTTGTTAGTGTGAAAATTCTAGATAAAATAAACAAAAGAGTGGCATAATTATATGTCACGCTCCGAGATCGCCGATTGGGCCTGCTTGGGCGCATGCAACAAACCTGTCGAACGGGCAAGGTTTTCCCTACATGCACAAAGCGGAATCACATGCCAACCTATACAATAACATGCACAATATAGATACTATAGAGCATCAGAGTAACTATAGCTTCTAAATTTAAAAACCATTATAATTAATTTCTAAGTGACCACTTTTACAAATTAACCGCTTTAAGGTTTACATCAGTTACAGCTTATTTGTTACAACTCTATTGTTTACACATAATGGGGCACTCTTTAGACCGACTAGTCACGGTCTATCTAACTCACGACACTCTTGCTGCGATCACACGCCTCACCGGCGATGGGTAACCTTAAAAAATATTAAGCACAATGGAGTGAGAACTTAAAATATGTTTTCAGTGGATGCAACAATTGAAAGTGACACTCTGTGTGACACTCCCGGAATTTGGATTAGTCCTCTATATAAATGATATAATAGGACTAAAATCTCTAACCCGGCTATAGCATTTTGGATGGTAGCAAGATCCAAGAGGAACATGAGAGTTAAGCGTGCTAGAGCTAGAGTAGTTCTAGGATGGGTGACCCCCTGGGAAGTGGGGCGTCACAGTTGGTATCAGAGCCATTCACCAGCCGAAAATGTGAGATGAGTCTCGGCTGAGCCAGGGTTATATAGCGGGTAGAGCGAGGCTCCCTGGCTAATGACCGTTGTGAGTGGAGTGCAGCTCCTCACAAGGTCGGCTAAGGCTAGCGAGACGAGTCTCACATCGCCTGGTGCTTGTGAATGTGCTTGAGCCTGACGTGGACGTCAGGGCTTAAAGGGGGGAAGAATGTGACACCCCCGGAATTTGGATTAGTCCGCTATATAAATGATATAATAGGACTAAAATCTCTAACCCGGCTATAGCATTTTGGATGGTAGCAAGATCCAAGAGGAACATGAGAGTTAAGCGTGCTAGAGCTATAGTAGTTCTAGGATGGGTGACCCCCTGGGAAGTGGGGCGTCACACTCTGCACACACTCTGTCCAAAGAAGGCATTAGTAGATAATGATGACAAATAACATATATTTCTACAATGGAAATTGATTAGACTGAATTGCAACTACAATACCTCATAGATATAACAATATGCCATAAATGCTATACTTTGTCTTTGGTTTCAAGTTTTTCATGCTAATCTCTTATTTCAACCAATTATTTATTTGGTTCTATTTTTGTGATACCTCTAGGATTTGAAATAGTCATATATAAAAGATATAATATGACTAAATTTCTTAACCCGACTATAGCGTTTGGGGTGGTGGTTAAACCCAAGAGGTTAAAAAGGTTAAGCGTGCTAGACCTCGAGTAGTTCTAGAATGGGTGACCCCCTAGGAAATGGGGCATCACAGTTGGTTTCAAAGCCAATCACCAGCCGAAAATGTGAGATGAGTCTCGGCTAAGCCGGGATTATACAGCAGGCGACCACGTGACGCCCCTACTTCCCAGGGGGTCACCTATTCTAGAACTACTCTAGCTCTAACACGTTTGACCCTCTTAACCTCTTGAGTCTTACTACCACCTAAAATGCTATAGCCGGATTAAGAAACTCACAACCAGCAGACAATCTGAGACTCGTCTCACTAGTATTAACCGACCTTATGGGGAGCCACTCTCCACCCATAGTGATCTTTAACCGGGGAGCCACCCCACTTTCTAGGGGGTCACCCATCCTAGAACTACTCTCGTTCTAGCACGATTAGCTCTCTTAACCTCTTGAGCCTAACCACCGCCCAACATGCTATAGCTTGGTTAAAAGGGTTAAGCATCCTAGAATGAGAGTAGTTCTAGGATAGGTGACCTCCTGGAAAGTGGGGTGGCTCCCTAGTTAAAGATCATTGTGGGTGGAGAGTGGCTCCCCACAAGATCGGTTAATGCTAGTGAGACGAGTTTCAGATTGCCTAATAATTGTGAGTTTCTTAATCCGGCTATAACATTTTGGGTGGTAGTAAGACCCAAGAGATTAAGAGGGTTAAGCATACTAGAATTAGAGTAGTTCTAGGATGGGTGACCCCCTGGGAAGTTGGGGCATCATAGTTTGTATCAAAACCAATCACCAGCCGGAAGTGTGAGAAGAGTCTCAGCTGAACATTGGTTATATAGCAACCAAAGCGCGACTCTCAGGCTAATGACTGTTGTGAGTGGAGTGCGGCTCCCAACAAAGTCGGTTAAGACTAACAAGACAAGTCTCACATCGCCTGGTGCTTGTGAGTGTGCCTGAGTTTGACGACGACGTCAAGGCTTAAAGGGGGAAGGATTGTGACACCCCACGGATTTAAAATAATCCTATATATATGATATAAATAGAGCTAAATCTCTTAACACTGCTATAGCATTTTGGGTTGTCGCTAGGCCCAAGAGGTTACGAGGGTTGAGCGTGCTAAAGCTATAGTAGTTCTAGGATGGATGACCTCCTAAGAAGTGGGTGTCACAGCATAGCTCCCTAGCTGATGACTATTGTGGGTGGAGCATGGCTCCCCACAAGGTAGGTTAAGATTAGCGAGATGAATTTCACATCGTCTGGTGTTTGTGAGTATATCTAAGTTTGACGAGGAAGTCAGGCTTAAAGATGCGGGAGGGAGGGGGGGGGGGGGGGAATGTGACATCCCTGGGATTTGAAATTGTCCTATATAAAATATATAATATGACTAAACCTTTTAATCTGGCTATAGCATTTTGGAAGGTGGCTAGACTCAAAAGGTTAAGAGGGTTAAGCGTGCTAGAGCTAGAGTAGTTCTAGGATGGGTGACCTCCTGGGAAGTGGGGCGTCATAATTTTAGACCACGCATCACATGAATGCACCATTTACCACAATGAATTCCACACCATTGGTTTATACAATTATCTCATTTTATTTTTTTATATTTACCAACTTATTAATTTGGTTTCTATTTCACACTACACCCCATAAAGAGCCGAGGGAGATCATGCTACTCTCCAATCGGTAGACACTCTACACCTCATGGAGAGCCGAGGGTGATCATACTACTCTCCATTCAGTAGGCTCTTGGAGTCAAAGGCGATTGTCCCTCCAAGTACCTCATAAGGAGTTGAGAGGATCGACACTTCAATGCAATGTGAGAGTCGAGGGTGATCGGCCTTCCCAATGCACACGAGGGAGTCGAAGGTGATCGGCACTCCCTATAAACACTTCTGGAAGATCGCAACAAACTCATTATTACATCTAAGTTCATATGACATATAGGGTTACCCACATTATTCGTTTATTATTCCCCTATTCTCTAGCTCGAATTTGTCCTAGGGCTCAATGCCAATGTTTTCGCATCCTAGGTTCATGACAACTAGGGTCATCAACCATGTCTATTAACACAAACTTGTTCTCTAGTTTACATTTAACCTAGAGTCAAATGTCACTATAATTTTCATCTTAGGTTTTGACCACAGTTCAAATGTCACACATATTTAACTTATATTCTAGGTTCACATTACACTACATTTCACACCATAGTTTCCATTCTAGGTTAGATGCCACTCATTTCACTTATACTACAAGGTTTACAAAATGCTCGCATATGCATGCCGAGTGTGTCCACTTGCCATACAAGGGTTAAAACGGTCAAATGCACATAATCATCTTGACCTACTTGATCTCTTAGAATATAACTAAATTCACCTTAACTTACATGCTACTTTTAATATATGCATGCAATCAAGGAATGCTTTAGACAAAGGGGAGATCAAACCAATTTCGGTGATATTCTTCACCTTCTTCTAGATCTCACTTGAAGATGTGTCTTGATCTCCAAAATTGTAACGACCCGGCACATTAGAAATAATGACTCGTCGGGCCCAAACCACAGCGCAAAATGTTTAAGCCCAGTTATTATTACTAGTGTCCATGTCCTTTATATATCCAATCACAACTCTATTTTCATCCGATGTGGGACTATTGGGATGTCACGGACTCCCCCCGTTTAGATCTGACGGTCAAAAATCACCAGACGATGTGAGACTTGTATCGCTAGCCCTGTCATCTAGAGCCAGGCTCAACCGAGACTCGCCACACACTTCCGGCTGGTAACTGACTATGATATTAAATATAACAACCCGACACACTAGCAATAAAAACTCATTAGACCCAAACCACAACCCAAAATGCTTAAGCCCTGTTATTATTACTAGTGTCCATGTTCTTTATATACCCAATTATAACTTTATTTCCATCCGATGTGGGACTATTGAAGTGTCACAAAAACTCCTAGGAAGAATTCTAAAAATGGTTTTAATAAAGTTAGAACCTCAAAAATTTCAATTTGGAAAAACCCTAAAACCAAAACCTCAAAATGCTAATTTACCTCTCTTCCTCAAGTACTTAAAACATGGACGAGATGAGCTCCTTCTTCCTCCTAGAGTTTCATCTTGAAACTCTCCACCGTTCCCAAGTTCCCAACGAGATCAATCCCAAGCTTTATCAATGGGATCTACTTTTTCTTTTTTGATTCTAGAGAAAGAATGGAAGAGAGGTAGGAAGAAAGAGGGTAAGAAATGGGATAAATCCGAGTGTATGTCTACATTTTTATACTATATATTGAACTATGCTACTATGCTATTAATAGCACCAAGTCATTGTTGCTATTAGGTTTTGACCCTTGGATGAAGAGATGTGCGGTTGGAATGATAGTGCGCCCCTGGGGTTTAATCTAAGTTGTGAAAATGATCAAAGTGGTAGATCTAACGGTGGAAAACTTGGTTGCACCAAGTGCTTGGTGTTATCGATAGCATAGCAGCCGGACTCCTATACATTTATCAACTTTTTTTTTGCCATCTTATATTTCAACTCTATCATTCAGTGTTGAGCTATAAATTTTTTTTTATAAAAATTGAAATAATCGAATTGAAATTATGGGATGAATATAGGATTGATGAATATGGTATACTGATGTGTGGATGAATTAGGTGCAAATAATAATTTTCACTCTAAAACAAGGACTTAAAGAAGATTTTGAGATTAGGACAAGAAAATTTTGAAAGAATTAAATTGCATCGAAAGGGCTTTGACATAACACTCGAGCTTCAATAGATGGACTATTGAAGGTCATTTCGGATAGGGGATTTAGACAAAAGAGCTTAATTTTTCTAAGAAAATAGCTGGATTAGAATACTATCGGTAGAAAACGAGTTTCGTTGTCACTGGTTTATTTTTAATAATGGAGCCTCCAAATTGACGATCGCCACCGTTGAACATGATCTATATTTATACTTGGAGTATTTAGAAATTAAATTGCAAATCTTTTTTAGATCATTGACCTAATGATCAAAAAGTTACAAAAATTATAATTTTAAAAGTCAATATGAGGCATTTTCTCGTTTAACAATGTAAAAAAATCTAAATTAATTGAATTTTTGTTTGAAAATTTTTTAAACTACTTAAAACCAGATCAATACTCTTGATCTTGATTACATGACTCCTATTATCACTTTTTGAAGGATATTTATTTTCAGTCATTCATTTTTGTATCCACTTGATAGACAAGAGAACAATATCGAAAAAACATAAAATTTGATTTCTAGATACTTCAAGTGGTATATTCAACAGTGTCGATCGCCGATTTGAAAGCTCCATCATAAAAAATAAATCGGTAGCAACGGAGTTCGTTTGCTACTGATAGTATTCCAGCTCAACTAAGATAGAATATACCAAAGGCAATTCAAATAGTTGCTTAGGTAAGTCTTGAAAATTCAAAATCAAAGTACAACAAGAATTCAAAATTTAAACAGTGAACTCCGAAGAATCTAGGAATGAGAATAATATTATAAAACAATTTCATAAACGGAGTATTACTATCTCACAGCAATTGCTCCAATTACAAATTACGCCAAGGTAGAGGCTTAAGGCTATAAAAAGAGAGAATAGTTATGGACAGAGAAGATTCAGGCGTATCCAGATACTATGCTTATTTTCACTGTGGCGCTCCCAATAATTTCACATCGGATGTGGATGGAATTGTGATTGGGTTTATAAGAAACATGTATACTAGTAATAATAACTGGACTTAAGTATTTTGGGATGTGGTTTGGGTCCAACGAGTTATTATTGCTAGTGGGCCGGATCGTTACATTTGGTATCAGAGCCAATAACCAGCCGGAAGTATGCGGCGAGTCTCGGTTGAGCCTGGGTCTAAATGGCAGGGCTAGCGAGACAAATCTCACATCGCCTGGTGATCTTGGACTACTGTGTGTGTGTTTGGGCTGACGAGAACGTCAGGCCTAAACGGGGGGAGTCTGTGACTCCCCCAATAATTTCACATCGGATATGAATGGAATTGTGATTGGGTTTATAAGAGACATGGGCACTAGTAATAATAACTGGACTTACATATTTTAGACTGTGGTTTGAACCCAACGAGTATTTATTGCTAGTGGACTGAGTTGTTACACTCACCAACATATGAATAACTTAATCTAGGAGTAGTTGTAACGTAATCTTAGGAGTAGCCATAATTTAATTCCCTTGTTGATCATAGAACCATCCACTATAAGCCTTCCACGACCACTCCGATCATCGACGGTACCACATCACATCTCGTCGGTGAATGCATCCCAATGTTGCACGCCTCTATGGCGGCGCGCAGTATTTTATATCCTAGGCTGTTTCATTGAAACCGCTGCCCTTGGAAGCCGTGCCTGCTCCCGCTGTACCCGCGCCCGCAACGTTGTGCCCATTAGATAGGCATGGGAGCGGACGCAAGCGTGGCAGGAGCGAGGGTTGTGTCGACGGGCGGCAACTTGAACATCGCGTGGAACGAGAGTAGTGGGGCGGCAAGCTCAAAAAAATGAAGTGGAGGAAGACGAACGCAGAAAAAAAAAATGAAAAGAGAAACAAAATAATAATAATATTTTGGTCAGTTTTTTACAAATCCAAATCGAATGTGCAAAAGCGAAAAAGATGATCTATTTTTGTCAAAATGCAAAACAGATGAATTTTTTATATAAATTGGCGTAAAAAATTTCTTCAAATATCTCTATTTGGTTTAGAATTTTTTAATAGGATTGGATTTTAAAAGAATACCTAATTAGGTAATTTTAAATTTCTTCAAATATTTCTATTTTCTCTAGAATTATCAAACCAGTTTGAATTTTTTTTAAAAAATATTTTGATCATTTTAAAATAAATCTCAAAATTTTAAAAAATAATAAGGCTAAATTACATAAAACCCACCTGTCATATTCCGCTTTTCCACTTTACCCCCCTGTTATTTAAAAGTTGACAATCTGCCCCCTCGTAATTACCGAATTGTCTTTAGGGGGCAACGACGTTAACAGAAATAATAAATTGACGAAAATGCCCTCCCTTTTTTTTTTCTTTTTTTCTTTTTTTAGGGGATATTTTTTAAGGGTATTTTGGATATATGAAAATATATTTTCAAAAAAATTGACAGTCAACTGACGGAATCGTGACGGCGGAGAGTTATTGCACAATTCGGTAATTACGAGGGGGCAGATTGTCGACTTTTAAATGACAGGGGGTAAAATAAAAAAACGGAAGATGACAGAAAAATTTTCTGTAATTTAGTCAAATAATAAAGAGTAAATAAGCAAAAGTCTCTATTAAATATTATTCCCATAGATGGAAATGTTATGTGGAGTGAAGACATGAGTCTAATGTTTCTTGCTGGGAGCTGTAGGCTGCAGGCAGACATAGACATGTACGGCAAAGCGGGGTGACTGTCTGCCGCCTGCAGGCTGCAGCCTGCAGCCCCCCTCCCACAAAAATTTAACCTTCGGCGGTGACACGTCCCTCGATGATGCGAGACGTCTCTCCTGGAAACTGGTCGCGTGGGACACCTCCCCATTCATTAGTCATTTTTAGACTTTGCGTGTGTTTCCAAAAAAATTTAAAATAATAAAAATTAATTTTGCTATTTCGTTTGAAAAATGGTGTAAAAAATTAATAAAAATAATTATTTCAGCCAAATTAAATTATTTTAAATAATTTTAGAGTAATTCAAAAATAACTATTTCATCATTTTAGAGTAATAGAATTATTTTTATATAATAATTAGTTTATTAAAAATAATTAAAGTAATATAAAAATATAGCTTTACTATATATATATATATATATATATATATACTCTCAAAAGTTCAAGCACAAATGTATTTGTGAATTTTTTATCATTAGATTTGTATTGGGATTTGTGTTTTTATAAACTCAACTAAAAAGAGAGACAGAAAAAGTAAATAGCACAAATCCCAATACAAATTCAATGATAAAAAAACTCACCAGTATATTTGTGCTTGTGCTTTTAAGAGTATATAAGCTCTACTATATATATATATATATATGGAAAATGCTACTTGTACACCCCATTTGGGGGTGTACATCACACACCCCACCCATCCAATGGGTGGGGTGTGGTGAGAGGTCACTTCACAATTTGTGAAGTGACCCTCCCACCCTTAGATGGGTGGGTGTAAGATGTACACCCCCTTTGGAGTGTACATGTAGCATTACTCTATATATATATATATATATATATATATATATATATATATATATATATATATATATATATATATATATAATAGAGCTTATATACTTTCAAAAGTACAAACTTATCCATACTTGTGAATTTTTTACCATTGAATTTGTATTGGAATCCGTGTTATTGTAAAAGTATTTAAAAAAGTGAGAAAAAAAATACAATTGTACAAATCCCGATACAAATTCAATGGTGAAAAATTCACAAATATGGATGAGCTTGTACTATTGAAAGTATATAAGCTCTACTATATATATATATATATATATATATATATATATATATATATATATATACATTTAAAAGTACAAGGCGGTGAATTTTTTACTATAGAATTTGTATTGAGATTTGTGCTATTGTAAAGTCAACTAAAAAAAGAAAAAAAAAATACAATAGCACGGATCTCAATACAAATCCAATGATAAAAAATTACAAGTATATTTAGACTCGTGCTTTTGAGAATATATAAGCACTACTATATATATATATATATATAGAGAGAGAGAGAGAGAGAGAGCTAGGCTGGAATGCTATTAATAGTACCCAGCCATTGATACTATTAAGTTTTTAACCGTTGAATTAAAAGATGTGCGGTTGATATGATAGTAGGCCCCTTCGGTTTAATGAGTGGTTGAAAAAATAGTAAAATCTAACGGGTGAAAATAATCAAAGGGATTGATCTAAAGGTAGAAAACTTAATAGCATCAAATGCTTGGTGCTATCGATAGCATAGTAGCCAGACTTTATATATATATATATATATATATATATATATATATATATATATATATATATATATATATATATATATATATATATATATATATATATATATATATATATATATATATATATGAGCAATGCTACATGTACACCCCGAAGGGGTGTATATCATACACCTCCACCATTTTAATGGTGGCGATATTTTTTACGGGTCACATCGATTGACCCATCATCACACCCCACCCATTGGATGGATGGGGTGTGTGATATACACCCCGAATGGGGTGTATGGGTAGCATTTTCCTATATATATATATATATATATATATATATATATATATAATATTTTAATATTATTAGAGGCAGTAGTACTATTATTATATAATTTTATAAATTTATTTATATCATATATTATTCTAAAATATACCATATAATATAAAATAAAATATTACATTATTGTATATGGTAATAAATATATTAAATATGTAATGTTCTAAAATATATTGTTTTTAATTATTTATATATAATAATATTTTTGAAGTATTTTTATATATTATTATTGAAATATGCTATATAATAATATGATTATAATAGTATTAGATATAAAATTTTAATTATTTTATATTAAAATAATATATTATTTTTATATGTATTATTGTACATATATTAAATATTTTATATATAGAAGATATAGATAAGAATAATTTTGGTTTTTAAAAAAATTTAAATCAACCTTTTATATTATACTATTCTTTATTATTTTTAATAAAATTATCGAACAATATTTTGATTATTCTAACAAATAAGAAAATATCAAATCAAACATAAATTTTTTTTTATTCCTCTGTATTCCAGAATAATAGATTATTCCAAAAATAAAAATATTTAGTCTTTTAAATATTATTCCGTTATCTAACGTAGCATTATGACATATTTGATTCAAAATGAAAATCGAAATCGAAATAGAAATTATAATGGTCTGAAATGAAAAACATAATGATAAATTTCTTAATTTATTTAGTTCACAATAGAATTGAAATTAGAATCAACTTATTATTATTATTTAAATAAAATAAATTTAATCTAGTGTCCAAATTTGTAATCAAAATTTAAATTCAAACTAAGATTCATAATTATTTTAAAATTTATATTTATATTTATATTTAAATACAAAGTCAAAATGGAATTCTACATCTATAATTCAAATATCAAACTAATATTGAAATTAAAATTTAAAAGTTGATCAAATTTAAATTTATATGTTAAATTAAAATTTAAAAGTTGATCAAATTTAAATTTATATGTTAAATTTAAATTTAAATTTATAATTTAATCAGAAATTTTATATGTATATTTGAATTTAAATAATTATTATTTTTAAAAAAAAAAATCTTTTCTCCTCTTAGAATTAAAATTGACTCCGACCTCTATATTGGGAGTTATTTCGGAGGGATTTGAGTTCCTCCCGAATGCAGTGGGAATGGCTCATTCCGATTTTCATTCCAAGTCTTAAATCCTTTCAACTAAACAATGCTTTAATATAATAGTTTATTCATTCGATAAATGGTATGCATATCATACATTCTTTTTGAAGTGTAATTGATAAAAATTATTTACTAGTCATTTAATTCATTTAACATGATTAATAAGAACACGTCACACATTGAATAGATACGGTATATATTATACATTTCTTTTAGAATATACTAATAATAATAATAATAATAATAATAAAACTATTCGTACACTCTAAAAATAATGTATATTTTATATCCTACGCATTTAATAAATGAGAGTCACAAATTAGCCATTTGTTATGACCAGTAAAAATATCTCACCCATTGGATAGATAAAATATATATTATATATCCCTTTTGAAGTGTACTAATAATAAAAAACAAATTATTTATATACTTCAAAAGGGGTTAACATCATAAGTATCATGCATCTCTTTCAAAGTATATGTATAGTATTGCTCTAATAATAATGTTGGTGACCAATCCCCTCCTACATCCTCTTGCATTAAAAGGTACACCATACTAGTATACCATAACATAAAGTGTACTTGTGTTTGGTGATTACATTGATCATCAATTAATTAACCCAACTAAGCCAAGTTTAATCATTAAAACAACAGAGTAGAGTTTGTAAGGTTTCTTCTCTCTTTCTTTTTTTTTCTTTTTTTTTTTATAGGAAAATGTACTCCATGGTCATTTTCGTTGGTTCGACGTAATTATAAATATAATGTAATTAGAGATGCATAAAATTAAAAATACAATAATTGTAATTACATGCATTTTGTTAGATTGAATATAATAAAAAGCAGTGAGATTACTTCTTATATAGGAAAGAAAAAAAGAAAAGAAAATTCTATTAAAACTTTTTTTTTTGAAAGAAAGGCAGCATACTGCCGCTTCATTCATGATGAAAATGAACTTAGCAACTGGGCAGCCGGTTTCTGCAGTGGAGCATCCATGCCCAAAAAAAAAAAAACTAGGCATAAAATCTGGTCCAGTTCGAGCGGCAAATCCTAATTTCCGCTAGTAAAGCTCCGAGAGAACGTTTCTGGTTGTCGAAATACCTTCTATTAATAGAGAGATAAGATTATCTTTACTTATATTTACTCTCTACAAATGTTGTATTTGGAATGACGGCCAATTTGAACGTAGTTTCAACTGCTGTAATTGAGCCTTCTTATGCAGTTGTATTTACAGCAGTTGAATTCAAATTAATGTATCAGAACAATCGCCAGTTTTGGTGTTACATATAGCTACAACTGCAGTGTAATTGTAATTACATGCAATCAAATAGTCCCTAAAAGTATAGATCAAATATAACAGTATAAAGTGTGAGAAAAACTTAATTTGAGCAACGCCCTTATAAACTCCGAACTCAATAATGGGATATACATATAGAGTTGACATGAAATATTATCATTAGCAAACGGGCTCCGTTGCCACCCATTCGTTTTCGATGATGGACCTTTCAAATCGACGGTCGACACCATTAAATATGATCTATGCCAATGGAACTATCAGAACAATCGCCAGATTTGGTGTTACATATAGCTACAACTGCAGTGCAATTGTAATTACATGCAATCAAATAGTCCCTAAAAGTATAGATAAAAAATAACAGTATAAAGTGTGAGGAAAACTTAAATTGAGCAACGCCCTTATAAACTCCGAACTCAATAATGGGATATACATACAGAGTTGACCTGAAATACTATCATTAGCAAACGGGCTTCGTTGCCATCCATTCGTTTTCGATGATGAACCTTTCAAATCGACGGTCGACACCGTTAAATATGATCTATACCAATTGAAGTATCTAGAAACCAAATTTTAAATCTTTTCGGACATTGTTGATCTAATGATCAAAGGGTTGTAAAACTTATAATTTTAATAATAAATATGAGACATTTTCTCATCTAACGGTATAAAGAAATCTAAATTAATTGTATTTCGGTTAAAAAAAAAATAAATTATTTAAAATAAAATTTATACTATCGATCTTGATTATAAGACTCCTATCATCATTCTTCGAATGATATTTATTTTCATCGGTTCATTTTTGTATCCACTCGACGGATAAGAAAAAAATATCGAAAAGACATGAAATTTAATTTTCAGATAGTTTAAATAATTTAGATCATATTTAATAGTGCCGATCGTCGATTTGGAAGCTCTATCACCGAAAAACAAATTAGTGACAACGTATGTAGTCCGTTTACTACTGATAGCATTCCAACTTAACTCTCTCTCTCTCTCTCTTTCTCTATAAATATATATAAAAGACTATCTTCAAACATGAACGATACAATTGAAGAGGAAGGCGCAAGAAAAGGTCCCCAGATCTACACATCCAAAGTAACAAATTAAGTATTTAAAGTCATAAACATTTAAGCCCAAAACTAGAAAAAAAGAATTAAAAAAAAAACATAGAGAAAGCATTAAACAAAAGCAATTACCAATAAGCTTTTCAACAAGCTTCTAATTAACTATCTTCGTTTATCGACAACATCAATACCTGAATCCACAATGCACCGCTTCAAAAGTACGCGAAAGGTCCAAATAGGCGCCTAATGGATAAAAAGAAAAAAGAAAAAACAATATAATTGGTGGTTTTGGAGAAACAGACAAAGAAGAAGTCAACATCACAGACACTGATATTGTATGATTCGGCAACTCCACAACTTAAAAAAAAAATAAAAATAAAAAAAAATAATACTACATATACACTTGGATATATCATACATTTTATTCCATTTAAAGAAAAATTTTAAAAAAATTTTTATTTTTATTTTGATTTTATTTTTTTATATTTTTTTATTATTGGGTGTTGAAAGAAACTTCATCAAATTTTTTTTGCGTTCGTGCTCGTACGAAGAAAAGTTCCAGTCGTGACTTAGAGTGATATCTTCTACTAATGCGCACGAAGGACGAAAAGCCAGTGTCTGTTTCCGAATTAATCTTATTTCGATTTTTTTTTTTTTTTTTTTACGATTTTAAAAATTTTAACGATTAAAAATAAATTTTGTTATCCAAATTTAAACATAAACTAATTAGATAATTTGATCTCACTCCATGTCTCCGCCTCTTCCTCTCCCTCTCCTCCCCTCTCCTCTCCCCCTTCCTCCTCCTCCTCCTCTTAGCCATGGGCTGCGCCCAATCGAAGCCCCCGACCTCGCACTCTCCCCCCGGCGGCGGCCTCGACAAGCTCAAGCTCGACAGCGGCTACCTCACCGCCGCCGTGAAGCGGCCCCAGCCGCCGCGCGGCCCCGCCGAGCGGCGGGAGAGGGTTAGGGTTGCGGATGCGGGAGTAGGAGTAGGAGGAGGGAGGAGGGAGGAGGGAGAGGGAGAGGGTTGGGAGAGACAATGGGGCGGCGGAGAAGGCGAAGGCAACGGCGATGGCGACGCCCCCGTCGAGAGGAGGAGGAGAGGCGGAGGAGATGGTGGACGGGTGGCCGCGGTGGCTGCTGGAGAACATCCCCAGGAAGGTGCTGTGTGGGCTCAATAAAATTTAAAATTTTAAAATTCTCAATAATTATTTTATTATCAATTTTTAATTTATTTATTAAATTTATTCTCATTTATTAATTTTAATTTATTTTTTAATTATCATTTATTTTGGTGTATTAATCACTGTTAGAACATTAGATTTCAACCAACTTTCCCTTTTTCTGCGCCTATATATAGGGTGTGTATGTAGGGTGTAATAGGCAGAAAAAAGTAGCTTTGAAAAAGTGAGAAAGAAAAAAGAAAAAGAAAGAAGAAAAAAAAAAAAATTGTTTTAAATTTTATATTAATTTTATTTTTGTTGTTAATTTTGTTTATCGGGTGTTGAGAGAATCTCCGTCAACTTTTTTCACGATCGTGTTAGTAGGAAGAGGAATTCCGATCGTATCTTGGGGTGGTGTCTCCGATTAATCCGCACGAAGGACGGAAATACGCCTTAAGCCAGTGCCTCGCACGCTTCCGGATGAACCCTATTTCGTTTTCTTTCTTCTACAATTTCTGGATTTTTCGTAGCGCTTAACGGTAAGTAGTGTTATTCAATATAATCATAAAATTAGTTAGATAATTTAATCACAATTAGATTTAGGCCTATTATTTTCCTAACAGTCTAAGGCGTATTTCTGATTTGATTGTGATTAACATCTAACGAGTGCGAATCCGGAAAAAAATATTACATATTACATATAATTGTGTTGTCAACTTGTTTGCTTGATTGGCATTCAAACTTAAACACACTAGGACTAGCATTTTAAAATTTTAATTGCATATAGATTTTTATAATTTATTTGCTCTCTTTTCTTGATTTTAAAATTATTATATTATATTATATTATTTATATATATATATATATATATATATATATATATATATATATATATATATATATATATATATATATATATATATATATATAATATTTTTTTATTTACTGTTTTTAGCTACAGTAAAAAATATATATAAAAAAAAATTTATTTACTGTTTTTAGCTACAGAAAAAAAAAAGAAAAAAAAGTGGGATTTGAACCTACAACCATAGTCTTAACATAAAGACACATAACTAATAAACACAAAGCCTACTTTATATATTTTAGTTTAATCTTATATCTTTTACTGCAGCTTACATATTTTATTTGATTGCATTTATATCTGAAAACATTTAAATCAAATTCAAACTTTTAATTGTTTGGATCATCTGTTTGCTATTGAACCAACTAAGATAAAAGATTAATATTAAAAACTTGAACATTTAAAATATTTTGGATGACTAGGGTAGAAACCCTAATCAACTTGTATGTTTTTCTAAAAAGATTTTTTGAACCTTTTTTGCAGCTCATTCTTATCATTTTGAATTTCGTTATTCCCTCATCTAGATTGTCCAAAATGGCTTATGATGATTCTTCTAACCTTAAGCCAGAAAAATTTAGAGGGATAGGATTTTTGAGGTGGAAAGAACAATTAGAGGCTTGATTAATTACCTTAGGCCTTATAACTGCAATTGGCAGAGCACCTCATTATCCTACTTCTAAAGTTTCTTCTACTCCTCCTGCTGATTCTTCGAAATCTGCTACTACCTGTATCTGACAGATCCCCCAAGGAAATTGAATTTCACTGTAGATTTAGAATACTAAGTTATCTATCCGATGAACTATATGAAACATATAGGAAATACCTAACTGCCAAAGATTTATGGTGTGCTCTAGAAGATGCTTACATTAGAGATAATGAAGGCGCTGTTAGATTCACCATTACTGATTTTAACAATTTTAGAATGGTAGAGAACATTTCTATAAACGATCAAATTCACCAATTTCATAATTTTGTCCAAGAGATTAACAGAAATGGTTCAACTTTAGATGATACCTATCAAACTACCTGCCTATTGGACAAATTACCCCCTTCCTAGTCAAAATTTGTCCATGAACTTAGAAGAACCCAGGGAATTCTTCAACCTAGATCTGTAATTCAAGCTATTAGAATAGAAGACCAATATCGACTTAGGGAGGTTAAACCGACCAATAACAGATCAAACTTAAACCTGACCGAGATTTCGAATCAAAGCCATGAGTCTAAACCCAAAGGTAAAAATTTTAAATCTAAGGGTAAAGGCTTTAAGGGTAAGAACCCAAACCGAAATCAAAATTATACCCATAAACCCAATACCAACCAATCTAGTGGGAATAAGAAGAATGATGGATTCTGTTATGTCTGTGGCCGGGACAATCATTTTGCTTCAAAATGTTTTTATCGGGAGAAAGAGAAGTTTGTTTATAAGAAGGGCCAAAATAATCAGAACAATTATCCTAAACCTCAAGTCAACATGGTTGAGGGTGAACCTTCGAACTCCACTTTTAGGTCAGTCTCCTTTATACCTAATGTTAACCTCACCTATCATGATTTAGATTGGTGATTAGATTCAGGAGTCAATGTCCATGTTTGTACTAATAGGTCCCTATTCTCCTCCTATCAGGACTCAGGTGGAGGATGTGTGACTGTTGGAGACGGAAAAGCTGTCAATGTGCTGGGGATTGGAACAGTCAAACTGAAATTAACTTCTGGAAAGACTTTGATCCTTCACAATGTGCAGCATGTTCCCGAGATCCGATGGAACCTGATTAGTGGATCACTATTAGTGCAATTAGGTTATAAAATTGTACTTGAATCTAATAAAGTTGTAATTTCTAAGAAGGAAATGTTTATTGGAAAAGGTTTTGTATCTGAGCGTTTGTTCAAATTGAATGTACTTTCTTTTGTTGATAATAAAAATTTTCTCCTTCAGTTTCTACTTCTTCTTCTATTGTGTTAAATACTGAATCTTGTGATGTATGGCATGGCAGATTAGGGCATGTGAACCTTAAATCTATTCTGAAATTGACCAATCTTAATCTTTTGCCCAAACTCAAGATTGATTCCAAATCTAAATGTGAGATTTGTACCCAAGCTAAGCAGCCTAGGAAACCTTTTAAATCTGTTCCTTATATAGATACCCAGATTCTTGAACTGATTCATAGTGATGTCTGTGATTCTAATAGAGTACCTACCCGTAAAGGAAGTCGCTACTTTGTGACTTTTATAGACGACTACTCAAGTATTGCTAAGACCAAAGATGAAGTCCTCTATAAGTTTAAAGCCTTTAAAACTGAGGTTGGAAACCAATTAGATAAGAGGATTAAAATTCTAAGGTCTGATAGAGGAGGCGAGTATACTTCAAATGAATTAAACCTATTCTGCGAGGAACATGGAATAATTCATGAAGTAACTGCTCCATACTCACCTCAATCTAATTGCGTAGTTGAAAGAAAGAACCGAACCCTATTGGACATGGTTAATGCCATGATTTTAAGTTCTTGTGTACCTCAGAACTTGTGGGGGGGAGGCTCTTTTATCAGCTTGTTATATCCTCAATAGGATTCCCTCTGAGGATAGAACCCAGACACTTTATGAATTTTGGAAAGGAAGAGCACCTAGATTGAGTTACTTCCGAGTGTGGGGTGCTTGGCTAAGGTATCTATTCCTGAACCCAAAAGAAAGAAATTTGGACCTAAAACTATAGATGCTATCTTTATTGGATATTCTTTAGACAGCAATACGTATAGATTTCTAGTGATCAATTCTGAGATTTCTGAAATTTCCGATGATACTTTGATTGAATCTAGAGATGCAACTTTCTTTGAAAATTTTTTTCCTTTCAAAACTCGCATCTCTAGATCAGACCCTGATTATCAGTCTACTTTTGATCATGCATCTATTTCTGATCTTATACCTGTATTTGATTTGCATTATAGTTTAGATCCTGTAGAACCTGATCCTACACCTAAATTAAGAAGAAGTAAGAGAACTCGCTTTGAGAGAAACTTTGGTGAAGACTTCTTTACTTTCTTAATTGAAAGTACACCTTCGTCTTATAAGGAAGCAATGAGTTCTCCTGAAGCTTCTTTTTGGAAGGAGGCTATAAAAAGTGAGATAGAATCAATTATTAGTAATAACACTTGGATTCTCACTGATGTATCTCCTAGAAGTAAACCCCTAGAATGTAAGTGGATCTTTAGAAAGAAACTTTGGACTGACGGATCAGTAGAGAAGTATAAGGCACGTCTTGTTGCTCAAGGTTTTCGGCAAAAGGCTGATATTGACTACTTTGACACATATGCGCCTGTTGCTCGCATTGCTACTATCCGAATTCTTCTTGCATTAGCATCCATTCATAAACTCTTGATTCACCAGATGGATGTCAAGACCGCTTTTCTTCATGGTGATATTGAAGAAGAAATCTATATGACTCAACCTGAAGGTTTCTCTGTGCCTGGTCAAGAAAATAAGGTGTGTAAATTAGTTCGCCCTTTATACGGACTAAAATAAGCACCTAAGCAGTGGCACGAGAAATTTGACAGTGTTATAACATCATATGAATTTCTGACCAATGATTATGACAGCTGTCTCTATTTCAAGAGATTTGATGATCGTTGTGTCCTTCTTTGCCTCTATGTTGATGGCATCCTAATTCTTGCTCCTGATCTTGATCTGATTAACCAAATTAAATCTTTTTTATCAGACCATTTTGATATGAAGTATCTTGGTGAAGCTGATGTGATTTTAGGAATGAAAATTTTTAAATCATCTGATTCTATTATTCTAACCCAATCTCATTATACCAAAATGGTACTTGATAAATTTGGATATTCAGATTGTTCTCCTGTTTCTACTTCTTTTGATCCCAGTGTTCAACTTGTGAAGAACACTGGTAATCCAGTAAATCAGGAGAAATTTGCCCAGATTATTGGTTCTCTGATGTACCTAACCAATAGAACTTGACCTGACATTGCCTATGCTATATCAAGATTGAGTAAATATACTAGTAGTCCTAGTATGATTCATTGGATTTCTCTGGAAAGAGTATTTCGTTATCTTAAAGGTACTCTTTCTTTTGCTCTCAGATTCGTTGGTTATCCTGTTGTAATTGAGGGATAGAGCGATGTCAATTGGATTTCTGATTCTTTGGGTATCAAATCCACTTCTGGCTATGTTTTTATTCTTGGTGGCAGTGCAGTTTCTTGGCAATCCACCAAACAGACTATAATAGCCAGAAGCACTATGGAGGCTGAGTTGGTTGTCCTTGACACTACTTGTCTTGAAACCGAATGGCTCAAGAACCTTTTGTCATCAATTCCATTGATTTCTACTCCTATTCCACCTATTTCTATTCGGTGTGATTCTCGAGCTGCAATTGATTTTTGTAAAAAGAAATTAATAAATTCTAAGGCTAGTCGACATATTAAATTGAGACAAAAGTCCGTTAGATGGCTAACTTCTCATGATATTGTTTCTTTAAGTTTTATCAGATCTGAACAGAATCTTGCAAACTGTTTGACGAAAGGCCTGAATAGGACCAAGGTCCTAGAGTCATCGAGGGGGATGGGACTTTGCCCATAAAGGGCCTTCCTGCAGTAGGAACCCAACCTTTATGATCGGAGATCTCTTGAAGAAGGTTCAATGTGGTAAAAACAAACTGTCATGTTGGCCAAAGAGCACTTTCTAGAGTTTATTCAGAGGAACTTTAGTTCCAATTCCATCCCTATGATGAATTGTGCTCTGTGTAGTGGTTTAGGTTGAGCTTATAGCTCTTAATGGAATCTGAGGCAGTAATTTTGCGAGATGTGACTCTACACACATCCCTGGAGGAGACCACCTATATAAGAATATTCGTATAAGGCCGTGACTATGAGATGTGGGCCGTCCATAGAAATTCTTATGAAAAATCAAGGTACTGTGCTTGGCCTTTAATGCACAGACTCGCGACGGAGAATTCTGTACTGTATGCGTGGCAGTTGAAGTCAGGGTCAAAGGAACGTAGTTTAAGACCTGGTTCACTCCGATTCCTTTTGATGAAAATTGCTTACACTAAGTGAGGTTAAGTCTCTCAAAGACACCTTATCTATTACATAGTATAAACATCCGATTTTATTATTGAGTTTAATTCTTATTTCAAAATTTTGAATTTTGTGGGGGATTGTTGGAATAAAATTTAAAATTCCAAAATTCTCAATAATTATTTTATTATCAATTTTAAATTAATTTATTGAATTTATTCTCATTTATTAATTTTAATTTATTCTCATTTATTGTCATTTATTTATTTTTTAATTATCATTTATTTTGGCGTATTAATCACTATTAGAGCGTTGGATTTCAACCCAACGTTCTCTTTTCCTCCACCTATATATAGGGTGTGTATGTAGGGTGCAATAGGCAGGAAAAAGTAGCTTTGAAAAAGTGAGAAGGAAAAAAGAAAAAGAAAGAAGAAAAAAAAAAAATTTGTTTTAAGTTTTATATTAATTTTATTTTTGTTGTTAATTTTGTTTATCGGGTGTTGAGAGAATCTCCGTCAACCTTTTCCACGATCATGCTAGTAGGAAGAGGAATTCCGGTCGTACTTTGGGGTGGTGTCTCCGATTAATCCGCACGAAGAACGGAAATACGCCTTAGGGCAGTGCCTCGCACGCTTCCGGATCAACCCTATTTCGGTTTCTTTCTTCTACAATCTCTGGATTTTTCGTAGCGCTTAACGGTAAGTAGTGTTATTCAATATAATCATAAAATTAGTTAGATAATTTAATCACAATCAGATTTAGGGCTATTATTTTCCTAACAAGCTCGTGCTCAGGAGCGCAGATTCATACGACAAGATCGATAAGGTGATTGTGTTACTCTATTTCTATTAACCCAATTCAATCTCCGGATGTTGGAATAAGAAATTCAATGATAACTTATTCAGCTACCATTATCTTGTTGTGTAATTGGAAATTAACAGTTTGATTTATTCGTGATTTGGTGTGATTTATCTTTTGTTACAAACTCTCCTGTTTAAGTCTGACGTTCTTGTTAGCTCAAACACACACAGTCCAAGATTATCAAGCGATGTGAGACTTGTCTCGCTAACCTTGTCATTCAGACTCTGACATAGCCCGTCACCTTGTTTTTCAGGCCCTGCCTCAGTCAAGACTCGTCACACACTTTCGGCTGATGATTGGCTTCGATACCAAATGTAACGATTCGGCCCACTAACAATAATAACTCATTGAGCCCAACCAATGGCTCAAAATGCTTAAGCCTAATTTTTATTATTAGTGTCTATGTCTCCTATATACCCAACACAATCCCATTCCCATCAGATGTGGGACTATTGGGATGTCACATTTACTATATGCCTCTTGAGTAAATCAAAGTGAGATATTCGTGCATCTAAATATAGTCAAAATTATCGCATGATAAGATCGATAAGGTGATGTGTTACTCTCTTTCTAATATCCAATTCAATCGTGTATGCACTAACTCTGTGTCAGAATAAGAAATCCAATGATATGTTATTCAGTATGATAGTTTTCTCGAGTACTTCAAAACTAGGAGTTTGTTTTTTTTTGCTCCTTTGAAGGTCTCGGCATCCGTGATTTGATAGGACAACATATTTCACTACGAGGTGGTCTATCTTATCCCGAAAAAATGGTTTAAAGGCTAACTATGGTATCCATTTCAGACATCTTATCATACTCCTCATATATTCTTGAGTAAATCGAAGTAAAGATGTTCGTGCATTCAAACATGGCCAAAATTATGATACTACCTACGGTTAGAACCTTTACTGTCTCAAATGGTTTATGAACCCTCAGTTTAGCATAAAATCTAAGTAGCATTTAATGGAATCCAAATGAAAAAAATTCAGTTGAATTTATTTAGAAATTGATTTCTCTGTTTGGATTAAATCAGAGTTCAGCTGAATTGTATTCCGTTTTTTACTTTTTTTATAAGATGAGTAATCATTTCAATATGTAGATTGCTTTTCTTGTTTATCCTCACTTATATAAAAAGAAAGATGTATAAATAATTTAAGGAGGGGTAGTTTGGGTTATTGAAAAAGTATAACTAATAGCAGATGAATTTTCACCAAATCCAACCTCAAATCATGCGAATTGGATGAAAACAAGGATTTAAGTGCCGTGGTACAGAGTCGTGCCGAAAACTTGCCGGCACGGTGCGTACCGAGCCGTGCCGATGAGTGCCGGTCATAAAAAATACATGCGTGCCGACACATAATGTCATGAAATATTTATTTTCTTTAGCAATAAATCTTTTTAATTGCTTATTATGTTTTTTTATCAAATATTTTGAACTTTATTGAAAAAATTACATAGTAATTTTAAGAAAAAAGGGTTTTGAACTGTGTCATTGGCACGGGGGCTGTATCGTGCCGGTATCTTGTTGGCACGGTACGGCACAGTGGATACGGCACGTGCCGATGGATACTTAAATCCTTGGATGAAAACCATTTGTATTATGAGAGGTCCCACTGAATCTTTCTGAACTGAATTCTCATTAACTTATGATACCAAACAACTAACTTATAAAAACTATAATTCAGTTCTATTGAATTCTAGGATTTTGGGCAGTCAAACTGGATGTTAGATTGATTTGGTACAAATTTTATGTCGAACACCTATGACAGAAAGACTTTCTCCATAACGACAACATTTTGGGTGCCTGTAGTGGTACCATTTTGGCTACCATCTGTCAGCGTTTTAATGGAGTATAGGGTTTGCTGAGAGTTTGGCAAAAAGAGAAGTACAACGCAAAAAGTGAAAGGGTATATATAAGTATACACCCCTTTAGGGGTGTATATCTTACACCCCACCCCATCCTGGGGTGGAGTGAATTCCACTCGTCACTCGATGTGACGAGTGGAATAATACCCACTCCGGAATAGGGTGGGGTGTAGGGTGTACACCCCTAGCATTGCCCAAAGTGAAAACAACCCTAGTATTTAACATAGTAAAGTGTAATTTTGAACTTTTAAGTTGTATATTATGCATCCCAAAGTTCTAAACACGGTTCAGGTTAGTTCTAGCCATCATCAGTGATTAGAGGAAAACTTGCTGCCTGCACCTTGTGTGCGGGCACATCCATCCACCAAGTATCTATCGGCTTTCCATCCATCTTATATTTGCAATCAACCATTGAATTCTTAAAAGAGAAAAGGCCGCAATTCAGTGTGTGGTAGGGATTGAAATGTGAGATGGGATTAATGGCTGATGGATATGTAGTGTGTGATATACGGATGGACGGGGTGCAGGACTTCAAAGAGTAGATGAGAATAATAAGGACTAAATTGAAATAATTCCAAACATTTGGGTACCGTTTGGATGTGGCTTATACCGGAATGAGTTATACCAGGTATAGGTATAAAGTAAGGGATAAACCTGGTTTAAACCTAAATTGTGTTTGGATGTGAATGAGGCTTAAACCTGGTTTAAACCTGGTATAAGAAAATAGGTGTTTGGATTGGGAATGAAGAATAAGAGGTATAAAGTTGACTTTTATGTTTAATGACGATGTGACCTTTACTTTTATGTATATTATAAATGTGATAATGGGGTAATGTATTAGAATTATTTAATTATAACAAATCTTATATATTATATTTAATTAATTATATACTATATAAAATTCTATTTTATTTTAATTTGTCTTAAAAATAATTTTTAACGATTAAAAATTATAATATTTAACGATTAAAAATTTAATATAATTTTAGTTATATTAAAAATTATAATATTATTAAATAAAAATTAATAATATTATTTTATAAATGATTTATACATACTCATGATAAAAAATTAAAATATTCTTTTTTTTTAATAATTTTTTTAAAATTAAAATTTTAAAATTTATTCAAATTTTAATCTTTATTAATTTTAATTTTTTTAAAAATTTTAAGTAGGAGTAAAAAAAAATGTTAATTTTAAAATGTTAAGTAGGAGTAAAAATTTTAATTTATAAATGTATATAAATTTTAAAAAAATTATAAAAATATTGTATAAATTTTAAAATTAATATTTTTTAAAAATAAAATAAAATTTTAAGATTTATTAAAATATAAAATTAAAAAAAATTAAAATTTATAAAATTTAAAATTTAAAATTTAAATATTTTTTATAATTTAAAAATTTTTATTTAAAAAAGAAAATCCTGAAGCATATAAAAGAAAAAAAAAAACGAAAAAAAAAAAGAAAAAAAAAAAAAAGGGAAAAGCCCCTTCCCAAGGCATTGCAAAATAGGAAAAGCCCCTTCCCAAGGCACTGCCTTGGGAAGGGGAGAAAGAGAGAGAGAGAGAGAGAGGGAGAGGAGTAAGAAGTAATGATTAGAGGGGGTTTAAACCTGGGGGGAGGGGGGGGGCTTGGGGGATAAACCGGGTGGGTTTACCCGGGGATATCCCCGTTTGGGAGGATATCCCCAAACGGGAATATCCCAAACCCGTTTGGGTATAAATGGGGGATATCCCCCCTTTATACCACATCCAAACGGTGGCTTGGAGTATGAATCAACAAACTTAAAAATTTTGAGGACCAAAGTGAAACTTCACCTCTAGTGCAATTTACCTGTTCTTTTTAATGAGAAGCTCTTTGAACTCTTCTTGGCTCAGGTGGGACAAGGGACCTATAGCAATGTGTATAAAGCTGTAGATCGAGATACTGGAAAATTAGTTGCTTTGACACATCGGAAATTATGATACTGCAGAAGCTGGATCACCCCAATGTCATTAAACTTTAAGGCCTTGCAACTTCGAGGATGCATTACAGCCTTTACTTGGTTTTTGACTTCATGCAAACTGACTTAGCAAGGGTGATATCTTGTCCTGATCAGAGGCTTACAGAACCACTGGTTCTTATGTGAAACAAAATATAGCAGCATTTACATTTATGCACTGTAAAAATCAGAGTTTTGACATATGCCTTTTTACAGGTTTAAGTGTTATATGCAACAGCTGTTATCAGGTCCGCGGCACTGCCATGAGTGTGGAATCTTACACAGGGACATTAAGGGTTCCAACCAAGGATTTAAGTATCCATCGGCACGGGCCGTATCTATCGTGCCGTACCGTGCCAACAAGATACCGGCCGTATCTACCGTACCGTACCGTGCCAAAAATATAAAGAAAACTTGCCGGCACGGTACGGCATGGTGCATGCCGAGCCATGCCGATGAGTGCCGGTCACAAAAAATACATGCGTGCCCACACATAATGGCATGAAATATTTACTTTCTTTAACAACAAAATTTTTTAATTGCTTATTATGTATCTTTATCAAATATTTTGAACTTTATTAAGAAAATTACTTAGTAATTTTAAGAAAAAAAGGTTTTGAACTGTGCCATCGGCACGGGAGCTGTATCGTGCCGGTATCTTGTTGGCACGGTACGGCACGGTAGATACGGCCCGTGTCGATGGATACTTAAATCCTTGATTCCAGCCTGTTAATAGATAAAAATGGGATGCTGAAGATTGCCGATTTTGGGCTTGCTAACTATTTCAATCCTAATAAAAAACGGCCACTTACAAGTAGAGTGGTCACACTGTGGTACAGAGCTCCTGAATTACTGTTAGGAACTACGGATTATGGAGTTGGTATTGATCTGTGGAGTGCAGGTTGCCTTCTTGCTGAAATGTTTGCTGGGAGGCCGATAATGCCTGGTAGGAATGAGGTGAGGAACTATTTGATTACAGAAGCAATTTTTATGGGCAACATCTAGATCTTTTTCTTTGAATTATCCTGTTATTGTACCTGAGTAGAAGGATGCATTTGCAATGCTTTGAATTATTCTTCGTAGTACATTGGAAAAGAATTAAATATTCAAACATCTATTCCATAGCATTAATAAATTGAATAGATACAATTATATATTATTAAATGCATGATTCATATTAGGAAAGTTGAATATGTTGAGCAGGTTTCGTAGGCAAAAAATATTATGAATTCTCATGCTACCATTTATTCTTGGAGTTTCTTGAAAGCTCTAGTCTAGACTGCCTTATTATTACTTCACTATTCTGTTTAATGTGCTTTGAAGAAATTTCAGTATTTTTCAATTTGTAATTTTTATGTGGGAATACTTTTCTCAAGTTTGCTTAGGTACTTTTAATTCTCCTAAACTTGGTAATTTAGTGTTCTTTTTTATTATTAATATCCATGCTTTAATTTGTATTTAGGTAGATATCCAAATCCCTTACATGGACATGGTGTGGGGCATAAATTGCCAAAATGTCTGAAGACAAATGCAACTACAAATTCTATATGAGAAGTCATGATTACTAGTGTTAATTTTTACTTAAGACTTTCAGAAGATTTGAGCGAACTAATGTTAGACTCCTACCTTTGTCTTAAGTATACACATCTCTTGTCAAATTGTAACACCCCAATAGTCCCACATTGGATGGGAAAAGAGTTCTGATTGGATATATGAGACCGTACACGCTAGTAATAATAACTGGGCTTAAGCATTTTGGACTGTGGTTTGGGCCCAACGAGTTATTATTGCTAGCGGGTCGGGTCGTCACAAATTGTAACACTCCAATAGTCCCACATCGGATGGGAAAAGAGTTCTGATTGGATATATGAGACCGTACACGCTAGTAATAATAACTGGGCTTAAGCATTTTGAACTGTTGTTTGGGCCCAACAAGTTATTATTGCTAGCGGGTCGGGTCGTCACAAATGGTATCAGAGACGAATACCAGCCGGAAGTATGAGAGCTAAGTGCTATGCGGAGCAAAGTGCTACACCATGGATTTGGTGGGAGCCACCTCTTGAATCTACAGGAGCCACCTCTAGAATCTCACATCGCTTGGTAATTCTGATCTGTTCTGTGTTTGTGATCTGGTTTGGACCCGACGAGGACGTCATGGTCTAAACGGGGGGAGTTTGTAACACCCCAATAGCCCCACATCGGATGGGAAAAGAGTTCTGATTGGATATATGAGACCGTACACGCTAGTAATAATAACTTGGTTTAATCATTTTGGACTGTGGTTTGGGCCCAACGAGTTATTATTGCTAGCGGGTCGGGTCGTCACACAAATGCTTTATGAATCATTTTTGTGCTCACGCTTTAGCTTTTAATCAATCAAACGAAGTTAAGCATATTTGAAGACCTCGTTTTATCTCTCTTTTTTTGGGTCTCAATCTTGGTTCATCTATAAACCTAAAATCTGGGTTGCAGTTTCATGCTTTTAGGACCAAAACACACTCGACCAGTCTTTTGATGACCCAATCAACTACATTTAGCAGCTCGGTTGATTTGCGGCTCCTAAGAGGTTTTTGCCTATGTCAAAAACTAGTCCTTAACCTAAGTAGTTTATTTTTAGAGTTAAACAGTTAGGATTCTACAGACAAGTGGTGAAAGACTCTCAAGAACACTTGGTACTTGCTAATTTAGCAATTAATATATGTACAGGCGAAGTAATTTTTTTTCGCTTTGTGTTAGTTTGTCTTATAATGATATATATAATATAATGGAACAGATGAAGATGCTTTATGTCTCATACATTTCTCTGATTCATAGTCTTCCATATTCAGATTGAGCAACTTCACAGAATATATAAGCTTTGTGGATCCCCACCAGATGATTATTGGAGTAAATGAAATTATCTCCAATCTACCGATCTCCACAAGTTTACAAACCAACTCTTCTGGAAACTTTTAATGATTTTCCTACTTCCTCACTCGGTTTGCTCAGCATGCTTCTTGCGTTGGATCCCTCGAATCGTGGTACTGCAGCTTCAGCTTTGCAGAATGAAGTAGGTTACTCTTCATGATTTGAGCATACTAGTTTTCTAGCATAAGTAGAATATGACTGTAAGAGAAATTTTACCAGTAGAAAGCATATGTTAAACACTTACTTTTTCATAGTCAGATTACTTTTTTGTCCAATTACTCTATGAAATTTCTCAATTACTGAATTTGTTTTGAGTTTATGAGTTACTCTAATATAATAGAGACATTTCCGTATAATGGAAAAACCTTATATTTTTTTTCTTCATTACAACCATCCTTTAAGCCTAGGCTTGTAATTTTGTGTATAAAGCATATTTCTCGTTGATTTTTTGACAATTTTAACTAAACTTTGTTCCATCCTTCATGAGCAATGAAAAAAGTTAGGCGTTCATTGTGCATGTCCTAGTTTAATACGAGATTCTGAATTACTTTGTTGCAAAGCATGAGTTAACAGGCTTGGTTGGTTGGTTCAATTTGTACTTGTCAATATATTTTGATTCTTAACATCTGTTGATTGACATCTTTAAATGCAGATAAACAAAGTGAACTAATTTGACTCTTGTGAACTATAAATATGATCAAAACGTCACGTTCTGAAATTCGTCTGCTTTTCTGTGGCTGCTTATTGTGTAAGTAATAAATGTTTTAAACATTTAAGCTATTGATTTATAGCTAAGAAATCCTGAAGCATTTTTGGTCCAGATTTCTTGGCTTTCCAACTGGTTGTTCCTTGTCTATGTGGTTTGTGCTGGACTCCCATAGTTCTTCCTTTTATTTGTTTAGCATGGAATTTTTTTATAACATTGTTGTACTCCAGCAAATGATGCTAGCAAGCATGCTTTCTTCTTATTGGTCAATCTCCATGCCCATTTCCTAATAATTTACTCTTCAAGATATTTCAGTCTTTTCTACTTGTGTTTACTTCATCTGCTTTAGTTCACTCAATGTTACAAGCTGGAAGGTGAAAACAAGCAAACAATTGATTTATCGGTCATGTTTATCGTACATTATACTTTCTTTCCTAATTGTGTGTTTCAAGCTTGGTAAATTTTGTGGCTACATGTGTGTTGCATATTAATTTGTGTTCTATGCAAGGATTTAAGTATCCATCGGCACGGGCCGTATCCACCGTGCCGTACCGTGCCAACAAGACACCGGCAGGATATAGCCCCCGTGCCGATGGCACAATTCAACACCCTTTTTCTTAAAATTACTAAGTAATTTTCTCAATAAAGTTCAAAATATTTGACAAAGATACATAATAAGCAATTAAAAAATTGTGGCTAAAGAAAATAAATATTTCATGCCATTATGTGTCGGCAAGCATGTATTTTTTGTGACCGGCACTCATCGGCACGGCTCGACACGCACTGTGCCGTACCGTGCCGGCAAGTTTTCGGCACGACCCTGTGCCATGGCACTTAAATCCTTGGTTCTATGTATCTTGATGTTTCAACAAGTTGAACAAGTGATAACTTATGGTCCTTCTTTTGCAGTTCTTCAGCACAAGCCCCTTGGCTTGCGACCTCTCTGGTCTTCCTGTGATCTATAAGGAAGACAAAGATTACTATACTCACCTGCGTGATGGACAAAAGTAAGTTTATCCTTTTGCTCTGATGTTTTTCAGATCTACATTCTGCTCGTGGAATTAAGAGCTTGTTGTGATGGTCTTACAATGAATTAATCAAGAAAGAAATATAATTTCACGTAACTTGAGTAAGTATTTAGTTCGATGCGTCTTGTAAGGTAGGAAGCAGATTTTGGTTTTTTTTTTTTTTGTATTTAACAGAAATATTTCTGAAAGATGACATGGTTATAATAACAACTAATGTCGTTCGTGCTCACAATGCTACTTTAACATCATTCGTCTTCTTTTCTCGCCTACCTTTTTCACTAGTCATCCACCCATTAGCCTAACTGGCTATACTAGCCATCATGAAGTTCTACGGAAGATTGGTTATTTTATTTATTGATTCTACAAGGCGTGATCGTCATGGAATCCGTCGGCGAGAAACAATTTGTTGTTTTTGCATTTGTTACTAGTCATTAGGGTCTGGAGTCTACACTCATTCCTGAAGTTCTATACTGAAACATTGTTTTCACAAACTCTTATCTCTCCATATTACTCTTACAGGCGCAAATCATCGAAACTGAAGCAACGCTCTTACAAGCAAAGAGAGGATGCCAAGAAAATTGAGGTAGCTATGGCAAGAGGGAAAGCAGATTCTGGATCATCAAAAGAGGTAGGGATCTGGGACACCAATAGCAAGTAACATGATTTTCTGTTTCTTTGTTTGTATTCACTAATTTAAATTTTCTTTTGTAGGTGCATTCATACATGCACTAATCCTTAGGAGCTCTTGAGCTGAACTAAACCTAACAATTGTCATAGGTGCCACTAATGCAGACTAACCATGGAATATTAACCACCTTTTCTAGATATATTCTTGGTGTTATTCCGCTTACGTCCTTTTTGCGCAGGAGGAGAAACCAAGAGATGTGAGAGTACAGATCCAAGAAATAGGTTAGCAGTGTAGCAAGCACTTCTTCGTCCATAACAAAGCCCAAAAAGTATGGGGTGGTGCCCGGTGAATCACTCTATCCAGGATCGTATCTACCTCAAGAACTATCGCGAAGATCCAAGGCCCATCCTTCGGCCTCTAAGAACATCAAGAATTTCCCGCCACTTGCTGCTATCGAAGAGGTTCCTGGTGGTCCCAAAGGTCGAAATATCATGCACCGTTATGGTTTAGGTAGGTCGATCTCCACGTCAGAGTTCCATAGGTTGGACGGAAAGGATTTGTCGAAACTGTATGTTCTTGTCGATTAGACATGCACATTTTAATGTTATATATGTTTGTTGCAAATGTACTAGTAGTTCCTAAACTTCGACTCATTGCGATTTGGTCCTCGACATCCCCACATTTGCTTCTTTCGGAAATCCGTGATGTTATGCGACAATTTCAATCCCAAAGAAAACAAATTGAGCGGGAAATGATGGACGCGATCATCACTTTGAAATTTTTACTCCAGAAAAAGCAAAACAATTGTGGGACCGAATCGCAACAAGTCGAAAGTCGAGAGGGCTACCTACATATTATAACCCTGTGAGTTTACTACTTCTGAGTCGCTTACACAATGAATGCGAATGCATTCATATTACATGAAAATGTCTCCTTGTAGTTGTAACAACAATGACAATATCATTTTATTTGTATGTCGAACTTTCGTGTTCACTTTGTTTGCTATTCTTTTCTACATTGATCTTGAGCACAGACTGTCTGAAGTTCAAATGGTAATAACAGGCAGGGCCATACATCAAGTTCCTACAATAGTTGCGTCGAAAAAGAAAGAATTTGATTCTTATTCTCATTTCCATATGGAAAGGGAATTGTGTGATTCCCTGTTTTGATTTGTTTCAAGGAATTGAGCTTCAGAATTGTTCTAAGAAGATATGACTGAAATCTTAATATTGCAAGGTGGAATAATCAATCTCTTGGGTTGTGGGAATTGATCAAATGCCCATTCGGATTCCAACCAATCCTATTATGTTCCCTATTTAGGGTTAGTGTTTCTTCTGATACTATGCAGGCTTTTAAGAGTAGATAAAAGTAGAATTTAGATAGTCACAATTATATCGCCAAAAAAAATTCACAGATCTAATATTGGTGTGCTCAACACATATACGAAGCCAATCACTTCCGCATATATTCTACTCTCATTCATTCTTAAAGATGAATATATAGAAAAATGCTACTTGTACACCCCATTTGGGGGTGTACATCACACACCCCACCCATCCAATGGGTGGGGTGTGGTGAGGGGTCACTTCACAATTTGTGAAGTGACCCCCCCCCCCACCCTTAGATGGGTGGGTGTAAGATGTACACCCCCTTTGGGGGTGTACATGTAGCGTTGCTCATATATATATATATATATTGTTAGAAATTCTTTTATCTTTTCAAAATAATTCTTTTAAATAATTTACACTTAATTTAAACTCAAAATAAAATAATATAAAACAAAGTTTAGATGAAGCCTGTGAATGTCGAGGCGTGCGTGAGCACTGTCCTAGAAGCAAGATTGCCCCTCTACGTGCGAGGCTCCGGCAATCACCCCTAGCGATACAACGACCACTGTCCACTCCGTCGGCAACGACTCCGGGATGGTGCGTAGCGAACCCAACAACTTTAGGAGATCCAGCAAAAAGGAAAACTCAAAGAAGAAAAATTACTGTGTGTAAATTAGAGAGGAAAATTTTTAAGCTTAAGGGAAGATGATTATTCTATTTTTCCATAGCTCACAAGCTCTCTTTTTAAAGAGCCCAAAACCCCCTGGAGACAAGCTCCAACGGGTCTTTCTTGGGCAGCCCACAAAGGCTCTTCCCAAGAAGGCCTTTGGGTAGCCCGAGAAATAAATTCCCAATGTAAGTATTAAAGGCAAAAGTCAAATGGACCAAGTCAAAAACGCGCAGGCCCGGCCCAGCCCGTGTGTGCATTGGAAAAGCCTTGCTCACAATTTCTAACCAATACATACACAAGAGAGGGAGTAAATAAACCCACTCTACATGTGATGAATTTCCGATGTGGGACTAAACATCACATGTAGAGGGGAAATGGGTTTGGGCTCCCAGGCAAAGCCCATTGACATTGGGCTGCCCAGAAAAGCCCAAGGGCCAAAATACAAGTTTTAAATCACAATAAAATTAATTAAAACCCAACAATCCCCACATGATTTAAAACTTGTAAAAACGAAATACAACATAAAGTACAAAAACTAAAACAGATGCTGGATCCCTTATACCACGTATTCGGCGAAGGTACCTTTCGGGTTTGAACCTTCACTTAGTACAGGTCTATGTACATCCGAGGGCACAATGGTGGACTTCGCCTTGAACCAAGGCCGGTGAATCGGATTTCCACAAACAGTACACATGGTACAGCCGTTTAGGTTCTATGCGGGTTAGCGCTTTTATGGCCATGCGCTCATATCGATTCATGTGTGTTTTTAGGGAACCGCCCTCTTCCCACAGTCGCGGCCTCACGACTACACACATATAGTAGGTCCTGATAAGGGTGCCTGCAAGGTCACACCCTGCCTCAAGGGTCTCGGAACCATTCAGGGTAAGAACCCTTACTAACCACTTGCATTAATGAGCAATGTCGCCATAGGGATGAGTATATAAAAGCAGTGCTCCGCATAACTACCAATTCGACTTGTTTCTACCCATTGAACCTCCAAGAGGTTGGGTTGCCGTCGCCGGTAGTTTTATTGTGGGCTAAGCCCCATCCCCCTCGACGATTCTAGGATCACTGTCCTAGACAAACCTTTAGTAAGCTGATCAGCTAGGTTCTTTGCAGATCTCACAAATTCCAATGCAATTACATTTTCCTTAATATTCTGCCGAATATACTTGTGTCTTACTTTCATAAATCTATTCATCTTTGTTTCCACATTTTCTTGAGCACATTTGTCAATAGCAGATCTACAATCACAATGTATACACACAGGTGCCAAAGGTCGCTCCATCAGTGGCAAGTCATACAGAAATTCTCTAATCCACTTAGCCTCTGCTACAGTGGTATCTAAAGCTATTAATTCAGATTCCATTGTACTTCTAGCTATCAATGATTGTTTCGATGACTTCCAAGAAACAGCTGCTCCACCAAGGAGAAAAACAAATCCAGTGGTTGACTTCACATCAGCTGTATCACTTATCCAATTAGCATCACTAAATCCTTCTAATACAGCAGGGAAACCACAAAAATGCAATCCATAAGATATAGTGCCTTTCAGATATCTCAAAACTCTTTCTAAGGCATTCCAATGTTCTCTATTTGGGTTATGAGTATATCTTCTTAATCTGTTCACAGCATAGGCTAAATCAGGTCTAGTGTAATCTACAAGATAACCTAGAGATCCTATAATCTGAGCATACCTATTCTGTCCTATAGGATCACCTTTATTCTTTTTAAGATGTACACTAGGATCATAAGGTGTTACAACAATCTTAGAATCAAAATATCCAAATTTCTTTAACACTTGTACACTGTAGTGAGATTGGCTCATAATAATTTCATTTGATTTTCTTATGATCTTCATGTTCAGAATCACATCAGCTTGCCCAAGATCCTTCATATCAAAGTTATCATTAAGTAATTTCTTAACATCCATTATCACATCCATATTTGTTCCAAAGATCAAAATATCATCAACATACAAACATAGGATTACTATCTGTCCATTGTATTCCTTAGAGTACACACATTCATCAGACATGTTCACATGAAAACCAGCTTTCACAACTAAAGAGTCAAATTTCAAATGCCATTGCTTAGGAGCTTGTTTAAGTCCATATAAAGATTTTGTCAACTTGCAAACTTTGTTTTCATGTCCAGCAACAATAAATCCCTCAGGTTGCTTCATATAAATTTCTTCCTCTAAATCACCATTTAGAAAAGCAGTCTTAACATCCATCTGATGAATAATCAAATTATGGACAGAGGCTAAAGCTAGCAGAATTCTAATATAAGTAATCCTAGCTACAGGAGCATAGACATCAAAATAATCTACACCAGGCTTCTGGGAAAAACCCTGAGCTACAAGTCTAGCCTTATACTTATCTACAGACCCATCTGGTTTCAATTTCTTCTTAAAGATCCATCTACATCCTACAGGCTTACAACCTATAGGTAAATCAGATAACTCCCAAGTATGATTCTGTAGAATAGATTGCATCTCCAACTTAACAGCTTCTTTCCAAAATGATGCATCTACAGAAGTCATAGCTTGGTCAAAGGTAGATGGGGTATCTTCTACAAGAAGGACACAGAAATCATCACCCAAAAGTCTTCTCAATCCTAGGACGCTTACTTCTCCTAGGTTCAGACTCTTCTATAGGTTCACTAGTGCTGAGTCTACTAGATCCACCTATAGTCTCAACAGGAACAGGTCTATCTACTCTAGTTCTAAAAGGAAAGATATCCTCAAAGTATACTGCATCTCTAGCTTCAATAATTGTATTGTTAGAAATCTCATTAACCTCAGAATTTACCACCAAGAATCTATTAGCATTACTACCATCTGCATAGCCTAAGAAAACAGTATCCACAGTTTTAGGACCAATCTTTCTCTTCTTATTTTCAGGAATCTTTACTTTAGCTAGGCAACCCCACACTTTAAAATAATTCATATTAGGTTTCCTACCCTTCCAAATTTCATAAGGAGAAACAGAAGAACTCTTGTGGGGAATCCTATTAAGAATTATACAAGCAGTCATCAAAGCTTCACCCCACAAGTTCTCGGGTGCACCAGAACTAGTAATCATCGAATTTACCATATCCATCAAAGTTCTATTTTTCCTTTCAGCTACTCCATTAGATTGAGGTGTATAAGGTGCAGTAACTTGATGTACAATTCCAAATTCTTGACAGAAAACAGTCATCTCATTTGATGTATATTCACCTCCTCGATCAGATCTTAAAATCTTAATTTTCTTATCCAATTGATTTTCAACCTCAGCTTTATAAATCTTAAATTTATTCAAAACTTCATCTTTATTCTTAATCAGATAAATATAACAATACTTCGAATGATCATCAATGAATGTTACAAAATATTTGCTTCCACCCCTACTGGGTCTACATCCATCACAAACATCACTGTGTATAAGTTCTAGAAGATCAGAATCTCTATCTACAGATCTAAATGGTCTTCTAGGTTCCTTAGCTTGCACACATATTTCACATCTATGATCATTTGAAACAGACTTAGGAATTAAATCCAAATTCATCAATCTCTTAATAGTATTAAAATTCACATGTCCCAATCTTCCATGCCAAACATTAGATGAAACAACATTCAAAATCATACTTTCATTAATAGTAGAAGTCATCACAGAAAGCTTAAATAAACCATCACTCAAAATCCTTTCCCAATAAAATTCCACACCTTTAGTAATTACTACCCTATTACATTCAAAAACAAACTTAAAACCCTGCTGAACCTAAAAGAGAAGCACTAAGCAAGTTCTTCTAAGATCAGGAACATGATGCACGCCGTGCAAGGAAAGAGTCTTCCCAGAGGTCCAACTTCATGTCCACTCGACCAGTCCCAAGCACGCGAGAAGATGCTGCATTTCCCATGTTCACCGATCCTCCACTTGAGTCCTGATAAGTGGAAAACCAAGAACGGTCAGAGCAAGCATGTACATTTGCTCCAGTGTCAATCCACCAATCAGAAGAACTAAGAGCAAGGTTAACCTCGGGTAAGCTAGTTCCTAACCTGATAGTGGAGTCAGAAGGTTCGGGTACATCAGTCAACATGTTCAACTGACGCTCAGGAGGAGCTCCCTTCTTCTTTGGCGCGGAAGGCGAGTCTTGCGATAATAGCAGTCCTTCGCAAAGTGGTTCGTCTTCCCGCACACAAAGCATCCAGAATTCACTCCACTCCCCTTAGGTGCAGGCTTCTTAAAGTTTGGGTTGAACTTTCTATGTTGGAAAGGCTTCTTCTTAAAGTTTCTAAAGGGTTGGAAATTTCTACCCTTAGGTTTCGGGTTCTCTACTAGGTTGGCTTGGATAGAAGGCTCGCTAGGCTTCTTATCTCTAGCTCGGTTGGTTTCTTCTATCCTAAGAGATCTTAGGACAAAATTCAGGGAAAGTTCTCTTTGATTGTGGTTCAGATCATTGGCATGGCTAGACCAGGAAGGAGGCAACTTATCTATTAAAGTGGCAACTAGAAAACTCTCATCTAGATCTATACCACTAGATCTAAGCTGCTCAATAATGTACTCAAAATCCTGTAGTTGGTCAGACATAGGTTTACTATCTACCAATTTAAACTTGAGCAAATCTGAAGCTTGGTATCTCTTCTTAGTAGGATCAATCTGGCCATACTTTTGTTCTAAGGAAATCCAGAGTTCCCTAGCAGTCTGAAAACTACAGTAAATGTCATAAAGCTTATCAGATAGGGTGCTAAGGATCCGGTTCAGACAATGATAATTAATCATAGTAGGATCAGTAGGAGGCACAGGTATAGGTGCAGGTGCAACACCAGGAGGAGTAGGAGCACTCTGAGACTGGCTGCGAGTCTGAGGGCGATTTGCCACAGACTGAATAGCACCATCAGGTGCAGTTTCATTACCATTCTCAACAGGATCTGAGATGGCAGAAACAAGTCCCAGTGTGGTGAGCCAGAATCGCATTTGATTCTGCCACCTTCTAAAATTACGACCATCAAAAGTAAAAGGTTTCGCCGAATACGAATCCTCCATTAAATCTGTTTAAATAAAAACCTACTACAATGTCACAAAATTATTCTAGATTTAAAACAGTTAATCTAAGTTGACAGTTAACAGGTTATGTTAAATTATAAAGTAAACTACCACAACAGTATTATCAACTAATTAGGTCTACTAGTAGTATTAAATATATTAATACTAATAGAAGTTGAGATGGTAGAGTTGGTCTAAGGCGCCAGATTAAGGTTTTGGTCCGGCGTGGGTTCAAATCCCACTCTCAACACCAACACTTTTTTTTTTAAACAGAGATGTATTATAACACAATATTATTAATACAAACAGTATTAATTAAGGAAGTAGTCTCGAATGAATTTTAAAGCAACAGTGTATACAAGGTTAGTCACAGCAATATTAATTAATCTACTGTACTCACATAACAAAGCAATATTAATTAACAGAGCTATGTATCAACAGTACTACTAACCATTTAAACAGGAAATGAATTTTTTTTTTTTAATATTAATATTAAAACTGACAGTACTAATTAAATAAATAACTAGTTCACAGTAGCAATAGTATTCTATATTATTTTACTAATTATATGAAAAGATAAATTAAATCTATCTTGCTTCTAGATTGTTAGAAATTCTTTTATCTTTTCAAAATAATTCTTTTAAATAATTTACACTTAATTTAAACTCAAAATAAAATAATATAAAACAAAGTTTAGATGAAGCCTGTGAATGTCGAGGCGTGCGTGAGCACTGTCCTAGAAGCAAGATTGCCCCTCTACGTGCGAGGCTCCGGCAATCACCCCTAGCGATACAACGACCACTGTCCACTCCGTCGGCAACGACTCCGGGATGGTGCGTAGCGAACCCAACAACTTTAGGAGATCCAGCAAAAAGGAAAACTCAAAGAAGAAAAATTACTGTGTGTAAATTAGAGAGGAAAATTTTTAAGCTTAAGGGAAGATGATTATTCTATTTTTCCATAGCTCACAAGCTCTCTTTTTAAAGAGCCCAAAACCCCCTGGAGACAAGCTCCAACGGGTCTTTCTTGGGCAGCCCACAAAGGCTCTTCCCAAGAAGGCCTTTGGGTAGCCCGAGAAATAAATTCCCAATGTAAGTATTAAAGGCAAAAGTCAAATGGACCAAGTCAAAAACGCGCAGGCCCGGCCCAGCCCGTGTGTGCATTGGAAAAGCCTTGCTCACAATTTCTAACCAATACATACACAAGAGAGGGAGTAAATAAACCCACTCTACATGTGATGAATTTCCGATGTGGGACTAAACATCACATGTAGAGGGGAAATGGGTTTGGGCTCCCAGGCAAAGCCCATTGACATTGGGCTGCCCAGAAAAGCCCAAGGGCCAAAATACAAGTTTTAAATCACAATAAAATTAATTAAAACCCAACATATATATGAGTCCGGCTACTGTGCTATCAATAGCACCAAATATCAAATACTTTGTGCTATTAAGTTTTCTATCGTTAGATCTACCTCTGAGATCATTTTCATTCCTGAAATCATATTATTTCCTCAACCATCCATTAAACCCTAGGGACCCACTATCATCCTAACCGTACATTTCTTAATCCAATGGTTAAAAATCTAATAGCACCAATCACTGGGTGCTATTAATAGTATAGTAACCTTAGTCTATATATATATCTTTTGATTGTGTTACGACGAGCACACAAACGGAATAAAAAAACGATCACCACGCATAAATAAATTTTAAATGCATGACAAAATAAAAACACACAAATTTACATAAAAAAAAAAAAAAATTGTATGAAAAAAATTACGGACGAAAAAGAAGGATTTCACTGTATAAAAAATATATATATATCGTTTTTCGTACAATCGATCGAATTCACTAGGGCAAAAAAAAAAATGAACAAATATTTAACGGGTTTTTTTTATTAAATCCGATCCGTATCATGGTTCTTTTTAAAAATACCACGAAGCCGTCGGTGAATCGAAAGCATAAAATCAAGACGATTTTCAATTTCGAGGGACATCTATCAGACTGTTCTGCTCTGCTCCTAAAGCAGTGAATGATAGCCACCACTTACCATATTTTAGGGGCAAAATTGAAAGCTACTTTATCAAGTTGAGTTAAAAAATAAAAAAAATAAGAAAACAACTCTATTGATAACAATTTAGATGCAAATGCATGGATACCAAAAAATAATCTTCAAATAGACCGCAAAGGGAAGAGGAGAGAAGAGAGAGGAAGAGGGGAACAAAACAAGCAAGTGTTTCTGCTTTGTGGGGTTGAACCACCGACACCAGGCATAAGTCTACTGATTCTGCTTGAACACAAAGCTGCTTAATTATTAAGCAAACACTGCACGTGCAGCAGCTTCAAAGAGAAGCCTCTGCTGCTGAAATCAATTTGCCAGAATTTCAAGTTATATAAACTGTAAGGACAAGACATGAGCAATTTCAAATCTAATGATATTTACAAAAAAAAAGGTAGGGCATATATGACTAAACATATGTCACCAACATTGCTTACTGTCATAGAGTTATAATCTGATACTGTGACTTGCACCTGCTCCTCTGTTGTAGAGAGCTTCAGTAGATTCTTAGATGACAGGTTTCATATCTTCTGCTTGTCTTTTTACTATTGTTAGGGACCCAGGAGCCCGTTTAAGCCAACAA
>CM055068.1:48400959-48509105 GCA_029204045.2 Tillandsia leiboldiana | reverse complement strand
TGGTTTGGGCCCAACGAGTATTATTGCTAGCGGGTCGGGTCGTCACACAAATGCTTTATGAATCATTTTTGTGCTCACGTTTAGCTTTAATCAATCAAACGAAGTTAAGCATATTTGAAGACCTCGTTTTATCTCGCTTTTTTGGGTCTCAATCTGGTTCATCTATAAACCTAAATCTGGGTTGCAGTTTCATGCTTTTAGGACCAAAACACACTCGACCATCTTTTGATGACCCAATCAACTACATTAGCAGCTCGGTTGATTTGCGGCTCCTAAGAGGTTTTTGCCTATGTCAAAAACTATCCTTAACCTAAGTAGTTTATTTTTAGAGTTAAACAGTTAGGATTCTACAGACAAGTGGTGAAAGACTCTCAAGAACACTTGGTACTTGCTAATTTAGCAATTAATATATGTACAGGCGAAGTAATTTTTTTCGCTTTGTGTTAGTTTGTCTTATAATGATATATAATATAATGGAACAGATGAAGATGCTTTATGTCTCATACATTTCTCTGATTCATAGTCTTCCATATTCAGATTGAGCAACTTCACAGAATATATAAGCTTTGTGGATCCCCACCAGATGATTATGGAGTAAAGAAATTATCTCCAATCTACCGATCTCCACAAGTTTACAAACCAACTATTCTGGAAACTTTTAATGATTTTCCTACTTTCCTCACTCGGTTTGCTCAGCATGCTTCTTGCGTTGGATCCCTCGAATCGTGGTACTGCAGCTTCAGCTTTGCAGAATGAAGTAGGTTATCTTCATGATTGAGCATACTAGTTTTAGCAGAAGTAGAATATGACTGTAAGAGAAATTTTACAGTAGAAAGCATATGTTAAACACTTACTTTTTCATAGTCAGATTACTTTTTTGTCCAATTACTCTATGAAATTTCTCAATTACTGAATTTGTTTTGAGTTTATGAGTTACTCTAATAAATAGAGACATTTCCGTATAATGGAAAAACCTTATATTTTTTTCTTCATAACAACCATCCTTTAAGCCTAGGCTTGTAATTTGGTGTATAAAGCATATTCTCGTTGATTTTTTTGACAATTGTAACTAAACTTTGTTCCATCCTTCATGAGCAATGAAACAAGTTAGGCGTTCATGTGCATGTCCTAGTTTAATACGAGATTCTGAATTACTTTGTTGCAAAGCATGAGTTAACAGGCTTGGTTGGTGGTTCAATTTGTACTTGTAATATATTTTGATTATTACCATCTGTTGATTGACATCTTTAAATGCAGATAAACAAAGTGAACTAATTTGATCTGTGAACATAAATATGATCAAAACGTCACTTCTGAAATTCGTCGATTTTCTTTGTTGGGCACTGCTATTGTGTACGTAATAAATGTTTAAACATTTAAGCTATTGATTTATAGCTAAGAAATCCTGAAGCGTTTTGGGTCCAGATTTCTTGCTTTCCAACTGGTTGGCCTTGTCTATGTGGTGTGTGCTGGACTCCCATAGTTCTTCCTTTTATTGTTGAGCAGGAATTTTTTTACAACATTGTTGACTCCAGCAAATGATGCTAGCAGCATGCTTTCTTCTTATGGTCAATCTCATGCCCATTTCCTAATAATTTACTCTTCAAGATATTTCAGTCTTTTTCCTTGTGTTTTTAATTCTCTCACTTTGTTTACTTTATCCTTCATCTGTTTATTCACCGCTCAATGTTACACAGCTGGAAGGTGAAAACAAGCAAACAATTGATTTATCGGTCATGTTGATCGTACATTATCTTTCTTTTCCTAATTGTGTGTTTCAAGCTTGGTAAATTTTGTGGCTACATGTGTGGTGCATATTAATTTGTGTTCTATGCAAGGATTTAAGTATCCATCGGCACGGGCCGATCCAACCGTGCCGTACCGTGCCAACAAGACCCCGGCAGTATATAGCCCCCGTGCCGATGGCAATTTCACACCCTTTTTCTTAAAATTACTAAGTAATTTTCTCAATAGTTCAAAATATTTGACAAAGATACATAATAAGCAATTAAAAAATTGTGGCTAAAGAAAATAAATATTTCATGCCTTATGTGTCGGCAAGCATGTATTTTTGTGACAGGCATCATCGGCACGCTCGACAACGCACTGCGTTGCCGTACCGTGCAGGACAAGTTTTCGGCAGACCTGTGCCATGGCACTTAACCTGGTTCTATGTATCTGATGTTTCAACAAGTTGAACAAGTGAATAACTTATGGTCCTTCTTTTGCAGTTCTTCAGCACAAGCCCCTTGGCTTGCGACCTCCTCTGGTCTTCCTGTGATCTATAGGAAGACAAAGATTACTATACTCACCTGCGTGATGGACAAAGTAAGTTTATCCTTTTGCTCTGATGTTTTTCAGATCTACATTCTGCTCGTGGAATTAAGAGCTTGTTGTGATGGTCTTACAATGAATTAATCAAGAAAGAAATATATTTCACGTAACTTGAGTAAGTATTTAGTTCGATGCGTCTTGTAAGTAGAAGCAGATTTTGGTTTTTTTTTTTTTTGTATTTACAGAAATATTTCTGAAAGATGACATGGTTATAATAACAACTAATGTCGTTCGTGCTCACAATGCTACTTTAACATCATTCGTCTTCTTTCTCGCCTACCTTTTCACTAGTCTCCACCCATTAGCCTAACTGGCTATACTAGCCATCATGAAGTTCTACGGAAGATTGGTTATTTTATTTATTGATTCTACAAGGCGTGATCGTCATGTGAATCCGTCGGCGAGAAACAATTTGTTGTTTTTGCATTTGTTACTAGTCATTAGGGTCTGGAGTCTACACTCATTCCTGAAGTTCTATACTGAAACATTGTTTTCACAAACTCTCTTATCTCTCCATATTACTCTTACAGGCGCAAATCATCGAAACTGAAGCAACGCTCTTACAAGCAAAGAGAGGATGCCAAGAAAATTGAGGTAGCTATGGCAAGAGGGAAAGCAGATTCTGGATCATCAAAAGAGGTAGGGATCTGGGACACCAATAGCAAGTAACATGATTTTCTGTTTCTTTGTTTGTATTCACTAATTTAAATTTTCTTTTGTAGGTGCATTCATACATGCACTAATCCTTAGGAGCTCTTGAGCTGAACTAAACCTAACAATTGTCATAGGTGCCACTAATGCAGACTAACCATGGAATATTAACCACCTTTCTAGATATATTCTTGGTGTTATTCCGCTTACGTCCTTTTTGCGCAGGAGGAGAAACCAAGAGATGTGAGAGTACAGATCCAAGAAATAGGTTAGCAGTGTAGCAAGCACTTCTTCGTCCATAACAAAGCCCAAAAAGTATGGGGTGGTGCCCGGTGAATCACTCTATCCAGGATCGTATCACCTCAAGAACTATCGCGAAGATCCAAGGCCCATCCTTCGGCCTCTAAGAACATCAAGAATTTCCCGCCACTTGCTGCTATCGAAGAGGTTCCTGGTGGTCCCAAAGGTCGAAATATCATGCACCGTTATGGTTTAGGTAGGTCGATCTCCACGTCAGAGTTCCATAGGTTGGACGGAAAGGATTTGTCGAAACTGTATGTTCTTGTCGATTAGACATGCACATTTTAATGTTATATATGTTTGTTACAAATGTACTAGTAGTTCCTAAACTTCGACTCATTGCGATTTGGTCCTCGACATCCTCACATTTGCTTCTTTCGGAAATCCGTGATGTTATGCGACAATTTCAATCCCAAAGAAAACAAATTGAGCGGGAAATGATGGACGCGATCATCACTGTGAAATTTTTACTCCAGAAAAAGCAAAACAATTGTGGGACCGAATCGCAACAAGTCGAAAGTCGAGAGGGCTACCTACATATTATAACCCTGTGAGTTTACTACTTCTGAGTCGCTTACACAATGAATGCGAATGCATTCATATTACATGAAAATGTCTCCTTGTAGTTGTAACAACAATGACAATATCATTTTATTTGTATGTCGAACTTTCGTGTTCACTTTGTTTGCTATTCTTTTCTACATTGATCTTGAGCACAGACTGTCTGAAGTTCAAATGGTAATAACAGGCAGGGCCATACATCAAGTTCCTACAATAGTCCCGTCGAAAAAGAAAGAATTTGATTCTTATTCTCATTTCCATATGGAAAGGGAATTGTGTGATTCCCTGTTTTGATTTGTTTCAAGGAATTGAGCTTCAGAATTGTTCTAAGAAGATATGACTGAAATCTTAATATTGCAAGGTGGAATAATCAATCTCTTGGGTTGTGGGAATTGATCAAATGCCCATTCGGATTCCAACCAATCCTATTATGTTCCCTATTTAGGGTTAGTGTTTCTTCTGATACTATGCAGGCTTTTAAGAGTAGATAAAAGTAGAATTTAGATAGTCACAATTATATCGCCAAAAAAAATTCACAGATCTAATATTGGTGTGCTCAACACATATACGAAGCCAATCACTTCCGCATATATTCTACTCTCATTCATTCTTAAAGATGAATATATAGAAAAATGCTACTTGTACACCCCATTTGGGGGTGTACATCACACACCCCACCCATCCAATGGGTGGGGTGGGGTGAGGGGTCACTTCACAATTTGTGAAGTGACCCCCCCCCCCCCCCCCCACCCTTAGATGGGTGGGTGTAAGATGTACACCCCCTTTGGGGGTGTACATGTAGCGTTGCTCATATATATATATATATATATATGAGTCCGGCTACTGTGCTATCAATAGCACCAAATATCAAATACTTTGTGCTATTAAGTTTTCTATCGTTAGATCTACCTCTGAGATCATTTTCATTCCTGAAATCATATTATTTCCTCAACCATCCATTAAACCCTAGGGGCCCACTATCATCCTAACCGTACATTTCTTAATCCAATGGTTAAAAATCTAATAGCACCAATCACTGGGTGCTATTAATAGTATAGTAACCTTAGTCTATATATATATCTTTTGATTGTGTTACGACGAGCACACAAACGGAATAAAAAAACGATCACCACGCATAAATAAATTTTAAATGCATGACAAAATAAAAAACACACAAATTTACATAAAAAAAAAAAAATTGTATGAAAAAAATTACGGACGAAAAAGAAGGGTTTCACTGTATAAAAAAATATATATATATCGTTTTTCGTACAATCGATCGAATTCACTAGGGCAAAAAAAAAAATGAACAAATATTTAACGGGTTTTTTTTATTAAATCCGATCCGTATCATGGTTCTTTTAAAAAATACCACGAAGCCGTCGGTGAATCGAAAGCATAAAATCAAGACGATTTTCAATTTCGAGGGACATCTATCAGACTGTTCTGCTCTGCTCCTAAAGCAGTGAATGATAGCCACCACTTACCATATTTTAGGGGCAAAATTGAAAAGCTACTTTATCAAGTTGAGTTAAAAAATAAAAAAATAAGAAAACAACTCTATTGATAACAATTTAGATGCAAATGCATGGATACCAAAAAATAATCTTCAAATAGACGCAAAGGGAAGAGAGAGAGAAGAGAGAGAGAGAGGGGAACAAAACAAGCAAGTGTTTCTGCTTTGTGGGGTTGAACACCGACACCAGGCATAAGTCTACTGATTCTGCTGAACACAAAGCTGCTTAATTATTAAGCAAACACTGCACGTGCAGCAGCTTCAAAGAGAAGCCTCTGCTGCTGAAATCAATTTTGCCAGAATTTCAAGTTATATAAACTGTAAGGTACAAGACATGAGCAATTTCCCAATCTAATGATATACAAACACAGGCTAGGCATATATCTACTACACATATGTCACCAACATTGATTACTGTCATAGAGTTATAATTCTGATACTGTGACTTGCAGCTGCTCCTCTGTTGTAGAGACTTCAGTAGATTCTTAGATTGACAGGTTTCATATCTTCTGCTTGTCTTTTTTACTATTTGTTAGGACCCAGGAGCCCGTTTAAGCCAACAATCCTCCCTCCAGCACTCTGATTTTTTGGCTTTGATTGTAAAGATTCGATCCACCAGTAATAATAATTTATTGAGTCTAAACCACACCCAATTACTATCACTACAACAAAATTAGGTTATAGGAATATATGTTTGTGACACTTTTGTATAAGTGTCCTATCTATATTCCATCTATATCCAAAATTAGATTATAGGGACACATTTTTGGGACACATTACAAAAATATGTCGCTATACACTCTAGCGACGGCACATATAGCAACACTTACAATAAGTGTCGGTATTTTTGTCAGCGATACTTTTTTTAGATTTTAGAAATACTTAAAAGTGTCGCTATAGCCTAATTTTATTGTAGTGCCGGAGCCCGTTTAAGCCAACAATCCTCGCTCCAGCACTTGACGTGACTTTTTGGCTTTGATTGTAACGATTCGATCCACCAATAATAATAATTTATTGGGTGTAAACCATATCCAATTATTATTATTAGTATCTATTGTCTTTTATATATCCAATCATAATTTAATTTTCATCAAATGTGGGACTATTGGAGTATCACAGACTCCACTCGTTTAGGCCTAACGTCCTCGTCAGTCCAATCACACGCACAGCCCAAAATCACTAGGCGAGAGTCTTGTCTTTGCTAATCCTGTCATTTAAACTCAGGCTCAACAGAGACTCGCCACACACTTTCGGCTGGTGATTGGCTTCAATACCAAATGTAACGATTCGGTCCATTAGTAATAATAACGCGTTGGTTTAAACCGCCAACCCAAAATAATTAAACCCAGTTATTATTACTAGTGTCCATTGTCTCTTATATACCCTGATATATACTACTTGTTGGATCGTCGGTGCTAATCATTAATTTCAAAAGCTCGAACTATTGAAAATACGCAATCAATTCACTTAAAACGTACAGACACAACGCTTATGGATCTCGATTGTAACTTCATCAATCAGCCTCACGTCACTTCGAATATGACTCGGTCCAATACAGCTTCACACTATTTCGAACATAACTCAGATCAGACCTCCAATAATAATTTCAAAAATTAACATAAGCTTTCTCTCTCTACTTTAGAAAGATAGTTAAGGTTAATTTAGTAAATTGTAATATTTAAAACCCATCATTTTCGGTGTTTGTATGCACGAATTATCCAATAAGTAAAAATATTTATCTCTCTATACAATAATACTGTAAAAAATAATATAATGGAAGTAGTCAGATGGGTACTTATAATAGTGTTGTTAAGGTAAATGAGTAGATCATAAAATTAACCCAAATACACTATTTAAAGTTACAAAATAGTTCACACATAAAATTATAACAAAGAAAATAGAGCTCAATATTACACTACATTTATTTGGACTTTATTGCAACCTCACATTGAGGTTGAATCACCACCTAATTATAAGCATAGATCTGAAGGTGCAATTTATGGACAAAAAATTCAAACATCAACTTAAATTGTTTTCAAATATTAGCTTCGGATTACATATACAGCTCTAATTAATTAAAAGACAACTTGTAGAAGGGACTGCATATAATTTCAGATTAAGATCAGCAGTGTAGATTTATATACAAACCTTTCCAAAAGCATTTATAGATTATAATAATTCTGATTTAATTAGCACTTCTATCTCTGAAAGAAAAAAAAAAAAAAAAACAGTTTTGATTTAACATACCATGAAGCCTAGCTAAATTAATATATCATTTAAGAAACACATTCATTTTTTTACATTTATTCTACATGAAGAACAAAAGCAACCAAAAAAAAACTTATGCGGGAGTAAAAGGCCTTTTAGTTTCTGCTACTAATAAAATAAAGTTGAAGGCTTAATTCTAACTATTCATTATCTAAAAATGAGAAATTTATGCTCGAAAGCACGAACAACATATTAATGAACGGATCAGATTGAGCCTTTGACCTTTATTTACTTATACGCGCACTATTTAGTATTTATTTGAGCAAAATCTACTCATATTACTACGTAAATAAGTGAAGGACGTACTAACAAACTAAAGATAAAGACCTAACATGGGCGGGGTATCGAATCATAGCGCAAGCAAAGTGATGAACTTTGGTTGCTATCATTTTATAATCTGCAGTTGAGTTTCAGATGCCGTAGCGGACGTCGGAGAACTTGGACTTGATCCACTTGAAGCCGCTGCGGACCGACGACTTGAGCCGCCCCTCGACGGCGAAGACGTTGTACGCGGCGATGCGGCGCTTCCGCTTCAGCTCCGGGTCGGCCGAGCTCACGAACCCGTCCGGCTTCCCGCTCGGCCCGTTGAACGAATACGACGAAGAATTCGCCGCAGATCGCCCCTCTATGTAGCTGTAGGAGTGGTACTGATCAGAAGGGAAAGACCTGCTCTTCTCCATTGGAGTGTAGTATGTGGGAACTAAGAGAGATGTCTAAACATAAAGTTATAAATATGTGTGTATTTAATATAAGGATGCGTAAAATTTTATACGAATCTAAATTATAAATAGGGTATATATAAATATACACTTCTTTAGAGGTGTATATCTTACACCCCATCCCATTCTGGAATGGAATGAATTTCACTCGTTACTCAATGTGACGAGTAAAATAATATCCATTCCAGAATAGAGTGGAGTGTAGGATATGAACACACCTAGTATCCCTCAAATAAATATGTGTGTATTTAATGTAAGGATGCTAATTAATGTGCACGGATACGTAAAATTTTATACGAATCTGAATCGGAATGAATTTATTCGATATTAAGTTGATATGGTTTTGATTATATGCATATAGATTTTGTTTGTATTCGACACACAAAATCGAATAGATTTTATAATATATATAATTAAATTTTTATATTTTTAGAAGTATCAAATAATTGATGCTGGTAAATTTTTAGCGATGAAAAGATATGTGGTTAGTATAATAATAAGCTCTTTGAGTTAAGTAAGTGGTTGGTAAAATAGAATGATCTAAGTAATAAAATTAGTCAAAAAATAAAATTAACGGTAGAAAACTTATAAACACCAATTATTTAGTGTTTGTACAAACATGGTAGCCGAACTCATATATATATATATATATAGGAAAATGCTATGTGTACACCCCTTTCGGGGTGTACATCATACACCCCACCCATCTAAGGGTGGGGGTGTGATGATGGGTCACTTGATGTGACCCGTAAAAAGTATCGCCACCATTAAAATGGTAGAGGTGTATGATGTACACCCCTTCGGAGTGTACAGGTAGCATTGCTCATATATATATATAGTAGAGCTTATATGTTTTTAAAAGCACAAGTCCATTCATACTTGTAAATTTGTATTTTTATAAAGTCAACTAAAAAAACTAAAAAGAGAGAAAGATAAAGTGAAAAACACAAATCCCAATACAAATTCAATGATAAAAAATTCACAAACATGAATGTGTTTGCACTTTTAAAAGCATATAAGCTCTACTATATATATATATATATATTTGATGTTATTTTTGAATATTTTAAATTTTTATATAATATATTCTGAAATATGATAAAAAGAAATCAATAATTATTAGTTTTAGATATTTGGTCAAATTTAATTTTGAATACTGATTGTTAAAATTCATTGAATTTAAATTCAGACTCGAATTTAATTTTTTTTTTTTTTTTTTTTTTAATTCGCTCGAAATCCGACGCTTTAACCTCCTAGTTTAATAGATGGTGGGGTCCATCGTTAGAGTGGTGTTTGGGAGAAAGATGATGGGGTTTATTGGGGAGAGCGGTGGAGTGTGGAGGCATTAACTAGTGGGGGTGCCCCACATGGATGTTGAAGGATGATTATTAGATCTCATGTAAAATGGATATGGATTCGTGAAACTTCTGTTTCAATCCGATTCGAATAAAATAGTAAATAGAGGCCTAAATTAAGCAAAAAATATATATATATTTTGAATCAACACCTATATCATAAGATAGGTCTCGTTTGATATTAAAATTATTTGGGGATAGAGAATATCCCTCTTATCTCCAAACATATCAGAAACTATGAAAATATTTTGTTTCAGTAAAATTAGAATAAGTGGGAACTATTGTTCTTATTCTTTCTAACCTTCTTCTTGTTTTTTTTTTTGGATATCATCCCACGTCTTCCGAAGCACCATCCCTCATCTCATTATTACATAATAAAACTTGAAAGCAAAAAAATTATTTAAACCAACTAATATTTTTTATTCTTCTTATTTCTCATTATCATACTAAACACAAAATTTTTTATTTTTAAAATCATAGCAAACATTTTTTTATGCTAGTTCTATACTTTATATTTATTCTTAAAATAACTAATTCTGTCTTATTCCGTTACCAAACGAGACCTAAAAAAATAGAGTAAAAAAATAGAGCAGAATGTAGAGAACTTTATTCTTTTCTTGATATATTCTAATTTGTTACAAATTCGTTAACTTGCTTCCGTCCAAATGGAGAGATAAATAAAAATAAAAATAAATAAAATGAAAAATAAATTTGGATTCATGGTGTGTCCCTCCCGATCCATTTCGAATATAATAAATAAAGGCTAAAAGATAAGAAAAAAAATGTATATCAAATCTGCATCTATTCTACAAAAAATTAAAATGAAAGGTGGGATATTTTTTCCTTTTTTCGATATGTAGATAAAAATTCATTAAAAATCTGCTTTCGCGCTAATTAATCCGCCCCGAATAAAGAGACAAATAATAATATAAAATATGATGAAAAACAAATTTGGATTCGTAGAGCTCTGATTTGTAAGGACAAAAAATAAGTAAAATAAATAATCAATTTCAAATCCACACCGATCTGAAAATAAAATAGAGCGAAAGGCGAGAAACTCTTTTCTTTCTCTAAAATGCTTTGATTCGTTAAAAATTCATCAGAAACCTATACCCGTTCCAATCCGCTCCGAATGGAGAGGCAAACGAGGATAAAAATCCGCATCAGCCCCGACCCGCTACGAAAATGAGGTCAATCCACCTTATTTGCATCCCTACTACTGGACTATTGGAACAAATACACGGAGACCCCTCAACTATGCATGGTTCATTTCAAAATAATCTATATGTTGAATTGTTGACGCTTATTATTATTCTAAAAGTTTTAGCAGATCGAAAGAAAGTTGTCACTAATTATTAATTCAAAAATTTTAAATGAACGAAATAAAACAGTTGATACGTCGAAACATACGGAGAAAAAGTCTAAAATTTTTTATTATAATTTGATTCAATCGAAAGAACAAAAATTTGGTAGAAATAGATCTGAACGTCATATTCTTTCATCTTTCATGCATCACATAGATAATACATCTAATTTTTTATTCTAATTAAATTTTCATCATACAAGCAAAATGTTGAATATCGTACCGATATATAGTTGAAAGGTTTTTAACTCCTACAAATTTTAGAGTTTAAATGTAAATTAATCCTTAGATATGATATGCAACTTCTATATATATATATTCTAAATATGGAAAATTATTAATTTTAAAAAGTGTTTTAGTCCTAAAGAATCATTGTTGTTAAAGGGTTATTATCTATTATATTATGTGAGAAATAAGTTTTTTACTACCTCATAAAATAAATAGGAGAAACAAGTGTCCTAAAATTAGAACCTTTTTAAAAAAAAATTATGTAAAAATTTTAGGTGTACTTTGTTGATCACATACCATATATAGGTAAAACTTTTACTTTAAAATATTTATTCATAATTGAGATAATGAAGTAATTAAACACTTCATGTGAGAGTTAAATAATTGAATAAATTTTGTCAATTCACTAATATTTTTTTATTAAAATTATTATTTTGTAAACCAACAAAAAAAAAAACACACACACACTTCTTTATGTTGAGTCCACTATATAAGAAGCTATAGAGAAAATTAATATGATAAATTACACTTTTGGTTCTCAAACTATAAGACTCGTAATATTTTAATGTTAAAATTTTAATTTATTATAATTTTTTTATTTAAAATTTTTAAATTATTATAAATAAATTTTATATTTTAATATAGTTAATTAAAAATTAATATATAATATGATATTTTAATTATTACTCGTTATTAATATATTATTTTTATATTAATAACATGAATTAGGCTAGAATACTATCGATAGCACCAAGTCATTGGTGCTATCAAGTTTTTAGCCTTTGGATTAAAAAATGTGTGGTTAAGATGATAGTGGTCCCCTCGGGTTTACTAGGTGGTTGGTTGAATAGTAAAAATCTTAGGGGACCACTATAATTCCAACCGCATATCTTTTCATCCAATGGCAGAAAACTTGATAGCACCAATTGCTTGGTGCCATCAATAGTATTCTAGCCGGACTCTTAATAACATATTAATATTTGGTATATGCTAAGTATACATCCCCTTTCCGGGTGTATATCATACACCCCCACTCATCCAATGGGTGGGATAATTTCAGAGATTAAGTGACCACTGAAATCATCCCACCCGACTTAACCCCTCAAATCACCCCACCCATTAGATAGGTGAAGTGTATGATGTACACCACTTTCCGGGTGTACATGTAGCATTGCTCTAAATTAAAATTTGAACTCATAATTTGAGAACCAAAAGTGTATTTTAGCCTAATTAATAATAATGCAAATTTATTATCTCACCTTACTCTTTTTTTTTTTTTTTTTGGTTAAGTAAACATATCAAATAGCAAATTTATTCCTACAAAGTTTAATTTTTCATATTTATTTCTTCAAAAGTTCTAAATTCTTCGTATAAATTTCTACCGTAAATGTCTATTAGAAAAATATGATTAATCATAGGTTAAATACTTAACCTTAGTTAGTAAATGAGATAAATTTATCTTCTTATTTTTTTATCCTTTTAAATATTGAGATTTTTTGAAAAATATATTTGTAAGAATAAAATTAATATTTTACTTATATTCGGTTAGAAAATAAACAGTAAACTACCGATAATGAATCAGAAGAATATATATGAGTAATTTAGAACTTTTCAAGGAATAAATATAAAAAAATAAATTTACTTTAGAGTTATATAAATTTTTTTTTTTTTTTTTTTTTTTTTTTTTGGGGGGTCACTTCACTACATGTTTGATTAGTACTACAGGGTACCCACCACTAATATGACACATTCAAACTTTAGTGGCATGTAATTGTGATGGGCATCATCCTCATCCTCCACTTTTGATTCTCTTTCAGTCCTTGATGTGCTTTTTTTTATATATATTTAAAGTACCTTTCTCTCTTCTTTTCTCTTTTTTTTTTTAATATATTAAGATATCTGCCTTTTGCAGAAGAGATGCAAATTGTACTGTAAATTGGATTCCTATTATTAGTTGCAATTTTTTTTTATTAAAATAGATAGAGGGAATTTTACCTTGGCTTAACAGTTGGAGTAACAAACAAAAAAAAAAAAGTTTTACTGTTTCAAATAATCATAAATTTTTAACATTTGTGTTGAGTATTTATTTATGAGTTAAAAATAAGTCTAACTTTCTGCTCTGGGGACTAATAACTTAAGTTGGGTGAGCACAATTAGTTGAATGAAATTACGATCCACAAAAAAACTAACGGCAAGAGACCCAACAATAGACCTAATGTTTAGATAGATTGAGTCCGGTCGAAACTCATGGGCATAGAGCTATGTCTGTACGCTTTAAATAAATTAGTTGTTAGAAAAATAAACGGACTAAATCTGTTTGTGATTAAATTATCTAACTAGTTTATGTTTAAATTTGAATAACAGGACTTACCTTTAATCGCTATGAAAATTTCAAAAATTATAGATAAAAATAAATCGAAATAAAATAGATCCAGAAGCGTGCGAGGCACTGTCTTAAGGCGTATTTCCGTCCTTCGTGTGAATTAATCGGAGATACCACCCCAAGGTACGACCGAAACTCCCCTTCCTACGAGCACGACCGCGGAAGAAGTTGACGAAGTTTCTTTCAACACCCAATAAATAAAAACACTTAAAAAAACAAAATTAAATTAAAATAAAATTTAAACAAATTTTTTTTCTCTCTTTTTCTTTTCACTTGTCTAAAAATAAAACTTCTCTCCTACTCTCTACACCCTACTATACTATAGTGTAACGTTGATGCAACGACTCCATTTCTTTTAATCAAGAAAAAAGAGACTATAAAGAATAATATCAAAAAATAAATAAATAATTAAATAAATAAAAATAAATGGCAATAGATGAGAATAAATTAAAATTAATAAATAAAAATAAATTTTAATAAATAAAGTGAAAATTAATAATAAAATAATTATTAAAAATTTTAGAATTTTAAATTTTATTCCAATATTGATTACGTATTTATAATAGCTCCAATTTTTTAGATTGTTGGTTAGCGCCGACGTTCGACAACTTAGACTTTATTCCGATGCATGAATATTTTATTTAGCATATTTTTTTTATTTATTAAAAATATATATAACATTTGAAAGATGAAAAATGTGATGAAATATTTAGCATTGCGTATCAAACTCAGCTTTAAGATTATTTTTTTCAAAGTAAAATAAATAAATTATCTTATTGGTAAAATACGATTAATTATACCAAGTTAAAAATGCCGAGACCTCTCAAAGAGCAAAAAATCAAACGCTTAGAGGTGCTTGGTTTTTTTAAAAAGCGCAAAAATTTATATTTCAAAAAATAAGTATTTTATGGAAAGGACTTTTTTCTATCAGATAAAATATTTGGAAAAAATAAAAACATCACTTTTTAATAAAATATTAAAAAAAATAAGAATAATTATTTTTTTATGAACCAAACAGGCAAAAATTACGCTAGCAATAAAAAAAAACTTTTTTGTAACATATTTTCTGAAAAAACAAGCGCGCCCAACTTTCAATAATACAAAAAAATAAAAAAATAAAAAATTATATACATTATAAATTATCATTAAATATTTTCCCATCACTTTTATGTTACTTCTATATTAATAATTTAAAATTAATATTTAGCAATTTAAATTAAAATTTAGAACTTAATTGTAATAATTTATAAAATTTGAGTATAAAATTATTATAAATTAAAGTTTAAGGATAAAAGTATCTCCATCCTCATAGTTTGAAGGCCAAAAGTGTAAATTTATCTAAAAACTATGAGCAATGCTAGATCTACACCCTAAACTTGTTTTTAATACTATAAAACTTAATTTGAATTTTTTTAAGCCTAAGGAAAGGTTGGATTAGTGTCGTAATCCCTGCTATCCAGCATGAATTAGTGTCGTAATTCAAAAAATTATTTATCCATAAGCACTTTTCTCCCATTCCTCAAAGTTTTGTAATCAAGTACAAAATAAAAAAAATAAAAAAAAAAACAAAAAACAAAAAAACACAAAAGTGAAACAACAATATCCGATCCAATCCAATCTAATTTTCAAGAAAAAAAAAAGTTAATTTGCATAAAAAAATTATCAATTTTAAGATTTTGTAAAAATAGATCACTATTCTAAATTTTACAGATTCGATTAAATTTTAAAAAATAAATCAAAATATTCTTTCTTTCTCTCTCTCTTCTCTTGTTTTTCTCTCTCTCTCTATATCCTCCACCGCTCTGCGCTCCTTCGCAACAGTAATGAGGGCAGCACCGCCTCCTCTTTCTCTGTTTTATTTTTTCGCCAGTGCCAGAGGAGAAGGTCGCTATTGCAAGCGCAGATGAGAGCGGAATGGACGAAGGCAATGAGGTTGTGGCCGAGACAGCGCTCGCTGTCGACCGTGAGGGTGAGGGTAAAAACATGCCCGCGTTTGCGTTTCTCTAAGGAGCGCTTCCGGTAAGGGTGATGGTTGTGGTAGAGAGCGAAGGAGAGGCCGCGACAGTGAAAAAAATATAAAGTAAAAATAAAAAATAAAAAATTTATTTTTTTTCTATAGAAAAAAATAAGAACCAAAAAAAAAAGAAGAAAATTATAAAGTTGCACTGTTAAAATAAAATTATACTATTTCAAAAAAAAATTGCACTACTTTAGACAAAAGTTATACTTTTTAAAATAAAAAGTACACGCTTTGAAATGAGAATTATACTCTTTAGACAAAAGTTACACTCTTTGAATAAAAATTATACTATTTTTTCTTTTCTTCCTTCCCCTTCGCTTTCTCATGTTTTTTTTATGTCTATCCAGAGGGCCGGCAGTGTCTGATAAAGGTGGAGGAGAGAGCGGCAACGATAGAGAAGAGCGGGCGACGAAGGCAAAGGCGGCCCGCCTTACCCACGCCCTACGAGGGTGGGGGGGGGGGGGGGGGTGCGGGCGAGGACCCCTACCTCGCCTCTACTGCGCACGCATGCGCGTCGGTCAGGGCGGAGGCGAGGTGGTGGGGACAGAGATAATGACGGGCCCTTCTTCCTCACCTCGCCGTACCTCTGACCCTATCTACACTCACGAGCGCGGTGGAGGCAAAGCGGGGGGTTCTCGCCTGCCACACCAGCGCACTCCCCGTGGGGCGAAAGCAAGGCGGGCCGCCTCCGCCTTCACCGCCCTCTTCTTCAGTATTCGCCACGTTCTCCTCCATCTATACTACGCACATTACTGGTCTCGAAAAGACGCAGAAGAAGTACGAGAAAGTGAAGGAAGAGGAGAATAATGGAAAATAGTATAATTTTTATCTAAAAAGTATAGTCTAATAAGTGCAATTTTAGAGAGTACAATTTTTGTCCCAAAAAATATAATTTTCGTCTGAAATAAATAAAAAAAAAATTTGAAACAGTATAACTTCATCTTAATAGTATAATTTCATCTTTTTCTTATTTCTTCTCTAGTCTTAGTCTTTCGTAGATAAAAAAATTTATTTTTATTTTTTATTCTTCTTTTTATTTTTACTCTGTATTTTTTTTTTTTTTCGCAATTACGATCACTTCCTTGACCTCTACCGCAACCACCATGCTCGCCGGAAGCGCTTCTTGGAAAAGCGAGGGCACGTCTTCGTCCTCACCCTCATAGGCGACGACCAGTAATACCTCGGTCACGACACCATCACCTCCATCCGCTCCGCTCTTACCCGCGCTCATGATAGCGTCCTTCTTCTCCTACGCCGGTAAAAAAATGAAGCGAAGGGAGAGGAGGTGGCGTTGTCCGCGTTATCGTCGCGAAGGGGCGCCGCTTAGGTTGTGGAGGAAGGTCAGAGAGAGAAGAAAAAAAAAAAAAAAAAAAAAAAAGAGAAAAGAAAATAAAGAAAATAAAGAGAAAAGTTTTTTTAAAAATTCAAATCGTATCAGTAAAATCTAAAATAGTTGTCTACTTTTTGCAAAATTTCAAAACCCATGAATTCTTTATACAAATGGAGCCAAAAAATAATCAAATCCAAAACAAATTCAGTTAAATTCAGGAAATTATATAATTGTATTTTGATTTGCACCTCATTTGGTATCACAAAATGAGAATAGTAAAAGTCGTTTAAATTGGGGAAAAAAAGAAAAAGGGCCAAGTAGTAGAATGTAATAAAGGACTACATGTTCACGTGGATAAAGCCTACTCCTATGCAACTTTTTTTTGGTACAAATTAAAATTTAAATGTGCTCTTAATAAAAATCAATAAAGGGAAAGTGTGTTTACCATATTGCTTATAAGAAATAAAGCTAATTTCAGTTTTTTTTTTTCTTTTGCGTTAACTAAAAAAAAAAAAGAAAAACGGATAGTAAATAGATAAGAATTTATCTTAACATGTTGGACTCGAATGAAAAAAAAAAGGATAGTATTTAGATGTTGTAGAAGGAATCTAGAGTATTAGATTTTATAAATTTTAATAAATTAACAGTTAGATAATGACACTCCAATAGTCTCGTATCGAATTAAAATAAAATTGTGATTGAATATATAAGAGACATTGACACTAGTAATAATAACTGGACTTAAGTATTTTAGATGTGGGGCCCAACAAATTATTATTACTACTGGATCGGATCGTTATATTTGGAATCAGAGCTATTAACCAGCCGAAAATGTGACACTAGTAATAATAACTAGGCTTAATATTTTGAATCAGTGGTTGGGCCCAACAAATTATTATTACTATTGAATCGGATCATTACATTTGGAATCAGAGCCAATCACCAGCCGAAAGTGTGCGTGACAAATCTCAACGGAGCCTAGGTCTAAATGACTGGACTAGCAAGACAAGTCGACAAGTCTCATATCGCCAGATGATAAACGCGGCGAGTCTGTGACACCCCAAGACATGGGCACTAATAATAATAACTGAACTTAAGTATTTTGAGCCAGTGGTCGGGTCCAATGAATTATTATTGTTATTGGATCAGACAGTTACATAGATATATAAAAGATGTAAGGATACACATGGTGTTCAATAAAATCTCTCTCTAAGTATTTTGAGCCAGTGGTCGGTCCAATGAATTATTATTATTATTGGATCAGACAGTTACATAGATATATAAAAGATGTAAGGAAACACATGGTGTTCAATAAAATCTCTCTCTCTCTCTCTCTCTCTCTCTCTCATGTTGTTGATAGGTTGGCCAATGACACCCCTACTTCACAATCCATAATTAAATTATTTGAGAGAGATGTGAGTGAAAGGGATAAAAAGAGTGGTGGTCCTAATTTTTGTATTATGGAGGAACAATGTGACACCCAATTAACACTCCAAAGACCCCCCCCCCCCCCACACAAGTCACTTTTCTTAATGTTGGATCTTCTCATCTACCAAAGAATCAAATTAGGTGCATAGTTTAGGGCTATGCCTTTCCTTAATCACCTTTATTGATGAGTGATATTGCTAGGATGCCCTACAGGAGCGCGACTTCATCGAAGAGCACCTCACTGGGATCTTATTGAGACAGTTTGCTAAATCATGTAATTCATTCTGTACCTGAATTGTAAAGCTTACAACGGATTTAGAGAGTGGTGATCTCATTCAAGCTTTTTTCCTCATGTTGAATCAGCATATCTATGTGTTAATATATTGGTAAATAAAGATTTTGGACAGTGCATTGACCTTTGCCCATTATTCTGCTTCATTGTTGCACAACTAGTAGAGAGTTCGGAAAAGCAAAGAAGTTAAATGAGAATTTGAATACTAAAAGTAGGGTTTTAGGGTGTAAATTTTGTACCTCTTGTAATGGAAAGATCTAGATAGTATGCCTTTTAAGAACACCAATTGTTTACCCATCTCCCTGATTCATCTGCCAATATATCAGATTTCCAGTTCAGGCTCTGAGCTTGCAAATAACTTCGAGACGATTTTCGGAAAATCCTGGCAAAAAATTCTAATACTGGATCCAAACAGACTGCACTTTAGCACACCAAATTGAACTAGATTGGATAAGATAAGACACCAATGTTAGAGACAAAAACAAGATTCAGTCCTGCGGGACAGAATAACATATTTTGAATCCAATCCCATCCCATTCCAACATCTCAGGAGTTTACCCTCTTGTTAAGATGATTATAGAAGAGTGGATCCAAGAACCTGAGATCGGCATAATATTACGGAACTTTTCCAATGCAGATTCGAGATGAGAGAGAGAGGCCCTTTGGTGACGCAGGGCCAAGAGAGATTCAATATTACAGCACCAACTTCACTAAATCACTCTTTTGACTTAGATGCTATATGCTTAGTCTGTGTCCTTGCCGCAACTGCTTGGATGCCCTTGTGGCTGCCGAGTCGCCAGGCGGCGCCTGTAACTGAAGCAGTGAGACCCACCAAACGAGAATGCTTAGTGAACATCGCGGTAGTCAGGATTCTCCTTCAAGATGACAGACCCTTCCAGTACTGGCGTGAGCGGAATATATCCGAAAATGATGACAAAGTTCAACACCTCATGAAAAAGGGCACCAGATAGCCTGACCAGCCCGCACCGGCACAGAGAGGCTTCAAATTTTCATCCACAGTCATCACCGTCCTTGGCTACAAATTAGAAAAAGATGGCAGATTCAGAGAAGGAAAGAGGAAAAGATGTAGTTCTTTTGTTAATGAAGATAGTAAAGAGAATCCAATAAGAATACCTGCATAGCCAGGACAAGGATGTAAAGCATGTAATGATATTCGCCCAAGATGATAGACTTCAAATCGAGACAGGTTGTTTGCAGTCTGTGGTTGGATATGCCAACATATGGCAAGTTGTTTGCAGTCTATACGTCAATGAAGATTGTTTGGTAAAGGCAAACAAAACTTATAGTGACTGTTTTCCATTCTTTGTTTGTTCAGGAAAGATGAGTCTGGAAAATAACAACCGAGAACAAGAATGAAAAAGTCCATCCACAAGCAAATTCAATCACATGCAATTTGAGTTTAAAAAATAATTAGAGTACCTGACAAAGGTTAAAAATTTCATTCATTTGTAGTGAGCACATAATCTGCATACCTAGACGAACTAGTAAATCCAGATCTTCAACCTGGATGACAAAAAAAAAAAAGAAGAACTTCATATATGAAATTGAATTTTTGATATACCACCATCAGAAGTTCCACAGCCTCCGACTCAGCATTATGCTGCACCAAAATAAAATTTTTTAGTTAACAACAAATAAGAATCAAATTACATAGTCATGCAACACTAGTGCAAAGAGGGTAAAGATTTTCAGATTGAATTATTGAATCTACCTCATGTGAAAAGCAACAATTTGCTGTACTAATTCCATCAAAGCATCAATAGGCATGTCGTCATACTGCATAAAAGAGAAAGAATCAGCACCCAAAAGCTTGAATATTATAAGAAAACGTCGTACGCCAAATTAATGGCAAAAACCTATTGATAACAATAGAATAGAAAAGCAGTCAAGCAAGGACCTATTGATAACAATTAGTTATGAATGAGTAGTGAATAGACATGCTAATAATTAACCAGATCACTATAGACAGAAGGATTATTCTATTACTGTAGCCAAAACTAATCTAAGAAAAGGTAAAGACTTGGTTTTACCTGGCGCTTTTGAAACTCTTGTGCTATTTCGCCAGCCAGGTTTCTGATATTCAAAATAACATTCAAGTAAACAAGCCATCATATCGGCATAATTTTACAACAGAAAACCATTCACAGTGGTTGAACAAGATCAAACTCTTAACCCAAGAATGATTATGATAACTGATGAAAGCTTTCATTAGCTTGCAGCTAATATTTGAAACTACATCTACTGATATAAAGAAAAAGGAGGGCTCAATTTGAGGATTACCGGGAGTAAAGAAAACTGTGATAAAACACAAAAAGCACGGAACACTAAATACAATCAGTTTTTAAATTCATGATAGAAATTAGGCAAATCATAGTCATATTTGATCAACCAAAATAACAATTCAATCACCAATACTATTCATCTGGAACTCTTACTTCGGAAAGAAATCATTGAACATGATTTTCCTTATCATATGACCGACAAAGACATCTATGTGAAACGTAATTGAATCAATTGGGACTCTCTAAGTAATATAAAATTTAAGGATTAAAAATATCCAAAAACCTAAAATACCTAAAATAGATAAATAAATTATTGTCAATTCCATATAATACTACACCTTTGCTTAAACAAATATTAAGACAAAATAGAAAAAGATTAGGCCTGACCTACATTATAACGATATAATTTAGCATACATTAATTAAGACTACTAACGCAGTGCACTATTCAAGTATCTTATATCTAATGTCGTGAAAATTTAAAAAATTCACATACATTTGCAATTCAAGTTTTATCCATGATAAGTTCATTGAACATGACTGAATAAAACTATTAGCAATAAAAGCTGAACATGATTAGATACTATTATAGCAAGCACCATAACTAGTTAGCTCTATTCCGTACCTGACATATTCATGACCCCACGGACCAATATCTCCCTCATATCCCAACAATCTGTACGTCAAGCTCTCCTGGTTAATACCAAGTAGGAAAAGTCAAAACAAGATAATCACAAAAACATTGCACAATTGAGGCATGTCGATCAAAATATACAACAAATTGAATATAGAAAGGCCAATACATATAATCATTACAAAATCAGAGGACAAGCTTTTATATCAATTGAGAACAATTTATTGGAATAATAAAAAGAATAGTAGAAACCTGCAAAAATGATGAATTTGCAATATAAATTCCTGTTTATACATAAAGATTAAAGAACTTTATTGGCATGTACCATGCCTAATTAAGATCTCATGTACCATCAATATATTGAATTTTGCTTTGTCCGTGCAGAGAATTATCATGGAAGACACAAAAGTGGCAATAACAAGTAGTCCACTTTAGAAGAACCGATTTATGTTGCAAGGATCTGAAATGAGTGACACGCATCATAGTGCCCTGAATGGGGCAACACATTTTCTCCCTCCAAATGGTGTTGTATTCAATGTTTGTGAAACAGCTATTTCTCCCAGAGTTGCTACCATAAATCGTCAGAACTGAGTTCACACAATGCAATATTTCTTTGCAAGCTACTGTCGATGGAGTATGGACTAAAGAATAATATAAACAATTAGATTTGTTGATTCTGATTTTGTTATTTGTTAGGGTGGCGCCCATAGTGACTAAGGGGGTTGCTCAAAGAGTTGAGCAAACTTCACAGCATGGTTCACTTAATGCATCACAGACTGATCTTCGAGGTCGGAGAACTTATGCAATTCCAACTTGCCCAGAGGTTATTTCTAGTCAGCAATAGAGTGACAATTGGTTCACCACCTTTGATGGCTATTATGTTCATATTCCAGTGGAAAATAGCACCAAATACTTGAATAGAATCTTCAAAAAAATTCTTTTTCTTTCACTTCGGTACCGTTTGGTTGGGGAACAAGGCCTGGAATAAGGCCTTGTTCTAGCCTTGTTCCCCAAGGCCTTGTTTGGAAGTGGGTTAACTTGGGGGATAAGGGGGATATCCCCCAAGTTAACCCAAACACCTTTTGAAAGGGGGGGAACAAGCTGTTCCCCCCCTTGGTTGGGACAAGGTTGGGTTTTCCAACCTTGTCCCCAACAGGGGTTTTTTTTTTTTTTTTTTTTTTTTTTTTAATTAAAAATTTTTTAATTTTAAGATATTTAAGTTTATATATTTAAAAATTAAAAAAAAAAAAAATTAATTTATAAAATTTTAAATTTTAATTTTTTTTAATATATTTTTTTACTATACAGTAAAATATAAATTTTAATAAATTTTTTTAATAAATATTTAAAATCATACAAAATAAAATTTTTATTTTTTAAAAAAAACTATTATGGTTAAGGGCAATTTCGTCATTTTATACCATTACTACTTTTTATTCCTTTTATTCTCTATTATCATACCAAACACTTTTTTACTAATTCCGTACTTTATACTTATCCCTGGTATAGCTAGTTCTCTCTTATCCCATTACCAAACGAAGTCCAAACGCGTTTAGTTATAGATGAAAACAACAGTTCTCGTCTTTCCGGAACAAGCTAGTATAAGACTAGAACTACTGTTCCGGCCTTTTCCCTGAAACAAGCTTGTTCCCAATTGAGAATAAGCTTAATTAAAGTAAATATAATTTTAATTATTGTATTCACTCTTTAATTAATCTAATATTTGAATAATCTAATTATTTTATTAACTAATTATCTAACTATTCGATAATTAACTAATTAATTTATTTATTTATTAAATTATTTGTAGTTAATTAAATTATTTATTAATAATAATCATTATTGTTAATTATTTTATCAATTAATATTTAGGGTTATCTAGCAATAGTTAATTAAATAAGTTAAATTATTATTTAATTAATATTTTTATGTTAATTAATTAGATAAAATTTTATTATTTTAAAATTATAATCACTCTTATTCCCACTATTCCAATCTAACTATCCAAACGTTATTTTTCTTATTCGCGAGAACAATTCAATTTTCATCCAAATGCAAAATTAGTCTTATTCCTACTTGTTCCTGAACTTATACATATTCCTGGAATAACCAGTTCTAGCTTATACTTGAACCAACAGCAGTCGAATGTCTAGTTTTTTGTTCATTTAATCCTATTTAAATTATTATTCTTTGATAGACATTTCTAGAATACATTCCATAAATTCACATATCTCTTAAATTCTGCATCAATATTAAAGTGTCTTGATCACTAGATACCAAACATGAATTGCAAAAAGCAACAATTGACAAAGCAGTACAAACTTTCAAAAATTTCAGAAACATAGATCAGTTAACAAAAAAAAACCTACAAGAAGTGAAACTCAAACAAATTAACATACCCTTTCCCATTCTGCATACATTGTCAGGGCCAACAAAGAGAGGATGTCTACTAGGTACTTCTGCACAATTAGTAAAGCCACCAAAGCAATTAGCACATAATCGACGTGAACATCACAAAGCAATCAAAAATATTATGATCCATACCTTCAAATCTGACTCAGGCATTCTCTTCCATAATGAGGTCGGAGGAACTTTAGAGGCTTTGGAACAAAAATCATTGAACTAGTAGGTGTACGAATCTCCTACCTACATACACAATCAAATGGCTCAAAATTCTTGCGGCAATATTGCAGCACAAATGATCCAATTTTTCACATGACCCGTATCACTAATGAAAACACAAATATTAAAGACCTAGAGATCAAAGAGATGAAGCATCTGAATGAATACCTCATGATCGCTACATATATCTAACATTTCATACGAATCTCATCATTATAGCACAGCATAAAATGAAACAAAGCATATAGTAAACCCTAGAAATTGAGTACCTCATGCTCTCAAGAGCAAGCTTCTGAACGCCGGCATCCGAGTCCTGAACCCTCTCAACATACAGCTCCAGCTGCTGCTTCAACGCCAAATCCTCGTCCGACTACAATTTCGTACCCAACTCATCTCAAAATCAGCCAAATCCTCATCCGACTACAATTTCAAACCTAAATCATCTCAAAATCAAAATCAGCGACAACACAGCAAAATTCCGGATCAAAACAAAGGAAAATCGAGATCGATATCAAAAGAGGGGGAAGGGAGACGATGTAATCACCATATCCTCGTCCTTCTTCTCATCCTTCTTCTTCTTGTGCTCCTTGGACTGGGGCTGCTTCTGAGGTGCCTGCTCCGATCCAGCGGAGCGGCTAGGGTTTTTCTCGGCCGACATCTCGGCGGCGGCGGCGAAGGGCGGAGGTCGGGGAAGAGAGGAGGTCTCGCGCTCTCTCTCTCTCTCTCTCTCTCTCGGGTGATTAGGGTTTCGAGGAGGAGCACGATATAAAATGCCTTGCTCGTTGCGAAATAAAAAAACGACGCGTTTGATTAAAAAAAATATATATAAAAAAAAATAAAAAAGGGAATGAGAATCGAAATAAACAAATAATAATAATAATAATAATAACGAAAACGAAAATGGAATGATAAAATTTTTTAGTATGCTTTTTTTTCATATTAACAATTATAATAATAATCGGTATAATTAATTTTATTTTTAATATTTAAAAATTTTAAATATAAAAAGGTGATTAAAATTAAAATATTAAATATAAAAATAATTTAAAATTAAATTTTCATCTCAAAATATAAAATTAAATTTAAAATTTAAATTCAAACTAAAAAGTTAAATATTAAAAAATTATATCAAAATATTAAAATAATAAGTCAAAATTTATTAAAAAATTATAATTTATAATTGAGTAGATAATTCAAAATATAAAATTAATTTTTGATTTGATTCAAATTCAACATTACAATTAAATTTAAATTTATAGATCAAATTCAAAATATTTGACTTAATGTATATTTTAATTTAATTTCTAAATCAAAATATAAAACTTAAAATTTTATTTCTAAATTTAAATTTATATTTTAATTAAAATTAAAAATTAAAAATTTAAATATAATTTTAAATATAAAATATAAAATATAATTAAAATATTTTTATAAATAAAGCCTAGATTCAATTTGTAATCTGGACTAAATAACATGACTTAAAAAAAAAAATAGGGTGATTGGTGTATTCCTATTTATTATTATAAATAAAAATAAGAATGAGACTCTGATATACCAAACATCCTCTGAATTAAAAAATAATGAACCAAACACTCCCAATGAATTATTGTGTGATTTTTAATAATGAACCAAACACTCCAAAGAATTATTGTGTGATTTTTACGATTCAATTTCTAAACTTAAACTCTATACAATTATAAGTCCTTGTCTATTTTGTTGCATAAATTTTTTCGTAATAAAATATTTGTAACAAAATATATTATTCTCTCAAATCATAATTAGCAAAACTTTTATTTGCTAACTAAAATATGAAGCTAAATAACAAAATATAAATTTTACATATTATGCTTTTAAAGGTTCATAAATTTTTAAAATTTTTAGTAAAAAATATGATAAAATAAATAAAAAATAAGAGCTTATAAATAAATAAGGTGTAAAATATATCTAAGCGTAGATGTGTACAAGTCACGTTGCTCGTTACACTATTGGTCCTCAAACTATTAGGTGCTCGATATTTTGGTCCTTAAATTTTAATTTATTATAATTTTTAACTTAAACTGGTGTTTTGTTAAATTATTATAATTAAGTCGCATAATTTAATTTAGTTCACTAAATATTGATATGACACTAATTTATTAACTCTATATTAATTTCCAATATATATGTACGTGGCAACATTTTTTAGATTTTTTTTTTTTATCTGTTGTCTCTTTATTTTCTCATCCGATGTTCCTTCATCTTCTCCCTCACTGTTTTTTTTTTTCGTGCCTGCCCTCTACGCATCGCCCATCCCTCTCTCTCTATCTTTGTCTGCCATCTACGCATCGCCCATCCCCCACTCTCTATCTTTCTATCCCACCAACATGTCCTCTCTACCTCGCTCTTCGGGTGTGTCTGCCCCATCTTTAGATTTTTTTTATCTGTTGTCTCTTTACTTTCTCATCCGATGTTCCTTCATCTTCTCTCTCACTTTTTCTTTTTCGTGCTTGCCCCATACGCATCGCCCATCCCCCTCTCTATCTTTCTATCCCACCCACATGTTCTCTCTACCTCGCTCTTGGAGTGTGTCTGGTTTGGAGATTAAAGAAAAATATCTCCCTTTAATCTCCAAATGCCCACCCCCCTCCCTTGGTTGGGACAAGGTTTCTTGCCTCCACCATTTTTTTAAAAAAAATAATAATAATAATTTTTTTAATAAATTTTTTTTATATAAAGTAAAATATAAATTTTAATATTTTTTTTTAATAAATATCTTAAATTAAATATTTAAAATCATACAAATAAAATTTTTATTTATTTTTAAAAACTATTATGGTCCAATATATTGATTATGTAAAAAAAATATATTTTGAACTATCCACTCAATTTTAAATTTTTGAAAAATTTATATTTTAAATCTTGATTTATCATTTCAATATTTTAATATAATTTTTTAATATTTAACTTTTAGTTTAAATTTAAATTATAAATTTAAGTTTAAATTATTTTTATATTTTAATTTACATTTTATTCTAATTATTTTTGATAATATATATTTTTATAAAAGGTTAATTACATACAGGCCCTCGAAAACAGGTTGAATAGCAAATATATTCCTACAAAATTTAACATTTTATATTTATTCCTTCAAAAATCCACCGTTATTGATATCTACCCCTACCGTCTATCTATGTTATAAAAGTTTAGTTAATCATAGATTAAATGCTTAATCTTGATTATGTAAAAAAGTAAAATTACTTTTTTATCCTTTGTAGTGGCGCTCTTCTCCACCGCGGCGGCGAAGAGAAGGGCGGCGGGCGGAGAGCGCAAGGCGGCGGGGAGCTGCGTGCGGGCGCACACGGCGAGCGTGGATGACGGGGCGACCTCCAACACGGCGACGTTCGCGGCCACGGCGACGCAGCTCGCGCGGTTCGAATCTGACGGCGTGGCGATGCTCGTGGTGTCTCCCCGAGCGCTGGGTCACCGGACCCTTCAACATCACCTGCAGCCACTTCATCCTCTTCCTCCACCTCGACGCCGTCGTACTCGTCTCGCAGGTACACTCTCCCCCTCCTCACTTTATCTATTCTCACCTCACTCTATCTATTCTCAACTAAAAAAAATTAAATAAAATTAATAATATGATAAAATTCAAAATCTATTTATTTATTTAATTTGTATTCAAATATTACACACAATAAGTAACTCATAATTTATTTATATTTGTTTATTTAATTTTTTTTATAGATGAAGTAGATAATTATTGGGATTTTTTGAGAGGGGCATTTTTGCGACAAGTATAAAAATATTACTTTTGGAGGGATATATTTGTAAGGATAAAAAAATTATTTCATTTCTATTTTGTTAAAATATAAATCGTTTTCAAACGATAATAAACCAAAAGGATAGATATGAATAACTTGAAATGTTTGAAAGAATAATTTAAAATATTATTTAAGTGCAAAAGTTGCATGGTGTATTTGCTAATCGTTAATAAATATTTGGAGGACTTATGTGTAAATGTTACACACGAAGGATAATGGATAATCCAATCGGATTAGGATTCGATTAAGGATAATTGATAATCCAATCGGATTAGGATTCGATTAAGGATAATGGATAATCCAATCGGATTAGGATTCGATTAGGATTAGGATTAGGGTTTTCTCATTATAAATATATGTCATATGTGACATATTGAAAATAAGAGAAAAGGAATAAGAAAACCCTAGCCGCCTATCCTCTCCCTCTTCCTAAAGTCCTCCATAATTAATCGTCCTCGATATTCGGAAGATTGCTAGCACAATTAGAAGATTGATTCATCCTCCTTACATCGACGCAAGAGTTATTTCGTGATCGGATCGCGAATCAAGGCGATCGACTATTTCAATCAAGGGTGTGATTCCGTGTGGACGCGAGTAGAGGCCGGGTGCGTGCGCGGCTATCAAGGACGAACAATTTTTACCAACGATCGTCGGCTTCGCGGTGATCTCGACCCGCGCAAGGTAAAAATTAAATTCTAATTGATAAGATCAATTCGATTACCTTTTAACGATCTAAAACAAAATAATGAGGTGATCTTTGGTTTAAGAAAAATTTTAATTGCGTTTTTTTCTTCCGCTGTGCATATCTGATCATTTTCTTATAGTGGTATCGGAGCCACCCTCATCGTTTGTTTTAGATCTAATCTCTTTTTCGATGTTGATTGGGTTTTCTGGAACGATCGAAATCAAAACAATGAAGATTGTTTTGAATATATTGTTTTGATTGTTTTGTAACACTAATTAATTAACATACGGTCAAGGTGCGTGCTCTAATTAATTAGCATGCGACTACGGTCATGACATGCATGCGGTCAAGGTGCTCTAATTAATTAGCGTGCGACTACGGTCATGCATGCGGTCAAGGTGCTCTAATTAATTAGCATGCGACTACGGTCATGCATGCGGTCAAGGTGCTCTAATTAATTAGCATGCGACTACGGTCATGACATGCATGCGGTTAAGGTTGCAAGCTCTAATTAATTAGCATTGTTAGTGTATAGCAACACTAATTGATTAGTTCATGGCTTTTATTGCACGTGCTTGCCGCAATGTGTTTTGAACGCATTTACATGATGTGATCATGCGCGGCTTGTGGTTGCTTTGTGCAAAATCTCAAGGACGAACAATTAAAATATGCACACCCTTGTGGTTGCCTAGTGTAGTTACCCGCGCGATGCGGCAGGTAAATATTATCAAAATATTTTTTTTTTATATTTTTTTTCTCATAATATAAATAAAAATAAAAAATTATATAGAAAATTTTAAAATACTTTATTTTAAAACTTCCGTATCAACCTATCAGAAAAAAAAAAAAAAAAATTAATCATTCTCAACCCTAACATAAGAATCTATCAGCAACAATCAGAGTAGAATATTTATTCACTCAGGATTAGATTAAAATCTAAGACATATATAGGAATGTAATGAAGTTTAGAGAGAGAATGAGAGAGAGCTCACGTTCAATGAGCTACGGTGAAGGCGACAACAGTGGCGGAGGAGGAGAAGGAGGAGTAGGCGGAGAAGTGGAGGATTCTTATCGGCGATGGCGGTCGCGGTGGCAGTGGCGGCGATAGGTAGGAGTTGATCATGAGTGATGCCCCGTGCGGCTAAAGAAGGCGAGGATCGGGTCTAGATTTTCGGTGAGGTCGGGGATGGAAGATTTTCAAAAACGGAGAGTTGGATTGGACGAAGGTGGCCATGAAGTAGACGATGGAGATTTTGATCTTGGATGAGGAGGAGGAAGAGGAGGGCAAGGAGATTTGGAGGTTCTCCACGACGGGAATGAGGAGGCAAGGATCGAGGGTGGAGGGGTCGAGGGTGGTGGCTTAGAGAAAGAGGGAGAGAAGAAGAATGGTGGTGGCTTAGAGAAAGAGGGAGAGAAGAAGAATAATAATAAAAAGAACTCAAAAAGGGGGAGATATAATTAATTAATTGAAAGTAGGGAGTGAGAAGATTTGGAGGTTGGGAATGGAAAGAATTTATAATTAATTCATTGAGAGTTAGGAATAAGAAGAGTTGGGGGTTAGAAATGTGAAGAGTCTATCATTAATTCATTGAGAATTGAAAAAGAGAAGAGTGAAAGAAAATTTGACACGTGGCAAAAAATAGGAGAAATCATATAGAGGTATAGATTGAGAAGATCAATTAGATTACCTTTTAACGATCTAAAACAAAATAATGAGGTGATCTTTGGTTTAAGACAAATTTTAATTGCGTTTCTTTCTTCCGCTGTGCATATCTGATCATTTTCTTACAGTGGTATCGGAGCCACCCTCATCGTTTGTTTTAGATCTAATCTCTTTTTCGATGTTGATTGGGTTTTCTGGAACGATCGAAATCAAAAAATAAAGATTGTTTTGAATATATTGTTTTGATTGTTTTGTAATACTAATTAATTAACATACGGTCAAGGTGCGTGCTCTAATTAATTAGCATGCGACTACGGTCATGACATGCATGCGGTCAAGGTGCTCTAATTAATTAGCGTGCGACTACGGTCATGCATGCGGTCAAGGTGCTCTAATTAATTAGCATGCGACTACGGTCATGACATGCATGCGGTCAAGGTCAACGTGATCTAATTAATTAGCATATGACGTACGGTCATATTGATGACATGCAAGCTCTAATTAATTAGCATTGTTAGTGTATAGCAACACTAATTGATTAGTTCATGGCTTTTATTGCACGTGCTTGCCGCAATGTGTTTTGAACGCATTTACATGATGTGATCATGCGCGGCTTGTGGTTGCTTTGTGCAAAATCGCAAGGACGAACAATTAAAATATGCGCAGTCTTGTGGTTGCCTAGTGTAGTTACCCGCGCGATGCGGCGGGTAAATATTATCAAAATATTTTTTTTTTATATTTTTTTTCTCATAATATAAATAAAAATAAAAAATTATATAGAAAAATTTTAAATACTTTATTTTAAAACTCCCGTATCAACCTATCAGAAAAAAAAAAAAAAAAAATAATCATTCTCAACCCTAACATAAGAATCTATCAGCAACAATCAGAATAGAATATTTATTCACTCAGGATTAGATTAAAATCTAAGACATATATAGGAATGTAATGAAGTTTAGAGAGAGAATGAGAGAGAGCTCACGTTCAATGAGCTACGGTGAAGGCGACAACGGTGGCGGAGGAGGAGAATGAGGAGTAGGCGGAGAAGTGGAGGATTCTTATCGGCGATGGCGGTCGCGGTGGCAGTGGCGGCGATAGGTAGGAGTTGATCATGAGTGATGCCCCCCGTGCGGCTAAAGAAGGCGAGGATCGGGTCTAGATTTTCGGTGAGGTCGGGGGTGAAAGATTTTCAAAAACGGAGAGTTGGATTGGACGAAGGTGGTCATAAAGTGGACGATGGAGATTTTGATCTTGGAGGAGGAGGAAGAGGAGGGCAAGGAGATTTGGAGGTTCTCCACGACGGGAAGGAGGAGGCAAGGATCGAGGGTGGAGGGGTCGAGGGAGAGAGCGTTATTGTCAATGGAGATAGTGAAGAGGGGGTGGTGGCTTAGAAAAATAGAGAGAGAAGAAGAATAATAATAAAAAGAACTCAAAAAGGGAGAGATATAATTAATTCATTGAAAGTAGGGAGTGAGAAGAGTTAGAGGTTGGGAATGAGAAGAATTTATAATTAATTCATTGAGAGTTAGGAATAAGAAGAGTTGAGAGTTAGAAATGTGAAGAGTCTATCATTAATTCATTTAGAATTGAAGAAAAGAAGAGTGGAAGAAAATTTGACACGTGGCAAAAAAATAGGGGAAATCATATAGAGGTATAGATAGATAGATTTTATAAAAATATATTTGCTATTCTATCTGTTTTCAGAAATATCTATCCAATTATTTATTTTTTTATTTTTTTTTAAATATTGAAAGTAGGAATCAAAGTGTGATTCTAAGGCAATGTTTGGTTGGGGGATAAAGGGGGAATAACCCTTTTTATCCCCCAATTCTTGCCAAACAGTGTTACAAAATGGGAAATTTTTTTTTTTTTATCCCTGGCTTAACGGGTTATTCTGGGATAACCCGTTAAGCCTTATTCCTCTCCCCCCATGGAATAGGGTTTTATCCCTGGGGGCAGTGAATGGGCAAAGTTATAATTTATTATTTATAATTAAATTATAATATAAAATATAATATAAAATAAAAAATATAAAATAAAAAATAAAAAATAAAAAATATAAATTATAATATAAAATATAAATTATAATATAAATATAAATTATAATATAAAATATAATATAAATTATAATATAAAATATAAAAAATATAATATAAAATATAATATAAAATATAATTTGTTATTTATATTTTTAAAATATAATATAAAATAAAAAATATTATTTTTTTTAACGTAAGATATAATTTATTATTTATAATTAAATTGCTTCAAATTTAATATAATAATTAAATTAATTTTTTATAAAAAAAAGTTAAGGGCAAAGTTGGTATTTTTATAAAAATTCTATATTTTTTTTTCACTATCCTCTACTATTCCATAATTTTAACCAAACACAATCTTAACTATTCCAGAGAATACCAACTTTAACCAAACGTAATTTAACTTTTATACTTCATTATCCCGGAATAACAAGCTATCCCAGGTATAACAAAATTTATACCTCTTAAATTTATCCCCGAATCAAACATTGCCTAAGGCCCCGTTTGGTAACGGGGATAAGGGGGGAATAACCCCCTTATTCCCGTTTCCATACCCAAACGGGAACCGAAAAAGCAGGAATTGGGATTCCTGCTTTCCTGGAATAGGGAGAATGGGGGTGGAAATCCGAATTCCCACCCCCACATGGAATTCGCTGGAATTGGCAAGAATCCAATTCTTGCACGAGGATCGAGGCACCAGAGAATACACTGTCTCCTCTTCTCCATTGCTTCTTCTTCTCCGATCTAGCAATTAAATCTCGCCTTCTTCTTCTCCGATCTAGCTTCACCCTCGCCTTCTTCTTCTCCGATCTAGCTTCACCCTCGCGGTACCCCTACGCCTGATCTACCTTCTCCGTCGCTATCCCCCTGCGGCCGAGTTACCATCTCCGTCGCAAACCCCCTGCGGCCCCTCTGCGGCAACCGAGGTCGCGCCGCGGCAACCATCTCCCTTTCTTCGTCTTCTCCGATCTACCATCTCCGTCGCGCCGCGGCCCCCCTGCGCCCGATCTAGCAATTAAATTTTTATATATTAAGTATAAAAATATTTAAAAGTATTTAAGAATGATAGAAATTTTTTTTTAAAAAAATTAAAATTTAATTGCTTATCTATTGATTAATGGTTTTAAAATGATAAACAATCAAACATTTTAAATATTTTAATATATAATTTTCTATCATTTTTAAGTACTTTTAATTATTTATTATTTATTTTTAAATATTTTTTACAATTTTAAATAATATTTTTAATTTATTAATTATTTTATTTGTAAATTATATCATAAAGGGTAAAATAGTCAATACACAAATTTATCACTTCTCAATTCTTCTTATTCTTCTATACTCAACCAAACACAATTTTTTCCTATTCATCTTATTCATCTTATTCCTATATAATTTATCAAACACAATTTTTCTTTAATCCCGGTATAACTCATAAATCCAACCAAACGTAAATTTACACTAATTCCTGCTAATACCATAATCTATACCTATCTCCGGTATAATAAAATTTTCCTTATCCCCGAACCAAGCGGAGCCTAATCACCCGAGAAAGAGAGAGAGAGAGAGAGGGAGGCACAAGAAGGTTCAAACGCGCCTTTTTTTTTTATTAATTTTTTTATTATTTCGCAGTATCGTATTCCTCCTCGAAACCCTAATCACCCGAGAAAGAGAGAGAGAGAGGGGGAGGCACCTCCTCTCTTTCTCCCACCTCCGCCCTTCGCCGGAGAACTTCGCCGCCGCCGACGCGATGTCCGCTGACCAAAACCCTAGTGGCTTCGCCGGATCGGAGCAGGCTCCTCAGAAGCAGCCCCAGTCCAAGGAGCACAAGAAGAAGAAGGATGAGAAGAAGGACGAGGATCTGGTGATTACATCGTCTCCTTTTCCTCTCTCTCGATCTCGATCTCGATTTTTCTTTGCTTTGATCCGGAATTTTGCTGTGTTGTCGCTGATTTGGGTGCGAAATTGTAGTCGGATGAGGATTTGTCGTTGAAGCAGCTGCTGGAGCTGTATGTTGAGAGGGTTCAGGACTCGGATCCCGGCGTTCAGAAGCTTGCTCTTGAGAGCATGAGGTACTTGATTTCTAGGGTTTACTATATGCATTGTTTCATTTTATGCTGTGTTATAATGATAAGATTCGTATGAAATGTTAGACATATGCAGAGAGCATGAGGTATTCATTCCGATGCTTCATCTCTTTGGTCTCCAGGTTTTTAATATTTGTGTTTTCATCAGTGACACGGTTCATGTGAAAAATTGGATCTTTTGTGCTGTGATATTGCTGCGAGAAATTTGAGCCATTTGATTGTGTATGTAGGCAGGAGATTCGTACAGCTACTAGCTCAATGACTTCTGTTCCAAAACCTCTACAGTTTCTCCGACCTCATTATGGAACTCTGAAGGAGTATTTTGAGAGAATGCCTGAGTCGGATTTGAAGGTATGGATCATAATATTTTTGATTGCTATGTGATGTTCACGTCGATTATGTGCTAATTGCTTTGGCGACTTTACAAATTTTGCAGAAGTACCTAGCAGACATCCTCTCTGTGTTGGCCCTGACAATGTCTGCAGAAGGGGAAAAGGTATGTTAATTTGTTTGAGTTTCACTTCTTGTAGGTTTTTTTTTGTTAACTGATCTATGTTTCTAAAATTTTTGAAAGTTAGTACTGTTTTGTCAATTGTTGGTTTTTGCAATTCAATTTTGCTATCTAGTGGTCAAGGCACTGTGTAATATTGTTGCAGAATTTAGGAGATATGTGATTTTATGGAATGTATTCTAGAAATGTCTATCAAAGAATAAGTATTTAAATAGGATTAAATCAACAAAAAACTAGACATGAAGTGAAAGAAAGAGCAATTTTTTGAAGATTCTATTCGAGTATTTGGTGCTATTTTCCACTGGAATATGAACATAATGGCCATCAAAGGTGGTGAACCAATTATCACTTTATTGCTGACTAGAAATAACCTCTGGGCAAGTTGGAACTGCATAAGTTCTCTGGCCTTGAAGATCAATCTGTGATTCGTTAAGTGAGCCATGCTGTGAAGTTTGTTCAACTCATTGTGCAACCCCCTCAGTCACTGTGGGCGCCACCCTAATAAATAACAAAATCAGAATCAGCAAATCTAATTGTTTGTATTATTCTTTAGTCCATACTCTATTGACAGTAGCTTTTGAAGAAATACTACAACACTATTGTATTGTGGGAACTCAGTTCTGACAATTTATGGTAGCAACTCTGGGAGAAATAGCTGTTTCGCAAACATAGAATACAACACCATTTTCAGGGAGAAAATGTGTTGCCTTATTCTGAGCACTATGATGTGTCTCTCATTTCAGACCCATGCAACATAGATCAGTTCTTCTAAAGTGGACTATTTGTTATTGCCACTTTTGTGTCTTCCATGATAATTATTTGCACGGACAATGCAAAATTCAATATACTGATGGTACATGAGATCGTAATTAGGCATGGTACGTGCCAATAAAGTTCTTTAATCTTTTTATATAAACAGGAATTTATATTGCAAATTCGTCATTCTTGTAGGTTTCTACTATTCTTTTTATTATTCCAATACATTGTTCTCAATTGATATGAAAGCTTGTTTCTGATTTTGTAATGATCATATGTATTGGCCTTTCTATATTCAATTTGTTGTATATTTTGTTTGACATGCCTCGATTGTGCAATGTTTTTGTGATTATCTTGTTTTGACTTTTCCTGCTCGGTATTATCCAGGAGAGCTTGAAGTACAGATTGTTGGGGTCTGAGGGAGATATTGGTTCGTGGGGTCATGAATATGTCAGGTGCAGAATAGAGATAACTAGTTATAGTGCTTGCTATAATACTATCGATTCATGTTCAGCTTTTATTGCTGGCTTATTGTGATTAGTTTTATTCAATCATGCTCAATGAACTTATCATGGATAAAACTTGAATAGCAAATGTATGTGAATTTTTTTAATTTTCATGACATTAGATATAAGATGCTTGAATATTGCACTGTGTTAGTAGTCTTAATGTATGCTAAATTATATCTTTATAATGTAGGTCAGGCCTAATCTTTTTCTATTTTATCTTAATATTTGTTTAAGCAAAGGTGTAGTATTTTATGGAATTGACAAAAATTTATTTATCTATTTTAGGTATTTTGGGGTTTTGGATATTTTTTATCCTTAAATTTTATATTACTTAGAGAGTCCCAATTGATTCAAGCACTTCTCACATAGATGTCTTTGTCGGTCATATGATAAGTAAAATCATGTTCAATGATTTCTTTCCGAAGTAAGAGTTCCAGATGGCATAATATTGGTGATTGAGTTGTTATTTTGGTGGATCAAATAGGACTATTATTTGCCTAATTTCTATCATGATTTTAAAAACTGATTGTATTTAGTGTTCCGTGCTTTTTGTGTTTTATCACAGTTTTCTTTACTCCCGGTAATCCTCAAATTGAGGCCTCCTTTTTCTTTATATCAGTAGATATAGTTTTACATATTAGCTGCAAGCTAATGAAAGCTTTCATCGGTTATCATAATCATTCTTGGGTTAAGAGTTTGATCTTGTTCAACCACTGTGAATGGTTTTCTGTTGTAAAATTATGCCGATATGATGGGTTGTTTACTTGAATGTTATTTTGAATATCAGAAACCTGGCTGGCGAAATAGCACAAGAGTTTCAAAAGCGCCAGGTAAAACCAAGTCTTTGCCTTTTCTTAGATTTGTTTTGGCTACAGTAATAGAATAATCGTTCTGTCTATAGTGACCTGGTTAATTATTAGCATGTCTATGCACTACTAATTCATTACTAATCCTTGCTTGATTGCTTTTCTATTCTATTGTTATCAATAGGTTATTGCCATCAATTTGCCATAAATTTATTTATCAATTGCTGTTCTTGGTGTATTGATTGATTATTTCGCTGTCAGGACCAAATTGGCTTAATGATGCGAAATTAGGTTTCGTTTGTTTAACGTAGATATCGTTTCAATTGCAAGAAATATTGTGATCTGTCCCTTTTATGCATGATGTAGTTGAGGTTTCTATTGTATGAAAGTTATTGTCTTTGTTCCTCTTTTTTATGGGTCCTTCTTCGGTTTGATGATTCGAAATTAGGGTTCCTTTACTCTATGTAGATATTGTTTTGATGGCGATATTTTGTGATCTGTTTGTTTATTTTTGGATTTATAGGTATCTTCATAGCGCGGAGTTTGGAGAAAAGTTTTATGTATTTTTTTATATTTATTTTAGTCTTTGTCAATATATACACTGATTTTTATTTTATTATATTTTTTAATTCGTATGCAGATAAAAATGGCAGAGTGGAATCCAGAGAAGGATTTGCTTGCTATGGTCACTGAAGATTCCAAGGTCCTTCTCCATCGCTTCAACTGGCAAAGGCTTTGGACCATAGTACCAGGTTAATATCTACTCTCCCCCCTTCTAGATGTCTGAAAATTTGTCTTTCAAAACTTTGTGGTGACAAGTGTACGTATGCTGCACTTGGCAGCATGTATTTTCTTGTCGATCGTTGACCGCAAATATCTGCCACTTGTTTAATGTCCTTGATTTTACTCATCTTTGACTGTATCATGTTGATTGTTTCGCATTTGAAATAGTTTTTTAGCTGATCTTGTGAAATTAGGTGTTAGTCCTTGTCTCATTTTTTTCCAAGCTCTGTCTATCTTGGATTGTCTATGCTTGTTCACAAGTAACGATGAGTACAACAATGTTGCTCTTGCTTCCCCTATCTGCCATCTACTTCTGTTTATCTCGAACCATGTTAATGTTAGAATTGCGACTAAATGTTTTGTCATTGTTTTAGACTTTGAGCAATGCTTTGGATCTGGTTTGCCTTAGAGAGAATGTCTCGAATTGTCTTGACTTGAACTTGGTTTAAGTTATCGAGCTAACTTTAAGTAAAACTAACTTAATATCTTGTGATTCTTGTCATCTGAACTAGAACTATTAATAGCCTGTGGTTAATTTATCTAGATAGTGAACAATCACACAAGAGTAGATGATTTGCGAATTTGGTATCTTTAATAATCCATGATGACAATAATATATCTGAATTCTAGTGCAAAAGGTGTTTGTTGTACAAATACTCACCATAGTTCGAGCAAAGTTCACAGTAAAAAACTTTACTGGGGTTGGGAGTGCTTGAATCTATCCAATCTGGCTTGCGACAAACTGAGGAGAGTAAACTTTAGTATGCGACAAACTGAGGAGAGTAAACTTTAGTATTAGGCACTGTGGAGAGTAAACTTTAGTATTAGGCGGCGGCTTAGACTTGCTCTTCAGGCTGATGTGTAAATCTTGAGCGGTCAAGAAAGAATACCAGATTTCCTTGTGGTCGATTACTCTAAGGGAATCTATTTGATGACGAATATACCCAAAAATTTCCCTCAACCACCGAGGATCGGCTGATCGGTGACAAAAAAGGGCCCAATGTTCTAATGGATGGGCATCTTCAGAGCAAAAAACTTGAAAATAATCTCAAAAGTACTTGGAATGACCAGAGGTAAGAGGCTCGGGTCGGCCAAACGCGAGTCCATAAGGCCCTGTTTGTTTTGAGAACGGGAACGGGAATAGCGGGCTTATCCCCCTTATTCTGCCAAACGCACCTGAAATCGTCTGGTATTGCTTAACCCAGAATAGGGAGAATAGCTGGTATAACAAATCCCATCCTATTATTTTACTATAAAATTTTTTACCATATTACCCTTCTTATCTACTTTATCTCATCCCAACATATTATTTTAATAAAAACTCTCTCCTCACTCTCTCTCCTCTTCCCTCCTTTCTCTCTTCCCAATACACTCTCATCATCACAAATCCCTCTCTCCTCTCTCTCTTTTCCTTCATCCCACCTTCTTTCTCTCTTCCCAATACACTCTCATCATCACAAATTAATATTATAAAATTTTAAATTTATTATTTAAAATAAATATTATAAAATTTATTATTTAAAATAAATATTATAAAATTTTAAATCTTATTTTAAAGTTAAATTTTAATTTGAAAAAATAAAATATTAAATAAAATATTATTTTTAAATAATATGATTTAATTATGATTATAATTTTATTTCTATTTTTTTAAACCATTAATCCATTAATTAAAACGAAAAAAAAACGATTTTAATAAAGCTTGAGGGCAAAAATTTACAAATATTTAGCAAATATACGATTTTTTCAAATTTTTAAAAAATTTTATGTTAAAAATTTATTATTTAAAATAAATATTATAAAATTTTAAATCTTAAAATTAAAATGTTGAAATTTTATATTTTAAATTTAAATTTTAATTTGAAAAAATTAAATATTAAATTAAATATTATTTTTAAATAATATAATTTAATTATGATTATAATTTTATTTCTATTTTTGTAAACCATTAATCCATTAATTAAAACGAAATAATTAGATTTTAACAACTTTTATCACATTTTTTTAAACCATTAATCCATTAATTTTAATTTGAAAAAAGTTAACATTAAATTAAATGTAAAAGTTTTAAATAATACATTTTAATTATGATTATAAATTTATTTTTATTTTCTTAAACCAATAATCCATTAATTAAAATGAGAAAAACGAGTTTAGAAAATTTTAATGACATAATAAAGCTCGTGGGCAAAAATTTATAAATATTTAGCAAATATACGAATTTTGCGAATTTTAAAAAAAAATTATGTTAAAAATTAATTATTTAAAATTAATATTATATAATTGTAAATCTTAAAATTAAAATGTTGAAATTTTATATTTTAAATTTAAATTTTAAGTGAAAAAATTAATTATTAAATTAAATGTATTATTTTTAAATAATATATTTTAATTACGATTATAATTTTACTTTTATTTTTTTAAACTATTAATCTATTAATTAAAACGAACTAATCAATTTTTAACAACTTTTATCACATATTAACTCTTGGGGGCAAAAAGGTAATTTACCCTTCTTATCCTCTTTATCCCTCCTATTCCCATTAATAAACCAAACACAAATTCTCTTATCCCTAGAACCATCCCCAAACGAGATTAAGCTCTAGTTCCCAACTTTATACCTATCCCCGGTTTAGCGGGAACTGGCTTAACCCCGAACCAAACGCAGCCTAAGTGTTCTATCGGGCGGCAACATCTAAGTTCAGGGAAGTTGGCAAAGTGAAGGAAAATACTTCTATCGGGCGACAGCAGCTAGGTTTAGGGAAGTCAGGAAAGTGAAGGAAAATACAACAGAACCATCACGTCCTAGAATCGATAGCCACTCGAACATTCATTTGGAAAACTATTGGGAGGGCATTGTTGGAGCATGAAATTTCTCTGCCAGGTGGTGATCAAACTTGGCTTATGTGGTTGAATGAGAAAATAACACGTGGTACTCCCAGAGTCGGGAAAAACACAGGCCTAAACCAAATAGGTTTTGGCGGGAGCAATTGTGAATCAAAGGGACGTGGGAAACGGTTGTACAACCGAAGAGAAAATGGTCAGGTACGTTCCATATGGAAGCAACTGTTCAATAACCGTAAGGTAAGCAAACAAAAGAAGAGTTCTATAAATAGAGGGAGGTTATCTTCAAAAGAAGTCTTTCCTAAAAACAAGACCGTTGGTTTTTTACTTTAATTCCTTGCATTTATAGGTTTTGTAGGAATAGTTTGTAGGTTAGCCATAGTTTTAGCTTATAAACTGTAATCAGAGCCTTCACTCTCTTTCTTTGTAATCTCCAAGTTTTCTTCAAAATTAATGAAATTCTAGTCAGTTCAGCTTATCATTGAACCGATTTTCTGCAAGTTCTAGTCTCAAGTGTTCTTAAGAAACTTTGGACGAGTTAGAACCCGGTTGAGTGGACCCCTCCTCAACCCGGTCGCTTGAATCAAAGAAGTCAGATCTTTTAACATTCGAGGGTCACATTCACATCCGAATCACAGCCTGCTTTAGGGTTGACTCGGTCAATGTTTAACTTGGTCAATTGGCTAACATTTTTCAGCTTGCAAACACATACAAATTCGTAACAATGAAGCGGTATAAGATTGCAAATGTGGGGCCCTCTCATTTTTGCACTCTTGCCGAACCCCTTAGTTGTCAAGAATAGATTGACTAATGACAGCAACAAAGATGATGATATTTTAGAGTAAGTAACCAGAAACTTCTGTTTTACTCTAGTGATTAGATAAATAGAGTAAAAAATTTACATGATTCAGATAATTTGTTTTTCTAGGTTCTCTTGCATTTTGTTAAAAATGGCAATCTAGCTGCTATAATTGCTTCTTGTGTAGGTTTATTGTATGGTTTGTAAATTTGGATATCCTGCTCAGCTTACTGCTGTCACATTTTATTCTGCTTAGGTAAATGTATTACGTCTCTTTGTTGGAGCCCGGATGGTAAAGTCATAGCTCTTGGTATTGAAGATGGTTCAATTCTTCTACATGATGTGGAGGTCCGTATCTCGAGCAAGAAAAACGAAAGAGTTGAAAATTTTGTTATGGGAAGCTCCCTATTGATATTGGCTTATGAGTTATGGTATAACTGGATTATTTTATTAAGTAGCTCATTGACTGAAGTTCAGCATTACAAATGTTGGCCTTGTTATAAATTGTTCATCATTCTTTAAAAGTATTCAGAAAAAATTTCTTAGAATATTCAACTGTTTCGCCATGTTGATTCTTTAGGTTACTGAAATGTCTTTTGATTGTATTTTATTATGGGTTTTGGTTACATTAAATGTGCACGGCATTTTAATTTTCATTCAGGGCCTGTTTAGATGTTGGTATTTGGGGGTAACTAGTGTCATGTGGAGATTTTTGGTTGTTATTGCAACCTAAGAATATTATTTTATTCTGTTGTGGGGTCTACAAAAAATGGTCTTTTAGGATAATGTATTCCACTTATGATGTGATTCATCATATTCCAAGAATAATTACTTAGAGGCCATGATTTCAACATGATTGTAAGCGTCTTTTCATAGTTCCCTTCAACCAATTACCACATGCCACTTTAAGCAAAAGAAATATGCTGAATACGATATTCATGCATCCAAACAGGCCCCTAATGTTCTCGAATATGTGTTCCTTACGTAGTCTTTTTCTGTTAGAACTCCTAACAAGACCGAAAACTAATTGCAATCCATATAGCTGTTTTCAAATTTGTTTTAGCATGAATTTATAATCAATTTCTAGTGCTGTCTCTGCCTCTCTCTGTTTGCATGTGTCTGCACTGTCTCTTTCTCTCTCTTTTCAAGTGTCTGTATGTGTGCGTGTGCATATACCTTTCCTTCTCCCCTTCTTTTGGGTGGTCTTTAAAGAGTGAAGTCACCATCTTTAATCTTGTATATAGGCACTGAGAAATTAATAGAGAGAATCCGACTATTGTAGTGACATCTTACATAAGAGCTTATACAATGCTAAATATTCTTACCTAACTCTTATTTTTATGATTGTTAAGCAAGGATTTAAGTGCCGTGACACGGGGTCGTGCCGAAAACTTGCCGGCACGGTGCGTGCCGAGCGGTGCCGATGAGTGCCGGTCAAAAAAAATAAATGTGTGCCGACACATAATAGCATGAAGTATTTATTTTCTTTAGCAACAAAATTTTCTAATTGCTTATTATGTATCTTTATTAAATATTTCGAACTTTGTTGAGAAAATTACGTAGTAGTTTAAAGAAAAAAAGGTTTTGAATTGTGCCATCGGCACGGGGATTGTATCGTGCCGGTATCTTGGCACGATATGGCACGGTGGATACTGCCCATGCCGATGGATACTTAAATCCTTGCTGTTAAGCTATCCGTTAAGTTTTCTATAATTTTAGCCCAATGATGTTTGTCTTAACTTTGGGCTTGCATCTTACTCTAATTTCTACCCCTGCTTACAGCTTACTAAGAGAGATTACTTTTAACAACTAAAGTTTCGTTATGATAGTTCAATCTTTATCATGGAAACTGTATTGTGCTAGACACACACAATTACCTATACATGATGGAATATATAAATAGTTTTCTTTGTCTACTATGTGCTCATCTGAATATATTTCTGGTTTGCATTTTGTTTTTGTTTTTAAAATTTTGCTATAACAGTCTCCCTTGACAATTCATTAATGGAATCACACCGATATTGAGAACAGTTTATCATTGCAGAACGGGAGGTTATTAAAAAGCATCAAGTCCCATGATGCAGCTATTGTCTGTATGAATTGGGAGGAAGATGTACTGGCAACAATGGTATGCTTTCATGTTTTTGTTCAATAAAATAGAGATCAAATATGACAAATCCATATTGGTAATAGTACCCACACAATTGGCTTGTAAAAAAAGTGATTGCCATTATTATAATTATTTTTTTTTTGATTTTTGGAAACCTTGTGTTTTATTCAGTTCAAATTTTGAGCATTTGCATTTCATTTGTGTAATTTCATTTTCATTCACATGCTTCTCTCAACTGATATTCTATAATAATGTCGGCGGTATTGCAACCGTAGTAGCTCATTCAATTTGGAAGATCCCTTTTTAAAATCACACTTGACTAGAGAAGCATATTGCAAACTTAAGAAAAGGGTATTCTTCATTGGCAGGAGAAGCTTCCAGCTATTTGACTGACAACTTCAACAGGATGATTTGTTTTTTATCATGTTTTTTGGTCGTATTGTACTGTTTGTGGATATGACAACATTTTGGCTATTCTGCATGCAACTTTGATAGGGTCACTGGTTATGTCTTAATTCTTAGGATCCTCTCTATGCTTTGCTGTCTCAAATTCTGCTTTTATTGTCTCCCTGTTTAATGTAGCATAACTTGTATTTGAGTTAAAAGAAACTCATCCTTTGGAACAAGTTATTCAAGTGCTATAATGCTTTCTTTCAGCTTATGGAAGATGATTTTGTTTCTCCTACATTATGGGTCTTATGACAGCAGAGTGACGACGATCACATCTTAACATATGAAGATCGCACTGTGCGTTTCTTTCCTCCTGCCCCAAGAATTCCGAGGATGCCTGGCTTGGTTTCAGGAGATACCGGCCTCATGGATGATTCAGAAGATGCCATTCATGATCTATCAAGTGCTCCATGCCAACGATTTAATATTCTTTGCAGTGGGGATAAGAATGGATTCATTTGCTTCGGTATATTTGGAATATTTCCAGTAGGGAAGATTGTAAGTAAATCAAATAAGTTGCAAGATGATTTAAATTTGTAATTTACAAATGCTTTCTACCGCATGTCAGAATTTATCTACTTTCTTCATGTATAGACTTTATGTTTATGCACCTTATCATGACCCACTAGGTTCTACGATATATTTTCCATGAAATTGTTACAATTGCTGCTGCCTTTGCATGGTAACTGTTTACCATTTGTTCCCCATGGCGCACACACATATTGAAATATTCTATTCTGAAGGCCTTCATTTGGGACAAATTTTCCATGGCATGTGCTAAATCATTGATTAGTTAATAGATGGCTCATTTTGCAAGAATGATTGGTAATATGCCTATATAGTAGTTGCCCGTCTCTCTTGATTACTCTGTTCTTCAGCTTATACTCTTGTTTGTTGTTATTGACCTTCAATGAATTTTTTTTTGAGACAATAATACATTGTTACATGTTTGTTAGCTGTTGGAATCAAGTTATGCATATTTGCCAAGTTCCATGATTTTCTTTTGAAGGTTCTGATTGGATTGCTCTCTGCTGGTCAATTTTAATTTGGTACAGGGTTCTAATATGAGCTTATCAGTGCAAGAAATGATAGATCCAGTGTTTAGACTTGGAGATGTCCCAATTGTTCTCAATTTCATGTTTTCTCAATTTCATCTTTCGGATGTTAGATCCCATTTTGTGTATGATTTGACACCCAAACTTCTATGTGCATTCCCCAATAGTCCATTTGATCTTCCTGCATAGGGCTTCCCAGATTGTTAACAATGCTGCTTTATTATACATAAATGCAGAATAGGCATCCTAATGCATAATGTGCATTTCGTTGGACTTCTCATAGGAGAATTAGAAATTAAACCTAAAAATATTCTTATAGTAATACCCACAATATCGTGACATTTCCATTGAGAAATTTGTTCTGATGGACGTTGAGAAACCATGTTACAGTCTTGAGACGTATTGTTGTTGAGACTTATTTTACTTCGTTTTGACTACAAAGAAGTTTGATTGTAAATTATATGAACCTAATTTTATGCCCGATACTTGATTTTTTAAAAGTTAACTACTTTTGAGATTAACTTATAGCTCTTTGTTATGTTGTATTTCTTTCATTTTATGATATAACGATGCTCTAGAAAACCACTGCACTTAGCTACATTGTAGCATTTTTTTACGATTATACAATTTATTTCTGAGCCTTTTATGTTGTAAAGTTATAATTGTAAACTACAAAGGTGTATTTGTGCAAACTTCTGCTGCCGAATTTTGCTTTGTATTCACTATATCTTCATATCATTTTTTTTCCTGCTAAATATGTTAATTTATTTTTCAGCATGACATGCACTTGTATTTGACAGACACTGAACTTTTATTGTATTTCAGAATATTCAGCAGCTTCACCTTTGTACTAAATTCTCAGGGAACGAGACAACCTATCAATTGCTGAATGCTTCTATAAACAAGGTATCTGTATAGTTCTCTATAAACAAGTCTTTCTGTACTTTATACAAACCACATACCACAAGATCAAACTTCAAACTACTTACCTGATTTTATGTTTGTAATATTTGTTATGCCTGAAGCACTATTAAATGTCTTGCCAGGGGCAAGTGCTGTTAGGTTTTAATTTGGTCTCATTAGTGTGCATCCTAGACTTCATTTTATTTTGTATTTGAATACGTCTAGCATCGTCTATCAAGCACAAACAAGTTGGCAGTATTTGAAACGTTTAAAAAAACTGAGTTTGAATTTGTTTGAGAACTAGAAACTCATATCCAAACCACTATATAACGGCAGAAAACAAGAGGTTTCAAGTGCAAATATTTTAAAAAGTGTTAATACTGTTAAAAAGATGGAGTTAGTTGCATTGAGGCTTCTTATGTCCCGAAAAAGTACTTGCTTATACGACAAAACCAAACTCGTTTTCTACCTTTCAATAGGCACTTTAGTCATTTGATATTCTCAATGCTTTTATTCTTCTGATCATTTCTAATAAGAAAAGTCAATGTAACGTAATTCATGCTAATAACACTTCGAAACTCAAGCACGCCATTGTGTGTAATTCTTCAATGAGAAGTTTGGAGGTCATTGTATCTGAAATCTGAATCTATTACTGGGCGTAATATGCTAGTTTTCTCTCATCTTCTTTTTACAAGCTTAATCCTTGTGTTCAGGTTGAATACTGACTTTAAAGACAGTTGAATGATCTCTCTTTTACTTACATGTTTCGCTGTCAGTAAATATATTCTTCATTGCTTATTTCCGTCCTATTTCGAAATTCCTTCTATTTATATATATATTTCATTTCATTGGCACAAAAGCATTTATTTGTGTTAATATTCCTTATAAGACCGCCCCTGATATCATGAACTTAATCTAAATTATAAGAGAGGCTTCTCCTCCTGGCACAGTTCAATGGTTTGGGCTGAGATCTGGTTCTAAAATGTTAGTAGGTCTTGTTAAACGAGTTTTGAGCTCTAAAGCTCTTTATTTGCAGATGGGATGGCATTTTGTAGTCATCAGATAGTTAACATAGCATTGTGGTAGCTATTGAAATGATACATTGAACTTGCTTTAAATTTATATACGAGTTATCAGGCCTTCCAATTGCTGGGTTTCACATTCTATTGGGTAAATTTCCAGTTAGCATCTTGCAGTTGCTTGTTTTTCCTGGCATTTACTGGGTAAATTTTCAGATAGTTGACCTTGCTGTTCCTTTTTTTTTTTCACCAGGTGTCTTTATCAAAAAATCTCTGCCAATTGGTAGTACTCAGCTTTGGAGAGCTGGTTGAATTTGGCAAATCTTCTCGCTGTGATGATCTTTCCGTTGGCTTACACTGTGTACTCCTGGACACATCAATATTTCAAAGCAGGTAAGAAAATTTTTCCTCACATTTGCTACTGATGATCTTTGCATGGATATCATGGAATGTCAGGAGAGCTTTGTGGCTATCACTAATATCAGTTGGAAGGCTGGCTGGTGTGTAATCAAAGATTTTATGATATGTTTTAACCATATAATATACATTTCTTTTATTGATGATATTTACATGGATATCAAGGAGTCTCTTTACAACTTCGTGACATTCACTGATTTCGGTGGGAAGTCTTGCTAGTGTATTATAAGAAATATTCATGATTTATTAGAACCAATCATTCTCTGAATCACTTGAACGACGTGGCTCAGAAATTGTACTCCGTCATAAGAAAACATCACCTACTATGTTGACCCCTTTCTAATCTTGAAGATAATTCGTAGAGATAATTATGGTGGTAGGCAGCCACCCACATAAGCATATGATAGTTATTATATTTTGGAAGTTTATTGTTACCTCATCCAGTGCTGTCCACTGACTGTTAAGTTTTTCAATTTTTGATGTAATTGAAAAGGTATATGTTTTACGATTCGGCATTCATTTTCTTGTTTGTATGTTGTAACTTATAATCCACCAATCGTCCCTTATCTTCTTACCTTTTGCTTCTATTATGGTTATCTTTGGAAAGTACTGTTTGTCTTCTTTTAAACATATTGGGGCCTTTTTTTTTTCTTTTTTTTTTAGGGGCTATCAGATGTTTTAGCTCTCAATCCATTTTTTCATCTGTCAAGTCACTGTTTTGTTTAATTTAGTAAATATATAGCCTAGCAAATATGTTTTTATAGTTCATCTTTATGCTGTATTGTAATCAAGCTACTCGTTACAGGAAAAATGAGCTACATCAGGTGGCCCAGCAGGCGTCAAGTATTGAGGATTTAATTGAAGTTATCCGGGCTTCAATATCTGTAATGTCCAAGCAATGGTCTGACGCGATGAATTCGTTCCATGAGAAATTTGGTTCTTTATCTGCTCTGATTGTTGACCATGGTATCAACTGATCCCATCTTGGTTACAGTTAGTGGGCAGTGTGTTTATTGTCTTTATTTGTCACTTTTTGTAAATATTTCTGTAGGGCTAGATTCCAGTCCTCAGGATGAGTTTCTAAGCCTTCTATTTGGGGCGCGCACTAGTCCGGCACTTCACCAGTTTTTAGTCAGTTCACTTGGTGAAGCGGTACTATTATCCTTAACCAACACTATATATTTTCTAAAAAAATTATGTGTTATAAATGTTTTTATTACTTTGATAGGGTCTGAAGCGTGTTTCCAGGGCTGTTGACAATGCTGGAAAAGAACTTCGTGTTGTTCTGAATGAACATCTTCAGGTACGTACCTGCACGAACTAGACTGATGTTAGTAACTCGTTTTGGTATTTCATAAGGTTTGTTGCTGTTCCTACATTCTCATTTTAGTCACAGCAGAACATATAGCGGTCAGGGCTTTTCTCATGGTTTTGAATTGAAGCATATAAAGTACACCGTGTATAGGGATGAACTACTACCTGCCAAGATTTTCTGTGGAATTTATGAGGTATAATTACCTAATGATCTGATCTGCTTGTTTGTTGCTGCCAAATCAAATAAAGTGAAGTAGGACAAGCTAAACAGCCAATAAAGAGTGAAATTATTTGCATCTTCAATGGCACATGTGGAGATGTAATTTTCTTAATTGTGTATTTGGAAGTAAATCAAATTTATGGAGATTTTGCATTTTCAGTCACTTGATCAACCTGCACCTGTTTGAAATAACCAGACTATGCTAGCATTGACATCTCATTAAAAAAGTTATGCATGCCTTTAGTCAGCTGGATTAGCAGTTGAGGAGCAGCCGATGCTCTAGAGATGAATGATGATATTTTTCTCTTTGAGTCGTTTGCTAAACCAATATGTTTTGTGTTCATCTGGCTTCTATTTTGTGGTTGAGCTTCCTTTCCTTAAAAAAGACAAAATGACCCAAAGTAACACAGCTACATTATCTTCCTTTTCCTTCTGTGTGTATGCAAGTAAACGGCGACTAATATGATAACAATAACTTAACTTTTCTTCTTGCACTTTCTGAAATATGCTGTCTTGTCATTTGTTTGAATCTATATGTGATTGTGATGGATACTTGTTATTTTAATTAGTTTAAATTTTCACCTTGCTGTGTTATCATAAATAAAAGTGGCTTGATTAATCATCTTCTGGTTCTTTGTTGTGTAGCCTGCTGTAGAAATTGTTGGGTTCCGAATTGGAGAATTAAGAGGTCTTTCAAGATGGCGTGCACGGTTTCAGAATATGGGACTGGAGGAAAAGCTTATTGATAACGTAACAGAAAAAGCTGGAATGTTGCTTGTTCAGATTGAACGTTTTTCAAGAGTCCTTGCAATAGTTCTCTATCTGGTAATGTTTCTGTTTCTTAATAATTCTTTTAAACTGATACTAATTTTTGTGGATTCAACTTTTGGAATGGAAGAATTTATTTCTAGAAAGGATTTTATGCAACTTTATGTAACTTCTGAATCGTGCAGCTGCTTTTCTTGTATGCTCTTTTCCCTATTTATTGATTTGCGTATATTTATTGTTCCAGAAGATCTAAAATAGATTTCTAGGTGATTTTTCTTTTTGAATTTTCGCCCTATGTTCGTTCTTCTGGTCATCTGTGATGTATCTGGAGTTTGCTTCATGAGTTTTTTTTGTTCTCCTACACAAAAGGTTGCAATCTATCTTTTCAAAGCATACTCAAGAATTAGTCTGATTTCCTATATTCGACAGCCTTTCTTATATATTTCCAGAGATTCCAAGGTTATGTTTGTGCTGAAATTTACAGTTTTCTGTATGGAATATCTACTAATTGTTTAGCTTGGGGTGTGTGTTCCAATAGGTTAGGCCTTTACAATAATAACTCGTACTTCTTGTGGAGTCTCGCCGGTGGTTGGAACTTTACCATAAGGCTGTAAATCTTGAGGTGTGATGTGTCCTGATGCATCCTAAGTTGTTTACATTCTTTCATTTGTTATTACATCTATGAAAGGATGGAACTACCTTCATTAGATAATAATTTGACTCGGATATGTTACCATTAATCTGCTAGTAATTTGAGTGATGAGGAAGTGGGTTATGTATCTCTAACAAATACTGAGAACCAGCTTGGGTCAAACTGTATTCTTTGGCATGTTCTATGTATCCCAAGTTAAAAGGGGAAAAAAAACTGCATGTACTCTCGGGCCAAAGGATTTAGCTAGATTCTGCCTCCCTGTGGGTTCATGTTGCATCCCTATATACTTCATGCCATCTTCTATTAGCTTTTGACTGCTTAATGGACTTAACTATATTACCAAGGATAGTTTCTTCCTTTTGTTGTATCTTGTCAGCATGGGAGTAATTTATTCAGAAAGTTATGAATTTCCTTGCCAAGGATGGTACTTGCAAATACTTATCCTCAATAGTCTAGCTTTCTCAATAATCTTCCATGTCATTTTAACATATTTGTATATCAACACCACTAAGCAGGAACTTATCAAAAAGCTGAAATATTGTTGAATAAAATGATATAAACTATTACAAAAAATGGCAGAGGATAGGGACAGAGCTAAAACTCAATTTTTGGTGGGAACTAAGGAAGCATTAATAATTATTTAAACTAGTTGATACTTTGAAAATTTTTAACATTAATTTAGTATTTAATATTGAAAATTATTAATCGTGTGAATTTTTTCAAATAATGACAAAATAAAGAATCTAAAAATCTTTTTTTTTTGTAGACTTTATAGCAAAGAAGATAGAACTATTGTTAATGAGGGTTATGAGGATTTGTTGTATAAGATGCCAAAGATAGGTGTATGTTCCTTTGACAGTTGGAATTTGGGAATTTGGAAGGGAAAAAAAAAGGAGGGGCGAGGGTGGGAGATATTAATGCTAATCAATCTGCTCTTCTGGAGGTGCTCAGAAATTCACAATTGTCATAGTTTGCTCAGAATTAAATGTAGATGTTTATTTCATAAGATTTTTCAAAATAACTAATGTTGTGTTGGAACTTGGAACTTTGGCTGCATAATTCTTTTGCAGGCTACTAATTTATTTTTATCCTTGGCTCAGGTTAATGCTCATATGATTGATAAACATGATGAAAATAATTATGAACACTTTCTTTATTATGATAGTTTCTCAGTCTTATCTGCAATGTTCTCCAGCATTTTGCCTGTAGAAAAGATTTAGCAGTGTAGCCATAGTTGTTTAGTAATCTTCCTTAAATTTGATGCATGAATGATAATAGTAAAGATTACTTAGGCTCACAATTAAATAATGTACTTAATCATAAATAATGTAAGGAATTACCATCTCTATTTTCTACTTCTATATTTTCAGAATCTAAACTTTATCCCATAAAGTGGTTTTGGTTTAATGGATTATATTGACAGCCTATTTCTTCTTTTTTTCAGTTCCAAAATTTCTTCAACTGGGTTTTAAAATGTATAAAAATTCTCTTGTCCGAGCCAACTGATCAGGTTCAACCAACCAACAGGTTTGATAGCTCGTGTTCCATCCATACCCCAGATGTAGGACTTGGCAGCTCTAATTTATTTGTACTGACTTGTAGCATTGTAATTTTGTAGTGAGCTTGTGGTCCTATTTATAAAGTTTCTTCTTGACAATGATCCGGTCAAAGAATTATTTGAAGTTAATCATCGAATTGATGTTGATATGTAAGTTCCTCTTTAATTTTGTATAATTACTTTTTAAAATTCTTTTCTGCCAGCAGACCCCCAAGTGATTTGGTATTGTGATGTAAGAACTTTTTTTTTTCCAATTCTCAATATGGATTACCTCTTAAGCTTTCTATTAATTTCATGTGCCTTTATTTCTTTTGAATTTGTTTCCTGTTGTGGATGTAATTTTTGATAACTTCAATTAACCTCCTTGTGGTTTAGAGCATATCACTTTTCCACCTTTTGGTTTGAAAATTTTCATTTTGCTATCCTGTTGTTTTACTTTGTTTAGAGCATTTCACTTTGTCAACTTGTGGTTTGAAAAGTTTTTTTTTTTTTGAGAGAAAGGTAGCATGCTACCCGCTTCGTTTATTTTTAAAATAAACTTAGCTGGAAATGTGAAGCAACTAGGCTTCGAACTCGGGTCACGGGTATCAACGGCCAAGCCCTTTGCCACTTGCAATAGGGACGGTTGATGTGGTTTGAAAAGTTTTATTTTGCTATTTGTGGTTTTGTCTTTGTTTCACTGTTAGGGACTTGCCCGTTAAATATGGTAGCATTGTGTTATAATTTTACAACCACAAGATGGTTAAATGCAAACTATATGTTGGTAAAATGCAATACTTTACAACTCAGTGGTTAGTAAAATGTAGCACTTTTCTACCTAATGGTTTGTAGATTGTCGCATTTGCTACCATATTTAACGACGGGTTTTCACCATGAAACAAAAACAAGACCATAGGATAGCAAATTGAAGCTTTTCAAACTGCAGAGTGGCAAAGTGAATACGCATAAACCACAGAAGGGCTTATTGAAGTTTACCGTTAACTTAATTAATAAGCAATAAATCTGTATTGCAACTAAATGGAAGAGGGTTAATTATTCAAGATTCAATCCAGACGTACCAATTTTTTGGTACCATGATTTTGATTTTTGAACTGGTCTCATACTCTTTATCAAGTTCATAATGAAATATAACTGATGTAGTGATTAAACCCTTTTTTTCTTTTCATGAGGAAGCAGAATAAATATTTTTTAAATAAGCGTAGCTCATACTTTGATTGACAACCAATTTGTGGATAAGGTTTTCTAAGTTTTTAATATGAAACCTCATATCTTTTAACATATTCTTGATTAACAAATAAATAGTCTATGCTATGTGCGAGCAATGATCAAATAAATACATATCTTTGGAGTGTAGTTTATGTCTGCGATCAAGTTATATGTTCTTTAACTCCATCTAATGTTATTTAAAAAAAATCAATGGAGCATTGAGTGAAATAGTTTATAATATTGTTTGCTTCTGTTTATGCGAAACTTTGTTGCAATCAAATATCTGCAATTTCCAAACTACTAGAATGAGGATACCAATACATTTTCATGAGTCAGAAGTCTGTAAGGTATAAGAATTATGTTAAATTTTCGTCGAGTATTGGCACAATTTTTGCTTTTGAAAAGACATTTAAAATTATTTATGCTGATTTTATAGCTTGAGCAAATACAATGTTGCAGGGAGACGAAGCAGCAAGTTGAACAGCTTGTAGTTTTTGGTGGATTTACAGACATGAAATTTCTGGAGAGAACTTTAGCCTGTGAATTTAATCAACTGGAGCAATGGTACTATGCATTAAATTAATAGCACACTTTCCTTGTACTTGTAGCACTATAAATCAAACAACTGGATAACATGATATCCAAGCCATATTTGGCTTCTAATTGTCAAAGTGAACTCTTACCATTGTTTAAACTTGTAGCATAATTGTAGTCTTAAAACTCTATCTGCATCTCATTATCATCAATTTAAGAATGATTCGTATTAAATTTCTTTTCTTTTATCAATGAAATGTAGGGACCAGAGATTTTTCCTTGTAAGGGAAGTTGTTTGTTCACTTTCTTTGTATCATGGTGTCATTCATTTAAATTGTTAGTTGTTATTCATATTAGTTCTAGTCACATGATTTCATTATGCTAAAAGTGGCTAGTGCATTAATATCCATAAGGTAAAAAGGTATGGAGACCCCCCTAAACTACATACTATTTTGGTATAGCCCTAAACTTTATTTTTTATTGATTAACACTTGCTTAACTTTTGCGTGTTACGATGTGAATTATTTCTGTTTGATGAATTGGAGATTTCGTTAAGGGTAAACTTCAATTTGCCCCCTTGTGGTTTAGCGCATATTCTCTATGCCACCCTGTGGTTCAAACGTTGCACTTAACTAGCCTATGGTTTTATTTACGTTTCTCCAAAAATACCTGGCGTAAAATATGGTAGTAAAGTGAAATTTTTTGAAAACCATAGCGTAGAACCCTTTTTTACGTTAGGTTCTCACATGAACCAAAAATAAAACTACAATATAGTTAAGTGTAACTTTCTAGATCACATGGTGGCAAAGTTTAAATACGCTAAACCACAGGGTAGTTATGCGCAACTTTTTGAACAACAGGGTGGCAAAGTGATTTGCGCTAAACCTCAGTGAGTTAAATTGAAGTTTACCTTACCCTTTCGTTAACATTTAGTAGCTTAAATCAAACATTTTCTACTAGTACCTCATCAGGGGAAATTGCATGTCCATCGCTTTGATTGAAAATGAAATTATCTACATTAAGGTTGTTTATATGGATAATACATATACCAGCAGAGGAACAGATGAGATGAGAAACTCTTAGAGTGATTTAGTATTTACAATCAGAGATCATCATTTTGAGAAGTATCACTATGACATCTACCCTTTACAACTGATATATATGAGTTGAGATATCAGTATGCTGTTGTTATTTCTTCGCAAGAGGGCAGAGGTGAAGCTAATTTATGTAAAAATGGACCCCACAATGTTGATGTTCTCTAATTTCTCAGTGAATTATTGGGGATCCGCATACTAATCTCTCAATTATCTAATCACAAGTTATTGTCTATTATATTTAAAGTCATTGTGTACTTTTACATGTGGTGGAGCACATTTGACACTAAGCATGTCTTTGTTTCTTGGCTTTTCAGCTTAAAGGAAGCTTTCTTAATGCCGTTCACTACAATTTCAGCTAAGATACTCTGCAGAGACTTGCTACCAATCTATTCTATTTCAACCTCACCTGTATCTTTGCTACCTCCGCCAACATCAATATCCTACTACAAGGTTCTTAAGCCTTTTGCCCTCTTACTTTTTCAGTTACTGCCTTTAGTTTGGAAAAGTAGTTGTATTGATTAATTATTGTTACGGGCTGATTTTCACCACCATTTCTTCTAGCTGTTTGTGGAAAAGTTTATGGAATTTTTAACTTCTCTACTTTCGAAAAAGTTAATATTTCTGCAATACTTGAATTCGATAGAAATGGGTTGGTCACTTAACATCTCTACTTGTAAAAAAGAAGTCATTTTGTTTACTTTATCTTGCCAGAAATCTGTTAGGAAATTTAATATTACGGCATTTAGTTCGTATATGTTAGAATTACATAAGATAATTTGCATTTTGAAAATTATAAAATTAACCCAAAAAAGGCTAATTTGAGTATGTTACATTACTGATTGCGAATAATCAATTTTTTTTTTCTATTGCAGGCACTTATGTTTTTTTTCTTAAAATTCCGAAGTAACACTTCATACCGAAAAACTCATTATGTTATTTATGTAAATTGATGTGTTTCCTATAATTTGAATTTAAATCTAAATTTAAAATTTAAAATTGAATTCGAAATTTAAAATAAAAAGATCATAATTCATTTTTTTTCTCTCACTGGCTATCTGTATTTATATATTAGAATAACATATATATAAAACTAAAGAATTTTGAGTGATTTCGTGAAACCATATCATCATCCTTGTAGAAATACCCTTTGGAAAATAATTTTTTTTATTCGTCCAACTTTAAATGTATAAGATAGAAATATCTTAGTGTTTTATTTATTAGATTTAAATCTATAAGAAAAATATCTCAATATTTTATTACTTTATTTTGACTAAACAGAAATCAAAATAAAGTAAACAAGATTACAGAGATATACTAAATTAATATAAATGCGATTTTTAAACAAGATAAATTTATTTGGATCAAATAACTTATCATATTCTGTCTTTTTAGACTAAATTTGGTATGAATATATAAATTCCGAACTAGATTCCGTGATTATACAAAATTCCAGAAAGCAGATGTTATTTTACGTAGAAAAATGGACAACTTTCTTCAGCGTTCTAGGTATCTTTCACCTTTTCTTTTACTATTCTTCAAATAATTATGGTCACTTTTTACTTTTTTTCTTGTTTCTCTTTGATTACTTTTTTTTCCGTCAGTCATCTTTCTTCAGTTATTGTAAGATATTCTACTTTTGCTTCTTCTTAATCATTATTGATTAGCAAAGAGTAATTCCCGTGCTATATATCATAATTAAATCATATAAGCATTCCCATGCATTGCATGAGTATAAACCTAGTAATAATATATCAGTAGTGCTACCGGTACACCCAGCTTCGGGGTGTACATCATACACCCCGAAGCTGGGTGGCTGGGATTGATTAGGATTAAGCGGGATTTCATTCTTTTCTATTCTCACCCCCTCTCCTCTTTTCTCTCTATCTAAAACACTCTCCCCTCCATTCTCTCTCTCGCGCTCGCTCTCTCTCCATTCCCTCTCTCTCTCGTGCTCGCGCTCTCTCTCTAGGGCTCTTTCTCTTTCTCTCGCTCGCTCGCTACGAGTCTCGACCAGCAGCCGAGGGCCGGTCAAACCAGGCCTCTCTCGTCTCCGTCCTCTAGGGTTGCCTTCGAATCGCCTTGCTCAGCACCCGAGGACCGCTCGACGAAGAGCTCTCTCGCGTCCGTCACCTCCATTTTGTAGGGTTTAGGGTTTAGTTACCTCGCCGCGCCGCGCCGATCGGTATGGTTTCCTATTTTTACATTGTGTACATTGTGTACATTGTGTACCGGTACCAACCTGAGGAACACGTTTGTACCGGTACACTTATTTTTGTACCGGAATACCCCTGTAATACTAGTGTTAAGAAATTAAAGCAAAAAACACTGCAACATCTACCTTAATCTTCTAGAGAAGATCATAACCAGTCATTTCAGGCATGCAGTAGTCTGTGATGATCAAATTCACCTCAATGAACCGAATTCTTGTAATTGTTCAGGACTATTGACCTTTTAAAGAGCTGTACAACATGAATATATGGGTACCATATATTACAATTGTTATAATTGTAACATTTTGCAATTGGTCAGGAATATTGGTTTAGGTAACAGCTATATATGGTTTCTGTACAGTCATATAGACAAAACGGATTAGTTGTATGCTTTCCTTGCTTTCATCAGTGCATATATAGCTCTTTAAACAGTCCATATTGCTTTGAATAGTCCATAAATTCATGTTGTACTAAGATATGATTTTATCAATACAAACTGATATGGTGATTATAATGCAGCTGAAGATATGGTTTCTACTAGAGCTATGTCATCGAGCAGAGTGGCCGAGGAGGCCACCACTAGTAGTCATGGTAGGAGAAAGAGCCCAACGAAGATTCAATTGATTTGTAGAAGATGTTATCCAAACCATCTATACAATACGATGAATGTACAAGAGTCTCCCAAGACTGAGGCCAACTATACCACCGCTGGCCCAGCACTAAGTGAAGTTATCTCTACTGAACAAATGACACTCTTGAGAACAACGCCATTTGTTTCATATATTGACCTTCCACCTCTAAAGCAAGACCTTGTATTAGTGGATACTCTCTTAAGTTTTTGGGATGAGGAGAACAGAGGTGTTAGAATCGGAGAAACTTTCATTCCCCTTATTCCGGATGAAGTAGCTGTCTTGGTTGGGCTACCGACGCAGGGGGAGCCGATTGAATGGTCAAAAAAGAGTATAAATTCGAATATTTTTGATAAATACTTTAATGGCGATTATAAGCACGCCGACAGAAGAAAACTTCGTCATATCTTATACACTCTTGCTGGACAGCAGGGTGGGGACGCCGTCACCGATTTTGTCTCCATTTTTGTATTATATGTTTTTGCGACGGTTCTCTTTCCCACTAGCCACTACAATGTGCCGAAGGCTCTGTATAGATATATAGATGATATACATATAATAGGGGACTATGCCTGGGGGCATACTATATATAATTTTCTTGTAAGTTCTATTTCGAAAGCATCCCGTCGTGTAAAGCGTCGGAATAGAGGGGACGAAATAAATGCCGGCTATATTGATGGGTGTACAGTAGCCTTCACGGTGAGTACAATTCTAAATTAGTGTTTTAATAAATTTTATTTTGTAAATATTCATATGTTCATTCCATTACTGATAAGTCATGATGATCATAAACGTAGAGCTGGGCGTATGAGCATATAAAGGGTTTGGGTACTTCTGATGGGGATAAGGCCGTCCCACGGATGAGAAAATGGAAAGCTTCAGTAGCATTTAGGAGTTATGATAAGCTTAGGAAAAAATTGTTGTCTTATTCTCCTTCAGAGGTAATAAATTCTTTTAGGAATGTTAATTTTATAAATTTCCTTTAAAATATTAAATGTAAATATCTTATATATATATATATATATATATATATATATATATATATATATATATATATATATATATATATATATATATATATATATATATATATATATATATATATATTGCAGGTTATACCCAACTTTATCTATCGTCCGGAAGAAATGTATATATTAAATCGTACGACACGTGTTGGGCAGCTGCCACAGGTATTGTATGACTTAAGGATTATATACGTTATGATGTGGTTACTTTACTAATTTACCTACTGACCGTCTTTGCGTGCTTCTTTATTGATTCAGATTCAACCGGCTACTCCTGTGGCTACTACCTCTAGAGCTGGGGATAGTAGCAATATAAGAAATTTAATTAATAATTTGGAACAAGCTTTTTATGGCCTCGAAGAACAGATTAAAATCTTGGAAGCAGAGAATATCAAGTTAAAGGATATAAATAAGAAGCTTCAGGATCAAATTTTGAGCGGCTCTGCTGTTGCAGCAGGAGAAGGCGGCGCGACAGGCGATGTCGAAAAAGAAAATGTTGAAGATCAGGCTGAAGGTGGGCAGCACACAATAGGGAAAGAAACCATCGAACATCCCGTTGATGCTGGTGAGATTAATATAGTGGTGCCCACTGCCGATATTACAACCGACGTCCCTTCAAGAATTGAAAGAATTAAAGGCCGTGAAAGGAAGCGAAAAGAATTATCAGATAATTTCACGGCCGGGAAAAGAGGAAAAAAAGCATATTATATTAGAAAGCGCCGCCTTGATTCTAAAGAGTAGGGGTCGAAAGAAACTGAAGCTTCAGATTCTGCTTCCGGGGCCATTGCCGACGCCCTTATGGTATTATTGTATTAAGTTTATTATATTTAATCTTAATAATTTTATAAAGTATGACAATTGCATAATGTTTTGAATGATAACAGGCATTAAAAAAAGAGTTTGATGATCCAGAAGGTGGAGTTTCATCCATCAATGTTCCGGATGAACCCTCTCTGGATAGCTCACCCGGATTAATTATTGAGCCTCGTCGCGACTATCCGGGTCGAGATAAAATTCCTAAAGAGGAAGATTTTGCAATCAACTTTTTTATAGCATAACCAATAACTAAGTTAGTCCACCATATCATATATTCTTTTAATTGTTATATATGTTTATTTCAATTTTCTCATTACTTAGCATAATATCTCTAATTCTTTTTTTTTAGCGGAGCTATATGGGAAGATAGCACCAAAGGGTCAGATTCGCCTTCTATTAGTGGCGAAATCCTCCGAAACTTTTTATTTGGAGGCCCGACCCGCGATGAGGTTCGTGCAGTGAAAAGGACAAAAAACTAGTTAAATCTTGAAATATATATATATATATATATATATATATATATATATATATATATATATATATATATATATATATATATATATGTGTGTGTGTGTGTGTGTGTGTTTTAACATAATTTCTTGTTGTTTTGTAATATAGGTGATAAATGTATATTTTCATATTCTTAATACGATGGATATGAAGGGTGTACAGAAATTTAGCCATCCTGCTCTTTTTTGTCGAACTGAAATTTCGGTGAGTTTCATATTTGTTTCAGTACTATATTATTTTTATAAAGTTACATTTATGTACATATCACCTTAATGAAATCACGAATTATACGTGTCTTTTTATGATCAAATTTAGCTATTTTGTATATATATGACAACACATTTGAGAATTTAGAATGTACTCAATCTCACAATTTTGTTATCTTATATTTTGATGAAGATCGGGTAAGGAAGTAGTTCACGGCTATTTGTTCCGTCAATTACATGCGCCATTTGGACCCAAATAAGAAGTGGAATATTGACACAGACTCCAGATGCACTCTCTGGGTGACCAAGAAAATAAAGAAGAAGTATACGATTCCATCGTAACCTTTTAGTCCCCAACGTAGGCAACAGGTTGTAGCAAACAATTAAAGACAGAATGTGGTATTCCGGCTTTAAATCCTTTGATTCAACATACAACCTGTTTGTATATGTACCCGACTTGCAAATTGCATTGACAACAACATCCCAATGAGTGTCACTCTGAAAATCACCGTGAGTAAACTTCAGACCAGATGTATCAACAGGCAACCCAAGATTCGCACCAATTACAGCAGGAGTTATATCAAACTTGACACCTCGAACTGAGGTTTCGAATTTGAATGTCCCGGTGTCACCATCCTCTTCAATTATAACTGCCCTCATGTAAAACTCCCTGATTAACTCCGAACAGAAACCCTGTTTTGCTGGAACTCTACCAAGTGGCTCAATAGGAATTCGTTCTACTAACCTTGCAAAGTCCGGAACTTCTCGATACAATTCAGTGAAGTTGACATGTCGCTCTCCAATACATGCTCTATTTTGAAATAATCCACGGCGATTTGAACTAATGTGTTGTTCACCTTCTCCAGAATGTGATCGCCGATCTGATTGAGAGCCCTCACGAATTACTGGTCCACCGGTACTTCTTTGTGGAGTATAATTTGCACCTTTCTTTTTCCTTGAAGTCATCGGTGTCTTTCCTTTCCCTTCGAAAATTTCTTCCTCATTTTCTGAAGAAGGTTCAGATTCAGCTATGAAAGGTACAGCTATAGTCTGGTTACTGTACAGACATATATGCATAATGGTACAGCTATAGACTGGTTTCGTTCAGTCATATATATAGAAGATAGTATTGGATAGTTTTTGATAGCATAAAGGAACAGTTACCGTATAAAATTTATAATTCTTCAAATTTGGTACAAATTTAATTAAATTTAAAGGATATATATATATATATATATATATATATATATATATATATATATATATATATATATATATATATATATATTTCTATTAATATTTCGAATAAATAAAATATATGCATATATTAAGATTGAAGAAAATGTATTTAGATGCAGCGGATAAATTACATAGTACATTAAGGGCTATCTGTAGGACCGCAATGTTCCCAGCTCTCAATCTCAACAGGTACTATCCATTCTCTACTCCCTACATATACTAATATTTCCTCCGGAATCATGTGGGGATCAATGCATTTTATTAGAACACGATAGTACATTAGATTCTCGGCATATTGGCTCGGGGCATCCGCACGTATGTAGCGTCCAAAACCCGAAACGATTTGTTGTGCCTCTTCGTCCTTATGGCAATAAATAGGATAGTTAAATAGACGAATCCATACATAGTATCTAAATGTTGGCTTGCTTGTCCCACGTTGGGCTTCCCATGAAGATACCGTCATTGCGAATGCGTCATTTCGAATCGGAGAACGACGAATAGCTTTATTCATCGAATTCACTGTAGGAAAAAATACTATATAATTACCCACTGGACCTTCTGCAAATTGATAATTTGAGGGTTGTCCTCCTATCCGAGTTGCGAGCAACGCAGCTACGGCATCCCGTGAACATTGTAGATCATTCCTGTAGGCATCGACAACTATCTGCGCTGCACGTTCCAATAATTTATCAGTCTCCTGATGCGCAGGCGTACAAGGAATGATGCAGTAGTTGTTGCGAGGACGGGGGTATTAGAGCTAGAGTTGCAAGGAGGGGGGGAATTAGAGCTAGAGCTACAAGGAAGGGGGTGATTAGAGATAGATCTAGACATGATAACTATATTAGGTATAAGATAGTGATATTGAGAGGTTGATAAAGTTTGGGTGAGATAGAGAGGGAGATTATTCGATAGTGAGAATGGGAGGAAGAGTGTGCTTGAGGATAGTGGGTTTTGATAGTCCAGTTTCCTCAATTATATACTTGCTGGGCTTGAGGGGTCTCATGTAAGGAAAATGCAATGGCAAAAATTCAGGCACACTTTTTGTAGTATCAAATGGCAAAAGGGAACAGTTGTATATGGTTTTTGTACAGTCATATAACTCTTTAAAAGAGGGAACATTTGGACCATAAAACAGAAAAATATATATATTTGAAAAAACGAGAATCAAGTAGGCGCAACCAATTGATATAGGGAACAGTTATAGATTGCTGCTGTACATTCCAAATTCAAATGGCGCAGCCAATTGATTTAGGGAAGAGCTATAGATGGGTTCTGTACAGTCATACGCCAAAAAGGTACACTATTAGCTATAGATTGGTTCTGTACTAGGCACCATTTAGAAGGGAACATCTATATATACTCCTGCAACATCTTAGACTGTACCATTCTCTAAAGATGGTCAAAAGTTTTCTTTTGACTATCTTTATGCGTGCCCTTTTGGTAGGGTGTGGATCTTTAACACAGGGCTATTTTCACTATCTTTATGCGTGCCCTTTTGGATATAGGTGTGCCCTTCTATAGCTGTCCCCTTTTGAATATAGGTGTGCCCTTCTATAGCTGTCCACTTTTCAAAACAGCAATCAATGCTATTTTGTATATAAGACTGTACGAAACCCGTGTCATACCCACAAACCCATCTATAGCTGTTCCTTTTGCATATATGAGTGTACGGAATGCCGCTATAGCTGTCCTCTGAATTTGGAATGGAGACCAACATCACACTGCGCCAATGATGCGTACAGGTGTGCCCTTTGGGACTTATGACTGTACGAAAATGAGCTATAGCTGTTCCCTAAACCTTTGGCAAATACCCCAATTTCAAAACAACATCCAATGCTATCAAGATTGTTCAAAGCCTGTATAGATTTGACTACACTTACCCCCTTTTCAATGCCCTCTCCAAATTGTTCAAAGGCAACTGAGGCACACTATTACCCACTTGGCAGGTGCCTACAGGTGTGCCATTTGGATATACGACAGTACAAAACCAGGCTATAGCTGTCACCTCGCAAAACAGCATCCAATGCTATAGAATATTCTATAATATAGAATATTCTATATAATTTGCCTTTCTCAACAGTGCTCAAAGCCCCTTTATAGCCTAAAAAATAACGCTATATGTAGACAATAGAGAATGGATCATAAGAGTTGCGATTGAGTCCTGGGAGCGTTGCGATCCAACAGATGACCCATGGATGTAGATTGTAAATTATCTCATGGATGTAGATTATTATTCCTCACTCTTAATGATTATTCTTCACCAAAAGATGGGTGTTCCTTAAAACTTGAGATTTTCGCTCACTCTTGCTTAAAACTTAAATTATTATTCCTCACTCTTAATGATTATTCTTCACCAAAAATGTAATAATCTTCAAAACATTCCGGAGTGTGTTGTCAAATCAACAGACGATAAAAACATTTTATCAACAGACGATAAAACTTGAGATTTTCGCGAAGACGGCAACGGTCATCACCACTAATAAAACGTCCGAAACTAGATACAATAGTTGTCAAATCAACATACTCATAACACTGAAGCGGTAAATCATGCAAGCGAATCCATACAAGGTACTTAAAAACTGCCCGGTGACCAAGGTTGAATTCATATGGCGATACCATAATGCTGAGTTGGTAGGTATGCAGAAAAGAATCCCGAATAGCTCTATTCCGACTCTCTGCTGTAGGAAAGTATATAAGGTAATCGGCATTCGCACATTTTCCAAATCCATATTCATCGGGATCTCCACCTACGTGATGAGCTAAGAAAGCAGCCACTCCATCCTTTGAATAATCTTCTTCAGTGTCGTAGGCAAGAATTGCCACCTTTGCTGCACGATCCATCAACTTATTAGCATCAAGAAATTTACGCTGGAATGGAATAAAACATTTGGTGTTCTTCGGGCGTGTGGAGAATGGGTTAGACATGATGAATGGTAAATTTGATATAAACTGAAATATAGTGGACCGGTGATAGATGTGTGAAATGTGATATAGCTATGAAGTAGATAACCGCTATATATATGATCAATTTTTCTTGTTATCAATTCTAACCACTAATAAGAGCTAAACCAATGATGCTATATATAGATGTTCGCTACACCAATGAACTAAACAAAAAATAGTTAAAGATCCACACCATAACAAAAGGGCACGCATAAAGATAGTGAAAATAGCCCTATAGCTGTTGCTTAAATACTTTTAAGGAACACGCATCTACTAGTAGCTGCCAATTGTTTTAAGGAACACCCGTATAAGGGTTCTGTACAGTTATATATATAAAAGGGAACACTTGTATGCAGTCTAATTTCAAGTGTTCCATCTTGTATATATGAATGTTCAAAACTTATCTATAGCTTTTGTTTAAATACTTTTAAGGAACACGCATCTACTAGTAGCTGCCAATTATTTTAAGGAACTCCCATAGAGGGGTTATGCACAGTTATATATATAAAAGGGAACACTTGTATGCAGTCTAATTTCAAGTGTTCCATCTTGTACATATGAATGTTCAAAACTTATCTATAGCTGTTGCTTAAATACTTTTAAGGAACACGCATCTACTAGTAGCTGCCAATTATTTTAAGGAACACCTATAGAGGGGTTCTATACAGTTATATATATAAAAGGGAACACTTGTATGCAGTCTAATTTCAAGTGTTCCATCTTGTATATATGAATGTTCAAAACTTATCTATAGCTGTTGCTTAAATACTTTTAAGGAACACCCATCTTTTGGTGAAGAATAATCATTAAGAGTGAGAAATAATAATTTACATCCATGAGATAATTTACAATCTACATCCATGGGTCATCTGTTGGATCGCAACGCTCCCAGGACTCAATCGCAACTCTTATGATCCATTCTCTATTGTCTATATATAGTGTTATTTTGGAGGCTATAGAGGGGCTTTGAGCACTGTTGAGAAGGGCAAATTATATAGAATATTCTATATTATAGAATATTCTATAGCATTGGATGCTGTTTTGCGAGGTGACAGCTATAGCCTGGTTTTGTACTGTCGTATATCCAAATGGGACACCTGTAGGCACCTGCCAAGTGGGTAATAGTGTGCCTCAGTTGCCTTTGAACAATTTGGAGAGGGCTTTGAAAAGGGGGTAAGTGTAGTCAAATCTATACAGGCTTTGAACAATCTTGATAGCATTGGATGTTGTTTTGAAATTGGGATATTTGCCAAGGTTTAGGGAACAGCTATAGCTCATTTTCGTACAGTCATAAGTCCCAAAGGGCACACCTGTACGCATCATTGGCGCAGTGTGATGTTGGTCTCCATTCCAAATTCAGAGGACAGCTATAGCGGCATTCCGTACACTCATATATGCAAAAGGAACAGCTATAGATGGGTTTGTGGGTATGACACGGGTTTCGTACAGTCTTATATACAAAATAGCATTGATTGCTGTTTTGAAAAGTGGACAGCTATAGAAGGGCACACCTATATTCAAAAGGGGACAGCTATAGAAGGGCACACCTATATCCAAAAGGGCACGCATAAAGATAGTGAAAATAGCCCTGTGTTAAAGATCCACACCCTACCAAAAGGGCACGCATAAAGATAGTCAAAAGAAAACTTTTGACCATCTTTAGAGTATGGTACAGTCTAAGATGTTGCAGGAGTATATATAGATGTTCCCTTCTAAATGGTGCCTAGTACAGAACCAATCTATAGCTAATAGTGTACCTTTTTGGCGTATGACTGTACAGAACCCATCTATAGCTCTTCCCTAAATCAATTGGCTGCGCCATTTGAATTTGGAATGTACAGCAGCAATCTATAGCTGTTCCCTATATCAATTGGTTGCGCCTACTTGATTCTCGTTTTTTCAAATATATATATTTTTCTATTTTATGGTCCAAATGTTCCCTCTTTTAAAGGGCTATATGACTGTACAAAAATCATATACAGCTGTTCCCTTTTGCCATTTGATACTACAAAAAGTGTGACTGAATTTTTGCCATTGCATTTTCCTTACATGAGACCCCTCAAGCCCAGCAAGTATATAATTGAGGAAACTGGACTATCAAAACCCACTATCCTCAAGCACACTCTTCCTCTCATTCTCACTATCGAATAATCTCCCTCTCTATCTCACTCTAACTTTATCAACCTCTCAATATCACTCTCTTATACCTAATATAGTTATCATGTCTAGATCTATCTCTAATCACCCCCTTCTTTGTAGCTCTAGCTCTAATTCCCCCCCTCCTTGCATCTCTAGCTCTAATACCCCCCGTCCTCGCAACAACTACTGCATCATTCCTTGTACGCCTGCGCATCAGGAGACTGATAAATTATTGGAACGTGCAGCGCAGATAGTTGTCGATGCCTACGGGAACGATCTAGAATGTTCACGGGATGCCGTAGCTGCGTTGCTCGCGACTCGGATAGGAGGACAACCCTCAAATTATCAATTTGCAGAAAGTCCAGTGGGTAATTATATAGTATTTTTTCCTACAGTGAATTCGATGAATAAAGCTATTCGTTGTTCTCCGATTCGAAATGACGCATTCGCAATGACGGTATCTTCATGGGAAGCCCAACGTGGGACAAGCAAGCCAACATTTAGATACTATGTATGGATTCGTCTATTTAACTATCCTATTTATTGCCATAAGGACGAAGAGGCACAACAAATCGTTTCGGGTTTTGGACGCTACATACGTGCGGATGCCCCGAGCCAATATGCCGAGAATCTAATGTACTATCGTGTTCTAATAAAATGCATTGATCCCCACATGATTCCGGAGGAAATATTAGTATATGTAGGGAGTAGAGAATGGATAGTACCTGTTGAGATTGAGAGCTGGGAACATTGCGGTCCTACAGATAGCCCTTAATGTACTATGTAATTTATCCGCTGCATCTAAATGCATTTTCTTCAATCTTAATATATGCATATATTTTATTTATTCGAAATATTAATAGAAATATATATATATATATATATATATATATATATATATATATATATATATATCCTTTAAATTTAATTAAATTTGTACCAAATTTGAAGAATTATAAATTTTATACGGTAACTGTTCCTTTATGCTATCAAAAACTATCCAATACTATCTTTTATATATATGACTGAACGAAACCAGTCTATAGCTGTACTATTATGCATATATGTCTGTACAGTAACCAGACTATAGCTGTACCTTTCATAGCTGAATCTGAACCTTCTTCAGAAAATGAGGAAGAAATTTCCGAAGGGAAAGGAAAGGCACCGATGACTTCAAGGAAAAAGAAAGGTGCAGATTATACTCCACAAAGAAGTACCGGTGGACCAGTAATTCGTGAGGGCTCTCAATCAGATCGGCGATCACATTCTGGAGAAGGTGAACAACACATTAGTTCAAATCGCCGTGGATTATTTCAAAATAGAGCATGTATTGGAGAGCGACATGTCAACTTCACTGAATTGTATCGAGAAGTTCCGGACTTTGCAAGGTTAGTAGAACGAATTCCTATTGAGCCACTTGGTAGAGTTCCAGCAAAACAGGGTTTCTGTTCGGAGTTAATCAGGGAGTTTTACATGAGGGCAGTTATAATTGAATAGGATGGTGACACCGGGACATTCAAATTCGAAACCTCTGTTCGAGGTGTCAAGTTTGATATAACTCCTGCTGTAATTGGTGCGAATCTTGGGTTGCCTGTTGATACATCTGGTCTGAAGTTTACTCACGGTGATTTTCAGAGTGACACTCATTGGGATGTTGTTGTCAATGCAATTTGCAAGTCGGGTACACATTCAAACAGGTTGTATGTTGAATCAAAGGATTTAAAGCCGGAATACCACATTCTGTCTTTAATTGTTTGCTACAACCTGTTGCCTACGTTGGGGACTAAAAGGTTACGATGGAATCGTATACTTCTTCTTTATTTTCTTAGTCACCCAGAGAGTGCATCTGGAGTCTGTGTCAATATTCTACTTCTTATTTGGGTCCAAATGGCGCATGTAATTGACGGAACAAATAGCCGTGAACTACTTCCTTACCCGATCTTCATCACAATATAAGATAACAAAATTGTGAGATTGAGTGCATTCTAAATTCTCAAATGTGTTGTCATATATATATACAAAATAGCTAAATTTGATCATAAGTTCATTAAGGTGATATGTACATAAATGTAACTTTATAAAAATAATATAGTACTGAAACAAATATGAAACTCACCGAAATTTCAGTTCGACAAAAAAGAGCAGGATGGCTAAATTTCTGTACACCCTTCATATCCATCGTATTAAGAATATGAAAATATACATTTATCACCTATATTACAAAACAACAAGAAATTATGTTAAAACACACACACAAACACACACACACACACATATATATATATATATATATATATATATATATATATATATATATATATATATATATATATATATATATATATATATATTTCAAGATTTAACTAGTTTTTTGTCTTTTTCACTGCACGAACCTCATCGCGGGTCGGGCCTCCAAATAAAAAGTTTCGGAGGATTTCGCCACTAATAGAAGGCGAATCTGACCCTTTGGTGCTATCTTCCCATATAGCTCCGCTAAAAAAAAACAATTAGAGATATTATGCTAAGTAATGAGAAAATTGAAATAAACATATATAACAATTAAAAGAATATATGATATGGTGGACTAACTTAGTTATTGGTTGTGCTATAAAAAAGTTGATTGCAAAATCTTCCTCTTTAGGAATTTTATCTCGACCCGGATAGTCGCGACGAGGCTCAATAATTAATCCGGGTGAGCTATCCAGAGAGGGTTCATCCGGAACATTGATGGATGAAACTCCACCTTCTGGATCATCAAACTCTTTTTTTAATGCCTGTTATCATTCAAAACATTATGAAATTGTCATACTTTATAAAATTATTAAGATTAAATACAATAAACTTAATACAATAATACCATAAGGACGTCGGCAATGGCCCCGGAAGCAGAATCTGAAGCTTCAGTTTCTTTCGACCCCTGCTCTTTAGAATCAAGGCGGCGCTTTCTAATATAATATGCTTTTTTTCCTCTTTTCCCGGCCGTGAAATCATCTGATAATTCCTTTCGCTTTCTTTCACGGCCTTTAATTCTTTCAATTCTTGAAGGGACGTCGGTTGTAATATCGGCAGTGGGCACCACTATATTAATCTCACCAGCATCAACGGGATGTTCGATGGTTTCTTTCCCTATTGTGTGCTGCCCACCTTCAGCCTGATCTTCAACATTTTCTTTTTCGACATCGCCTGTCGCGCCGCCTTCTCCTGCTGCAACAGCAGAGCCGCTCAAAATTTGATCTTGAAGCTTCTTATTTATATCCTTTAACTTGATATTCTCTGCTTCCAAGATTTTAATCCGCTCTTCGAGGCCATAAAAAGCTTGTTCCAAATTATTAATTAAATTTCTTATATTGCTACTATCCCCAGCTCTAGTGGTAGTAGCCACAGGAGTAGCCGGTTGAATCTGAATCAATAAAGAAGCACGCAAAGACGGTCAGTAGGGAAATTAGTAAAGTTAGCACATCATAACGTATATAATCCTTAAGTTATACAATACCTGCGGCAGCTGCCCAACACGTGCCGTACGATTTAATATATACATTTCTTCCGGACGATAGATAAAGTTGGGTATAACCTGCAATATATATATATATATATATATATATATATATATATATATATATATATATATATATATATATATATATATATATATATATATATATAGATATTTACATTTAATATTTTAAAGGAAATTTATAAAATTAACATTCCTAAAAGAATTTATTACCTCTGAAGGAGAATAAGACAACAATTTTTTCCTAAGCTTATCATAACTCCTAAATGCTACTGAAGCTTTCCATTTTCTCATCCGTGGGACGGCCTTATCCCCATCAGAAGTACCCAAACCCTTTATATGCTCATACGCCCAGCTCTACGTTTATGATCATCATGACTTATCAGTAATGGAATGAACATATGAATATTTACAAAATAAAATTTATTAAAACACTAATTTAGAATTGTACTCACCGTGAAGGCTACTGTACACCCATCAATATAGCCGGCATTTATTTCGTCTCCTCTATTCCGACGCTTTACACGACGGGATGCTTTCGAAATAGAACTTACAAGAAAATTATATATAGTATGCCCCCAGGCATAGTCCCATATTCTATGTATATCATCTATATATCTATACAGAGCCTTCGGCACATTGTAGTGGCTAGTGGGAAAGAGAACCGTCGCAAAAGCATATAATACAAAAATGGAGACAAAATCGGTGACGGCGTCCCCACCCTGCTGTCCAGCAAGAGTGTATAAGATATGACGAAGTTTTCTTCTATCGGCGTGCTTATAATCGCCATTAAAGTATTTATCAAAAATATTCGAATTTATACTTTTTTTTGACCATTCAATCGGCTCCCCCTGCGTCGGTAGCCCAACCAAGACAGCTACTTCATCCGGAATAAGGGGAATGAAAGTTTCTCCGATTCTAACACCTCTGTTCTCCTCATCCCAAAAACTTAGGAGAGTATCCACTAATACAAGGTCTTGCTTTAGAGGTGGAAGGTCAATATATGAAGCAAATGGCGTTGTTCTCAAGAGTGCCATTTGTTCAGTAGAGATAACTTCACTTAGTGCTGGGCCAGCGGTGGTATAGTTGGCCTCAGTCTTGGGAGACTCTTGTACATTCATCGTATTGTATAGATGGTTTGGATAACATCTTCTACAAATCAATTGAATCTTCGTTGGGCTCTTTCTCCTACCATGACTACTAGTGGTGGCCTCCTCGGCCACTCTGCTCGATGACATAGCTCTAGTAGAAACCATATCTTCAGCTGCATTATAATCACCATATCAGTTTGTATTGATAAAATCATATCTTAGTACAACATGAATTTATGGACTATTCAAAGCAATATGGACTGTTTAAAGAGCTATATATGCACTGATGAAAGCAAGGAAAGCATACAACTAATCCGTTTTGTCTATATGACTGTACAGAAACCATATATAGCTGTTACCTAAACCAATATTCCTGACCAATTGCAAAATGTTACAATTATAACAATTGTAATATATGGTACCCATATATTCATGTTGTACAGCTCTTTAAAAGGTCAATAGTCCTGAACAATTACAAGAATTCGGTTCATTGAGGTGAATTTGATCATCACAGACTACTGCATGCCTGAAATGACTGGTTATGATCTTCTCTAGAAGATTAAGGTAGATGTTGCAGTGTTTTTTGCTTTAATTTCTTAACACTAGTATTACAGGGGTATTCCGGTACAAAAATAAGTGTACCGGTACAAACGTGTTCCTCAGGTTGGTACCGGTACACAATGTACACAATGTAAAAATAGGAAACCATACCGATCGGCACGGCGCGGCGAGCTAACTAAACCCTAAACCCTACAAAATGGAGGTGACGGACGCGAGAGAGCTCTTCGTCGAGCGGTCCTCGGGTGCTGAGCAAGGCGATTCGAAGGCAACCCTAGACGACGGAGACGAGAGAGGCCTGGTTTGACCGGCCCTCGGCTGCTGGTCGAGACTCGTAGCGAGCGAGCGAGAGAAAGAGAAAGAGCCCTAGAGAGAGAGCGCGAGCGCGAGAGAGAGAGGGAATGGAGAGAGAGCGAGCGCGAGAGAGAGAATGGAGGGGAGAGTGTTTTAGATAGAGAGAAAAGAGGAGAGGCGGGGTGAGAATTGAAAAGAATGAAATCCCACTTAATCCTAATCAATCCCAGCCACCCAGCTTCGGGGTGTATGATGTACACCCCGAAGCTGGGTGTACCGGTAGCACTACTGTTTACTAGAATCCTATCTAAACTGTGAAGTATATTGATTTTGAAAAATATACTTAATATTCTATAGTGGCTAAAGTTGAAATCTTACGACTCTATTGATACCTGATAATTATTTTAAAATTAAAATACATCATACTAAGAAAAATTCATTAAAATTCTTTTCATGAAATTACATTTGCATATATAAACCTATCTATACATTGAGTTCAACTGAAATTTTAGGTTATTTATAAATACATTGAACATCCTTAAAATTCAATAATGGCTAACAATTAAATTCTATTATTGTATATATACCTTATAATTATTTTTAATAGCTTAAATACATTGGGTTTATGAAAAAAATCTTCAAAAATCCTTTTTTTGTAATTATATTAAATATTAAATGCCCAAATTTATTTATCCATGGAATTTAATTATATTCAAATTTGTAGAAATTTTGATGTCGTCTTTTTAAATTGACTTTTTGTAGCATGTGAGATTAAGTGGATATATTTACATCGTTCTTTAGAAGTTATATAAAAATAAATTAGTTTGTTAAAAACTTTATTATATGATGCTATTCTTTTTTTAATACATCAAATTCATATTTTAAGTAATTTTCTGATACTCTTATGGTGTTATTATATTGAACTTTTGAATGTCACGCTTCAGCGTGGAAGCCAAACCATGCAGCCGCATAGACCCGCCACACAAACAGAATTTTTCATGTCCATGCATGGTGTCGGGATACTAGATATCTGTCAAGTTAGCTCATTTATATGGAAAAATACTCAGAAATTTTAAACTTTTAAAACATTAATACAAATGTTAGCAACTTTACAAATTACATTCAAAAATCCCGAGTATGCAATTAAAATTTTTGTTTTTGAAAATAAAACCAAAACGATGTATCGAAGTGGGAGCTCTATCTAGGACACGATCCACACACTGTGTTTCGCTTCGCCCCTTTAGACGTACCTGTAAAAACAATGGGATGAGAAACTAATGGAATTACAACAAGTCACTGAGGACAAGCTGCACCTACCGGTCAATTGAAGGGAACATGAATTGAGTAGCTGAAATAAAAACTACAACTAAGCATGTATTATAATCTCAACTACTGAAATGAAAGAAAGCATACTCATAGGATACTGAAATACAAGTAGTGAGCATCTATGCATCAACTCAATACAAGTGAATGTCAAATCACAGCCCAATCCGCGCCCTAACTTTTCAATCCCGGGCGAGTCCCTAATCTTTTAGTCTCATGCCGTTTATGCTCAGTTGCCTTAACCTTTCAGTCCTGGGAGGGGTGGGTCTAACCTGGTAGTCCCAGGCCACTCTTCGGAAAGAGCTCACCCTATCACGCAATTGATTAGACCATCGTGTAAAATTTGTACATCATTCTTCAAAAATTATGTAAAACTAAATAGTCTAAATTATTTAGTGAAATGTTATAGGATGATATTGTAATTAATTGTTCTAATGCAGTACATTTAAATACATATATTTTTTTTGAAAATCTTATAATGCGATTTATTGAAGTAGTTATTTCTATCTATAATATTCTAATGGCCCAAATTAGTTGATTAAATTACTTTCTATTTTTGTAGTGAAATTCTTCATATGATTATAACCAAATATTTTGGTTGTTCTCGTCTGATATATCAAAATTATCTTCAAATCCATACAGATATAAAATTTTGTCTGAACAAGTTAATTATGTTAGATGAAAGCCTTATTGATGTGTATTTATGAGATAAACTACATTAGTTATAATATTTGTGATTAGTTACTGTCTCGTGTGTCTCACGGGATTCAAGTTAAGTTTTTATCTACAATTAACTCCGTCTAAGAACACAAGGATATCCAAGAGATAGGATCACAGGAAGAAATTTTTGCATTGAGGTGCTTTCCCATTTTCATAAAGCTAGCTATAACATAATGATAGCATTTATTATCTGTGCTAGAGCTTGTTAACAACTATTAATTTCATCTCAACACACATTGGTGTTGAGTTGTAGCTAGAAACTTTCACGAGAAAGAAGTTTTGCCAAATTTTTATAGTTAGCTAATTTGTTCGAAAGGTACTTTGGAGAATTTTTGGTATCTTGTGTTTGTGCCTTTGTATAAATGAATTACCTTACTTCGTGCATCCAGTTACAGGATGAGGTCAATTGTGCTTTCCACAGTTGTATGCCTTCGCATAGTCTGGTGGACTACATATGCTTCAAAGTACCTGATGAATCATTTGGTTTAACAAATTGTATTGGTATTATAAGGGGCTTTACTAGTAACTCAAGTTCCTTTAACAAGGAAGCGTCTTCTCCAGAAGCTGTCTTGTTACACATACCTGATGAATATGAGTGTGTCGATCTATCCCTATATAAGGTAATCAGGTGCCCTTTGGCTGTCACATTTTTGTTATGCTGGTTCCTTCAAATTAAATGTATTGGTGTTTTCCCTTTCATCTACAAAACAGGACAATCAGATTATTTTGTTACTTAACGAAGCATTCTCTAATTCTGAAAGTCCTGGAAAATCTTGGATGGTGATGATACAAACAGGTGACCTTTGTTTTCTGTCTCTTTCAAACTTGGAGCACACTAACTTTTACAAGCTGCATGACCTGAAGGTAAGAACTAAATGCTGAAAAAAAAGCTTTTCTTAGCAATATTTCTCATTGCCTGCTTGTTGTTTCTTTCCGTCCATCCGTTGACTCTTTTTTTTTTGGTTACATGGAAAAATAAAATTTAACTTTTTTCTTAAACAGAACTTTGCCTACTAAAAGAAGCTGCATTCTGCTATTTTACGATGAAAATTTCCTCAATTTATTTTGTGCTATATTTGTGGGTTTTCTTTTATTACTTAGAACACTCAATTTTCTTTCAGATTTTAAGGAGTACAGAGACTTTGGCATAATATTCGAAACTTGTTTTGCCTATAAATATCCAACTTATGACAAGAAGAATGAAAGCACAAATTTCATAGTTATACGAGGAAAGTGTACAGAGGAAACACAAGGATCATACCCCATTCCTAAGAATAATGAGGTGCTCGTCCCCTGCGACTCAAAATAGTATCAGCACATTTAAGAGGAACTTGGCTGACATTTTGCAACTGGAATGGAAGAAATTTCGCTGTACGAATTCACTTGGGTTATTTCAGCACGAACAGCATCTTTGCATTAAAGTTCCACTTATCAACACAGCAGGGTCTTAGTTCTAGTTTTTCACATTATATACATATGTGTTTGTTTGTACATAAGAATGTTAGTGTGTAGACACGCAGAGAGACACACGCAAAGAAATCAGCATTTTAGTTGCTCTAGGATGCTCTCACAGGTTGATGTTCTGTTTTTCACACATCAAAATTGCATAAGGAGAAATAATGGGAAAGCTGGTGCAGATGAGAGTATAGCTATTGAGGTATATGTGAATGCTTGAGAAATAGAGGGAATAGTGAGCACTTGCTTTTTAGAAACATCGTATCTAAAATCTCTCCTTTTTCTTTAACTTTGATTTTTAGGCCCTTTAGCTATGCTCACCGTCAATTTTAGTGACATAAATAAGAAATTTCTGCTTTTATAGTGTTAATACCTTACCATTCTTTAAGTCATGTTGGACCTCTTGGTATTTGTGTTTCTTGGTTATGATGAATTGTTGGTGTTTTCAATGATTATATCTCCAGCAAATATTTTAGTTACTGACAAGTACCACAATTGGCTTCTAGATCATGACATACTCGAGTGGTGACTATTTTCTCCTTGGCTTTTGTGTATTTACTAGGCTTCCATGGTAGACATGCATCTGGAAAATGGAAAAGTTCGTATTATACCTCACTCTGTAACTAAACCCCTGGCAGTCAGTGGTAAGATCAAGAATTTTCATTTTTTAACAATTGAAAAGTCGACCTCTCTCCATATAATGTTTCTATTGTACCACCTAATAGTAGAAAGGGTTAACATTGATTCTAATAAACTTTATTTGCATGGTTTTTTTGCAGCTTCACGAGGTGTTGCATGCGTCTTTTCATCTCAGAGGCATGCTTTGGTGTATATTCTTGATGAAGACGAGGATGAAGTTTCTGATATGGAATAAATCGGCATTTTCGGGCGAGTAAGCTTATAAAATTGTTAATTGTAACTATAGCCATCCGAAACCCTTTATTTATAAAATTAGGCCAATGCTGTGAATGATTCACCGCATTCTAAAAGCAGTAAATCATTCCCTGCATTTTGGTAAATTATATATTTTTCCAGTCCGAACTCCGAAAGGTGTATACGGCTTTTAAAAGCGGTGAATGTTGTACCATTTTTATGAGCACCACAAACAAGTTTAATATTTTTGAATTAAGCGGTGAACGATTTGCCGTATTTAGAAAGTGGTGATTCGTTTATCGCTTAGGCCTAATTTTGTAAATAATTTTTTCGAAGAACTATTTTAATAATTATAATATTTTATAAACTTCTTTATAACAAAAAAAAAATCGAATAAATCTAACATAATGTTAAGTTTCAAATGCAGTTTTGGCTGCCAAATCGGCGGCCTGTTTTAGTACAATGGCTTCTGACGGGCACGGAGTCGATCTCAAAATCCCCGAAGGATGATTCTGCCGCGTCTCTCACATGACTCGGTTTTGTAGAATCAAACAATGGCCGAGAAAGATCAAATTGCGAACATATGGCGCGTGTGAAGGGATTCCACTAGGAGCCGGTAATTTCCTCGACTCTACTATCTACTCTCATCATGGTGTTAGTCATTTAGATTGCCCTCAAACCTATTTATCTTTATATATATATATATATATATATATATATATATATATATATATATATATATATATATATATATATATATATATATATATATATATATATATATATTTTAATTAGAGGTATTAAAACCTCTACCATAGGCTCAACGAGCTGTAGTATTTACGGGATGTTTCCTTTCTCTCTCGAAATTGTATCAGTTGCAGTCTACAAGATCTTGTTTTGTTTTTGACGATGTTTCCTTGCTCTGTCAAAATATGTCTGGTAAAATAGTTAATCCTCTAGCGCTCAAATAATAGGCATTTCTGTAGTAGGGATGTAATGCTCCAATAGTCTCACATCGGATGGAAAACAACATCTGATTGGATATATGAGGCTACACATGCTAGTAATAATAACCGAGCTTAAGTATTTTGGGCTGTGGTTTGAGCCTAATGAATTATTATTGCTAGCGGATCGGATCGTCAGAATTGGTATCAGAGATGAATACCAGTTCGATCTATATTTGCGATTTGGTTTGGATCCGATAAGGACATCAGGTTCTAAATAGGGAGTCTGTAACGTTCTAATAGTCCCACATCGGATGGAAAAGAAGTTTTGATTTGGATATATGAGGTCACATACGCTAGTAATAATAATTAGACTTAAGTATTTTGGACTGTGGTTTAAATCTAACGAGCTATTATTACTAGTGGGTCGGATCGTCACAGGAATGTGGAATACTCTTTTGTTGAAATGCGGCATATGATGCATCTTTGGATGTTGTTTGCACAAATGCTTGTCAACCTTTTTGCTTCTGTCACCTCTTAGTACAAGGAAACAGACTTTTTAAGTTAAAGGCAATTCATCTCACCATGTATTTTACTGTGTAGCTTAGTGAAATCCAATTTCTTACTATGTTGTGGAAATCCAATTTTGTTTTAGTTTGGCATTGGGGTGGCTCAAAGCATCTGCTTTTATGTTTTAAAAAGTCCAAAAAATCATTACACACTTTTAAATTTTCCTTTCTCTAATATTATAAAATTGAGGTGAAGATTGGGAGTGCATTTGGATTTTTTTGGATCTTTCAAAACATAAAAGTGGATGGATGTTGTTGATAATGCAATCCCAACCAAATAAGGGCTAATAAACCTAATAAGATGTGACTTGGGAGAACTAACATTTGACCTTTTACTTTCCTCTTAACTTGAAAACCTAACAAGGGTTAATAAATATAATAGCAGCCAGACTCAATTAGGTTATTATATTATTAATAGTATAAGTCAGTGATGCTAGGCCGGAATATCATGAGAGCTGCCCATTCGAACGGATTAAGTTGTGAGAACTTGTATTCTCCTTAATGCTAGCTTTAGAGGCAAAGGAGTATTTGGCTAAGTAGTACTATCGAGGAGAGTTTGTCCGGCTAGATGGAATATATTCGGTTAGGTGGCTAACCTCGCGGGCGGGGTTGTTCGTTTGAAACTCACGGAGTCTAATGAGGGGTTTGACATATGGCGCGGCGTCGAGCAGTCTGTCTCGCGGAGGAGCATGCTTAGTTAATGCTTGAGTTGAAATTTTGCTGTTTAAGTTCGAGGGCGTGTCCGTGACAAGGGACTCGGAAAGGCGGGCTCGGATGTGCGACATTTGAGCGCCATATGAAATTTTTTTAAGACCAAATAGCTAACCCCCTGACAAGTGGTAGCAAATGGACTGTATTGTCATTCATTTTTTTATGATGATCCTGCTAAATACAATCTAGACTATTTAAACAATCTAAAAATTAAATTTTATATTTTTTTGATATTTTTTTTTATCTATCAAGTTGGTATAAAAATGAACGGTTGAAAATAAATATTTTTTAAAAAGTGATTATGGGAATTTGTAATCAAGATCAACAATATAAATTTTATTTTAAATAGTTTTTAAAAAAATTAATCAAAAATTAATTAATTTAATTTTTTTTACATCCTTAAACGAATAAAAAATTTATATTTATCATTAAAATTATAAATTTTGTAATTTTTTAATTATTTAGTCGAAAAAATTTAAAATTTAATTTTTATATTTTTTCAGTGATTTAGATCATGCCAATAACTCTTTGTATTGATATTTTGGAGACTACCTAACGACTACTGGATAACAAGATTTGTTTGAATACTTATAAATTATATAATGCAGAAACCTTTAGGTGTTGTAGACGAAATCTAGAGTATTAAATTTTATAAATTTTAATAAATTAAATGTTAAATATAATAGAATATAGTGCATGAGATGTATGGATACACATGGTGTAGATAATAATCTCTCTCTCTCTCTCTCTCTCTCTCTCTCTCTCTCTCATGGTAATGATAGGTTGGCCAATGACGCCCCTACTTCACAATCCATAATTAAATTATTTGAGAGAGATGTGAGTGAAAGGGCTAAAAAGAGTGGTGGTTCTGGTCCGTTTGGATTTGGTATAGAACTGGGAATGGGTGGAATATTTCTTATTCTTTCAAACGCACAAGAAATCAATTGGTATAATTTATTCCGGCACAACTAAAATAAGTGAGAATTACTGTTCTCACTCTTTCCAACCATCCTCTTACATTTTTCTTAAATACCCTTTCATGTTTATCGAGACATCATCTCTCACCTCATTATTACATAATAAAGTTTGAGGGTAAAAGGATAATTTACTCTAATTAAAATTTTTTATTTCTCTAATTCCTCATTCTCATATCAAATACAAAATCTCTTATCTCTGAAACTATCCCAAACACTTCTTTACACTAGTTTCGTATTTTATATTTATTTCTAGAATAGCTAGTTCTGTCTTATCCTATTATCAAACGGGTCCAAAGTGTCTTATGGAGGAACAATGTGGCACCCAATTAACACTCCAAAGACCCCCACACAAGTCACTTTTCTTAATGTTGGATCTTCTCATCTGCCAAACAATCAAATTAGGTGCATGGATTAGGGCTATGCCTTTGTTTAATCACCTTCATAGATGAGTGATTTTGCTAGGGTGTCCTAGAGTGCGACTTCACCGAAGAGCGCTTCAATGAGATCTTATTGAGACAGTTTGGTAAACCATGTAATTCTTAAAATTTACAACAGATCAGATTTTCAGCTCAGGCTCTGAACTTACAAATAATCTGAAAAAGTTTCACCCTGAATCCGAGTCAATTTGCAAAAAATTTCTAATACTCGATCCAAGCGGACGGCTATTTCGCACACCAAATTGAATTAGTTTGGATAAGATAAGACGCCAACGTTAGAGACAATCAAGATTCAGTTCATGAGATCGAGCGAATCCTGCAGAACACAACAACACATTTCGCATCAAATCCCGTCCCATTCCAACATCTCACTTGTTTACCCGAGTGGATCCATAGACCCAAGATCGAGATCGGGCATAATATTTCGGAACTTCTCCAATGCAGATTCATGCAGATTCAAGATGAGAGAGAGAGACCCATTGGTGACACGGCCAAAGAGAGATTTAATATTACAGCACCAACTTCACTAAACCGCTATTTAACTATATGCTAGATGCTTAGTCTGTGTCCTTTGCCCGCGAAATTCACCGTGTCCCGTAATGAAAGGATCACTCGTTCGGCAAAAAGATATAAAGCTTGCGAACTCTCGGAGGGAACCGACAATAATTTATGATGTCTCTAAAAGATATAGGGGGCCCCGCACTGCAATCCAACAACTGCGTGTATAAAAGCTCTGATCGAAAATCCCAACTGCTTGGATGCCCTTGTGGCTGCCGAGTCGCCAGGCGGCGCCTGTAATTGAAGCAGTGAGATCCACCAAAAGAGAAATGCTTTAGTGATCATCGCGGTAGTCAGGATTCTCCTTCAAGATGACAAACCCTTCCAGTACTGGCGTGAGCGGAATATATCTGAAAATGATGACAAAGTTCAACACCCCATGAAAAAGGGCCAAAAAAGTACTTGTATCGAAAGAGGATGTAGCGACGACGGTTTAAAAGTCGAGGGATAACATCTAGTTTTTCAAAGAAGAACGGCAGGTTTGGGGGTTTTTCTGCATTTTAGGCATGAGAAAAATGAAGGATTCAAGTCCGAAGAAAGTAAGAAAGCAAAGAAGAGGGAGGGTCATAAGGTTGCGTGATGTACTTGTCAGTGGCAAGCTCAGCCCGCTCACCCGCGGCGAGCAACACAGGAGTCGAGTGCGTCTGGAAGCCGGTTATCGTCTTCGGCCTTCCTGCCTGACCAACCACGTCAACAGCCTGACCAACCCGCACCGGCACAGAGAGAGGCTTCAAATTTTCATCCACAGTCATCACCATCCTCGGCTACAAATTAGAAAAAGATGGCAAATTCAGAGAAGGAAAGAGGAAAAGATACAGATGCAGAAAGTAAAGAGAATCCAATAAGAATACCTGCATAGCCAGGGTGAGGATGTAAAGCATGTAATGATATTTTCCCAAGATGACAGACTTCATGTCGAGGCAGGCGTGTAAAATAATAACAAGCCCAGCCAGTGCCGTCCTAAAATATAAGGAACAATGCTCAGGGTATTCAAGTCGCGATGGTATCTGATACTGGAACGAGGTTTGTGAAGAAAAAAATACTCACGGGGACAGAAGGAACCGATCGGAATGATAAGGCGAAAGTGTCAGCAAACCCTTTCCAAGGTGCACGAGACCTTGAGCGATCCTCACCTGCACATGTCATGTGATCCGTGATGAATTTTTGAATGCTACCCTCAAGTCGCAATCGACAAGTAGGCGAAAATAGATAAAGGCGCAGATAATATGCTTACACAAAAGAGATGGCCAGCTTCTTTGTAGTAGTAACTTGAGAGGTTACGAAGCATGCCGGCTATGCGAGCATTATTGGTACCGGCACCTATTAAGCCCAATGAGATGATTGCAGCCTGCATCGAAACAAGTTTGACAATCAATAGTGCTCAAGCAAGCAAGCATATTAGCTCGTAGTGCATGAGAAAGTACCATGGACACATCAGCATCTGCATCGTGGCTCAGCCTGCTTAGGGTGTCCATTACGTTAACCTAAAATCAGAAAAAGGGGGGAAAAGATCAATGGAAGAAGAGTAAGTACTTTATGCAATTTAGTACGCTTCAGAAAGACCGTATCTAAATTTGCAGCTGGTTTTAAAATCAAGGCACAGGCCCATCATAAAAGTCAAACAAAAGGTACCTTGGGATTAGATATGCACAGTATGCCGAGAGCGAGAGGGACTGCCCTTCTAATATTCTGCTCCCCGTATTGTAACAGACGCTCCAATGAGCGCACGGCCATTTCAAGACCCAATTCTTCAGCCATAGCAATGAGAGCAATTCCAAGCACAGCAGGCCCTTGGTGGGTCTCGCCCTTGTCGAGATGTTGCGAGCAGATGCCAAGAAGCCTCTGGACCTATATATATATATATATATATAACAAATGCACTCGCCGATTACAAAATGGTGATATTGTGGTATATGGATTTTGCAGCTGCTCGGAGAAAGTAAGAAACCTTAAGCACATTCCCGGTTCCCGCATATGCCAAAGACATGAGGGTTACATCGCAGTATTTCTTAATTTTCTCATTGAATGTTTTCGAGACCTCTGCAGTAGCTTCAACACTCTCCTGCAAACAAACACCAATACGGAGTTTACAGTGAGCGATCAGATGACGACAGCCAAAATGAACAAAATAAGTTGGCAAGCCCAGTTCAGACGAATTTTCGAACTGCAGCTTTCAGAATAAATCATGATAGCGGAGGGCACAACGTCATGCAATCTGTGTAAATACAAAAGCTAAAACAAGAGAAACATAAAAATCAAGATAAAAATTCGCACAAAAAATGAAAGAAAATGAAGTCTTAAAGTAACATGCAATAAGAGCTAGTTCAAACACTCTTCTTAGTTATGTATATCACGGCAACTAAGCTGAAATATATTTAGGGTTCGTATGACACGAAATCTGCTAAAGTGATGACACAGAATTTCATAGCAAATATGAACATACCTGCTTTCCAAGATACAAAAGGCCAAGAGCCACAGGAAGAAGGCGAGTAAGGGGCTCGCCCAGCTCAGTGTCACTTCGGTCCATCAAGGCAAAAATAATGGATTGAGCAATCTCTTCATTGCAAGACCCAACAAACACTAGGCTCAAGGAAATAGCAGAAAATACGACGAGTTCAAGAGGTGTTTTTGGGTCTCCCAAGAACTGTGATAGGCGAGATCTAACCTGGTAGTTGAGACAACACGTTAGTTAAAATTAGGGGCCGAGCTATAGTAGTTGTAAATAAGAAAAAAGGAAAAGCAAATTATACCTCCTCTTTATGTGAACCGGCATATGCAATGCCAAGGCCAAGGATTGCTCCAATTCGGATAATGGTATCTTCCTTGTTAATGTAGTCAATAAGAATAGCCAATGCCTAGAGGTAAACAAAGAATGTTATTCGTAAAAGATCATAGTACAATCAATTGTTGCAGATAATCGAATAAGGAAGTCCGAAAGAGAAAAACTTACAGGGTCACAATCGTTCTTTATACCACAGTTGACAATTCCAACACCTAACAGAGCTCCGGCAACGACATGATTATCAGTACTGTGCAGATACTTGTCAATTTGAGCAAGCCCAGAGTCCACATCCCATAACAGAATCATTCCCTACAATCAGGGAGTAAGGTCTTATTCTCCAGAAACGTAAGGGAAAAAATATCTTGGTGAGAGGCATGAATGCAAACTATACCAGGCTAGCAGCTGCACTGGCTTTGCCATGCTCCTTGTTCTTGAACAGCCAACTCCCTGAAGATCCACCACTAGAAGATTCTGATAGAACGGTCATCAACTTGTCCTGAAATAATAACAGCAGAATTTTGAAGTTTCAGAGAAATTCACAATCAAAATCATAATGAACTCATAAAAAAAAGAAATTATCTAGTACCTACCTGACCAAATCCAGCGTTAACAAATGCATTAACAAATGTCGCCGCCAAATTCTGTCGAGCTGAATCAAGACTAGAACTTGCACTGGCCCGACCATCAATCAGATGTACCTAACAAAAGAAAAGAATAATAGCTGAGCTCACTATACAAAGCAATACATGTATGTGTTGATTGCTAGTTTCTATGAGCTATGCAACCTTTTCTCTTCGAGGAATCATTTGAGAGTGCATATCTCAGTAGAGTATTTCATAGTGTAAATAAATATGATAATTTTGCTACAGTTTTGTATCATTTAGTACGTAACAGTGAGCTCGGAGTAAAGAAGAAAAACAGTCGCACAAAATAGAGTCATGCTGGAAAAAAGTAAATTGTAAATGATAAACATTTAAATACACAGATGCCGCAAGTCTAGAGAGATTCACAATGCACTCCCTAGTGAAATTCATTAGCTATGCAGAGTTGCCACTAATAAAAAGCAAAAAATGAAGAGGAGGAAGCTCTCAAAGATCGCAAATAAAGGTCAAATTCATGAACTTTCCAGCAAAGCCATCCACGCTGCTTGAAAACAGTAAGGCAATTGAACTAATATGAGCACCTTATAGATATCTTCTGGAGACTTGGGTTCCATGACCTCAATATCACGTGCCAGCGTAAGGTATCCTTCACTTAATTTAGCATTGTTAACAATGTCCTGCAAACCTTCCCGATCACGCTCATCTGCTACTATCTCATCATCAAGTTCTAAAGCTAAACCCTGTGTCCAAAAAAAGGGGTAGATCAGTCGAACAAGTACATTGAATTAATTAACAGCCGAATAACAGTTGGCACTGGAAATAGCTTAAATTTACAGATAAATGTACAAGATTAACAGACCAGTATTCCTAATAAAATGTATTATAATGTGGCAGACTTCATACAACATAAGGACAAGCATTATATTAAAAATCCAACTAAATGTATTTAATCAGAGAAAAGAGGCCTTTACTATAGACATTTTAAGATGAACAAGGCATTTCTTACATGGCGTGCTATTATATACGAAAATTGCTTCTTCAACAGCAAATCCTCAGTTGATGTGTACACCTGCCTCACATACTGTTTTGGACACAAAAATAGTGTGAATGAATGGACTTACGTATAACCTTGGATTATTAAGAAAAGAAGTAAAGATACGGCCATTGAAATGCTTTGAAGCCAAACCTGACTGTTGTCGAGATATAAAGCAATACGCAGAGCACTTGCCAGGTCTTCAAATTTGATATAAATGTTATAAGCGACGTCCAATGCTAATATGTCATCAGGGCTAGGGAGGTAGCTGCAATAAGTAGATAGTCAGAAATTGAGACCAACACTCTTACAGCAGTTTAAACTTCAAAATCAGACTGCTGGATTCCTTCCAACTATACTAAAAGAAATCATATTATAGTGCTCTCTTCATGTTTTAGAATCTTTATTTGAGATACTATCTGCAACTGACAATGTGCTAATATCTTGAAGCTGACCAATATACAAATAGCAAAAAGTATATAGTACAAAGTTTAGTTACTGGCTACATGCTCTAAATAAGAAGATACCCCACTTACACCAGCGTAGTCAGAAATAAACTTGAGCAACAGTGCTACCAAGAAATTAAAATTGCGAAGACTAAGGTATCATTCGGTGCCACTTAGATTTTTTTTAAAAAAACAATTAACCTCAAAGTCTATGCAGTTGGATATGCCGACAAATGGCATGGTGTTTGCAGTCTATATGTCAATGAAGATTGTTTGGTAAAGGCAAACAAAACTTATAGTCTGTTTTCCCTTCGTTGTTTGTTCAGGAAAGATGAGTTTGGAAAATAACAACCAATAACAAGAATGAAAAAGTCCATCCACAAGGACATTCAATCACATGGAATTTGAGTTCAAAAAATAATTATTACCTGACAAAGGTTAAAAATGTCATTCGTTTGTAGTAAGCACATAATTTGCATACCTAGACGAACTAGTAAGATACAAGCATGCCCTTTTGTAATTTGTAGCATCGACATACTCCACTAGTAAATCCAGATCTTCAACCTAGATGACCAAAAAATTAAAGAACTTCATATATGAACTAAACAGAAAACATTAAGAGAAAAATTTTGATATACCTCCATCAGAAGGTCCACAGCCTCCGGCTCAGCATTATGCTGCACCAAAATAAAAATTTTTAGTTAACAACGAATAAGAATCAACAAGTTAAATAGTCGTGCTTAACCAGAGCAAAGAGGGTAAAGATTTCCAGATTGAACTATTGAATCTACCTTCATGTGAAAAGCAACAATTTGCTGTACTAGTTCCATCAAAGCATCAATAGGCATGTCGTCATACTGCATAAAAAAGAAAGAATCAGCACCCAAAAGCTTGAATACTATAAGAAAAGGTCTTATGACAAATTAATGGCAACAACCTATTGATAACAATAGCATAGAAAAGCAATCAAGCAAAGATTAGTAATGAATGAGTAGTGAATAGACATGCTAATAATTAAACAGGTCACTATAGACAGAAGGATTATTCTATTACTGTAGCCAAAACTAATCTAAGAAAAGGCAAAGACTTGGTTTTACCTGGCGCTTTTGAAACTCTTGTGCTATTTCGCCAGCCAGGTTTCTGATATTCAAAATAACATTCAAGTAAACAAACCATCATATCAGAGCATAATTTTACAACAGAAAACCATTCACAGTAGTTGAACAAGATCAAACTCTTAACCCAAGAATGATTATGATAACCGACGAAAGCTGTCATTAGCTTGCAGCTAATATTTGAAACTATATCTACTGATAAAAAGAAAAGGATGCCTCAATTTGAGAATTACCGGGAGTAAAGAAAACTGTGATAAAACATAAAAAGCATGGAACACTAAATACAATCAGTTTTTACATTCATGATAGAAATTAGGCAAATCATAGTCCTATTTGATCCACCAAAATAACAACTCAATATCCAATACTATGTCATCTAGAAATCTTACTTCGGAAATAAATCATTGAACATGAATTTCCTTATCATATGATCGACAAAGACATCTATGTGAGAAGTACTTGAATCAATTGGGACTCTCTAAGTAATATAACATTTAAGGATAAAAAATATCCAAAAACTCAAAATACTTAAAATAGATAAATATATTTGCCAATACCATATAGTACTACACCTTTGCTACCTTTGCTTAAACAAATATTAAGATAAAATAAAAAAATATTAGGCCTGACCTACATTATAAATATATAATTTAGCATACATTAAGACTTACTAAAACACTGCAATATTCAAGCTCTTATATCTAATGTAATGAAAACTAAAAAAATTCACATACATTTGCAATTCAAGTTTTATCCATGATAAGTTCATTGAGCTGACTGAATAAAACTATACGCAATAAACTAGCAATAAAAGATGAACATGAATAGATACTATTATAGCAAGCACCATAACTAGTTAGCTCTATTCTGTACCTGACATATTCATGACCCCACGAACCAATATCTCCCTCAGACCCCAACAATCTGTACTTCAGGCTCTCCTGGATAATACCAGGTGGCAAAATCAAAACAAGATTATCACAAAAACATTGCACAATCGAGGCATATAAATCAAAATATACAACAAATTGAATATAGAAAGCCCAGTACATATAATCATTACATAATCAGGGGACAAGCTTTCATATCAATTGAGAACAATGTATTGGAATAATAAAAAGAATAGTAGAAACCTGCAAAAGTGATGAATTTGCAATATAAATTCCTGTTTATAAATAAAGATTAAAGAACTTTATTGGCATCTATCATGCCTAATTAAGATCTCATGTACCATCGGTATATTGAATTTTGCATTGTCCATGCAGAGAATTATCATGGAAGACACAAAAGCGGCAATAACAAATAGTCCACTTTAGAAGAACTGATTTATGTTGCATGATTATGAAATGAGAGACGCACATGATAGTGCCCGGAATAAGGTAACACATTTTCTCCCTCCAAATGGTGTTGTATTCAATGTTTATGAAACAACTATTTCTCCCAGAGTTGCTAGCATAAATCGTCAGAACTGAGTTCACACAATACAATAGTGTTGTAGTATTTCTTCACAAGCTACTGGCAATGGAGTATGGACTAAAGAATAATACAAACAATTAGATTTGTTGATTCTGATTTTGTTATTTATTAGGGTGGCGCCCGTAGTGACTAAGGGGGTTGCACAAAGAGTTGAGCAAACTTCACAGCATGGCTCACTTAAAGAATCACAGATTGATCTTCGAGGCTGGAGAACTTATGCAGTTCCCACTTGCCCAGAGGTTATTTCTAGTCAGCAATAGAGTGATAATTGGTTCACCACCTTCGATGGCTATTATGTTCATATTCCAGTGGAAAATAGCACCAAATACTTGAATAGAATCTTCAAAAAATTGCCTTTTCTTTCACTTCATGTCTAGTTTTTGTTGATTTAATCCTATTTAAATACTTATTCTTTGAAAGACATTTCTAGAATACATTCCATAAAACCACATATCTCCAAAATTCTGCATCAATATTACAGTGCCTTGACAAAGCAGTACTAAACATGAATTGCAAAAACCAACAATTGACAAAGCAGTACTAACTTTCAAAATTTTCGGAAACATAGATCAGTTAACAAAAAAAAAAAACCCTACATGAAGTGAAACTCAAACAAATTAACATACCCTTTCCCCTTCTGCAGACATTGTCAGGGCCAACACAGAGAGTATGTCTGCTAGGTACTTCTGCAAAATTTGTAAAGCCGCCAAAGTAATTAGCACATAATCGACATGAACATCGCATAGCAATCAAAAATATTATGATCCATACCTTCAAATCCGACTCAGGCATTCTCTCAAAATACTCCTTCAGGGTTCCATAATGAGGTCGGAGGAACTTTAGAGGCTTCGGAACAGAAGTCATTGAGCTAGTAGCTGTACGAATCTCCTGCCTATATATACAATCAAATGGCTCAAATTTCCCGCAGCAATATCACAGCACAAAAGATCCAATTTTTCACATGAATCGTATCACCAATGAAAACACAAATATTTAAAACCTAGAGATCAAAGAGATGAAGCATCGGAATGAATACATCATGCTTTCTACATATGTCTAACATTTCATACAAATCTTATCATTATAAAACAGCATAAAATGAAACAACGCATATAGTAAACCCTAGAAATCAGGTACCTCATGCTCTCAAGAGCAAGTTTCTGAACGCCGGGATCCGAGTCCTGAACCCTCTCAACATACAGCTCCAGCTGCTGCTTCAACGCCAAATCCTCATCCGACTACAATTTCGCACCCAAATCATCCCAAAATCAGCGACAACACAGCAAAAATTCCGTACCAAAGCAAAGGGAAATCGAGATCAAGATCAAGATCGAGTTCGAGAGAGGGGAAAGGGCGACGATGTAATCACCAGATCCTCGTCCTTCTTCTCATCCTTCTTCTTCTTGTGCTCCTTGGCCGCGGGCTGCTTCTGAGGAGCCTGCTCCGATCCGGCGGAGCCACTAGGGTTTTTGTCGGCGGGCATTGCGTCGGCGTCGGCGTCGGCGGCGAAGTTCTCCGGCGAAGGGCGGAGGTGGGGGGAAGAGAAGAGGTGTCGCGCTCTCTCTCTCTCTCTCGGGTGATTAGGGTTTCGAGGACGGAGACGATGATGATGAAGCGTTCGAGCGATTTCAAGGAACCGCACTTATGCACTAGCTCTCCCTTGCTTGTTGCGAAAGAAACAAAGCGTTATGCGATTTTTACAGTTCAATCCCTACACTCAAATTTTATTCACTTACAAGTCCTTTAACTTTTGTTTGGTTGTTCATATATTATTCTGTTTTTAAAAAATAAATTATCTCGAGTTAAATTTGAATTAAATTTTTACTAGAATTAAAATAAATTAAAATGCTTAATTTATTCTTAACTTCAGAATAAAAAAAAAAAAAAATTGATGATGACAAAAAAATATATATATTTGAATTGATAAAATAATATTTTTATAAACATCCTGTTGATTTTGAAACATTAGAAAAAATATTTTTAATATTATCTTTTAAAAGCTGTAAAAAAAAAAAATTGAAAAATTTTCAGTAATACATAAGTAATTATTATTTTTTTTATGAAAAAGATATATATACACCATAGTTTTTGGGCGTATGATTTACACTCATTCATCTAAGTATCTCAGCGGTATAAATAATAAGTTTTTTAAAAATATATTTTTTAAATTTATTTAAAAAATTTATATATTTCATTTGTAACGACTAGATATGGAACTACTGAGATGTCACATTTGATTTTATTTCTGCTCATTTTTAAACTTATACTTATTTTTGAAATAAGCAGTTCTAATTTATATATGAATCAAAATACAAATTTAAAATTTTTAAAAAAATAAATATAAAAATTTTAACTTTATAAGGATATAATTGTTATTCGACGTGTTTAGCGGTAGTTATATGAAATTAACCCTCTTTCCCTTTTACTTTCCTTGGTCTCTATTAAATAGCCCGAGCGACTCCATAAAAAGTGCTCGTCCCTCTTTTTCTCGTCCTTTTCCTCGTGTTTGTGCGATTAGGGTTTGCTTCGTCTCCTCCTCCTCCTCCTCCTCCTCCTCCTCCTCCATCCGCTTCTTCGCCGACCATGTCGTCCAAGCAAGGTCTCATCTCTCTCTCTCCCCCTCGCCTCCTCTCTCTCGATCTCTATTTCTATCGTTGAGGTTTGGATATTTTTCTGGTTTTGGTTTTAGGCGGAAAATTGAAGCCTTTGAAGCAAGCTAAGGCCGAGAAGAAGGAATACGATGAGGTATATCAGCTTTCCTGATCTGATCCTTGTTGTTGTTTTGAACCGGGCCTTTTAATTGGATGGATCCGTTGTGGTTTTTGCTGTTCTTAGATTATTGATTGATATTGATTGATTTTTTCGCGATCGGTACCAAATTGGCTTAATGATGCGAAATTAGGGTTCGTTTGTTTAGCGTAGATATTTTTTTCAATCGCGAGAAATATTGTGATTTGAAAGTTGTTGTCTTTGTTCCTCTTATTTACTGGTCCTTCTTTGGTTTATTGCTCCGAAATTAGGGTTCCTTTGCTTTATCTAGATATTGTTTTGGTCGCGAGATTTTGTGATCTGTATGTTTTTTTTTTTGTTTTTGTTTTTTTTTGCATAATATAGTTGAGGTTTCTATTGATATGAAAGTTCTTGTTTTTATTCTTTTTTTCCCCCCCACTCCCTCTTTGGTTTGATTATCCAAAACCAGGGATCCTTTATTTTACGTAGATACTTTTTTGTTTCTTCTTTTATTCATTGATTCTTGTTAGTATAAATTGGTTGAGGTTTCGTTATCATGAAATGTTGTTGCCATTCTTGTCATGATGATGTGGATACTTGTGATGATTGATGTTGGAGTGTTAAGGGACTTTGTTCATATCGACGATGATAAATTAAGCGAATCTTAAATTTTCTTTGGTGATAGAATAGAAAAAAAAAAATTCAATCTGAATCTTGGGTCAATTATTGATGTTGATTGGCTTTATGGGAATTTGAAGAGCTTGCTAATTTGTGAGTTGTATTAGTTTTATTCTGTTCAAAAGAGACGACAGTTTGAAAATTGGCATGCAGAATGAAGACAAAACTTATGTGTGATCAAAAGGGGAGCTTCTAATATATGAATCTTTTGCAAAAATATGGTTTCTTGGGTGCCGGTTTTGGTTTTGATCCGCGCTTTAGAATTCCAATTTCCACAGTTTTGACAGTTTCAACCTTTGGGTTTTAACAATTTGTGTAGTAAGAAAGTTGGAGTTTTATGTTACTACTATGATAAAAGTAATTATCTTTGTGCTGTCGTTTATTAAAGAGATCAAATTATGGTAAGAGAAGTAATATAAATATCCATTTATGAATCAATTTAACCTTAGAAGAAGATGATATTCGAAGTTTGGATGAATGTTTGGAGTTCTCAAGTATGGAGCAAGAAGAAAATTTTGGAGTTCTTAAGGGAAGAAGATATGAATGCTTGGAGTTCTACTGATTTTGGAGATGATCCCATTATAGACATCATGCGGAAAAAGAAGGTCTAAGTTTGGTTGAATGTTTGGAGTTCTACTGATTTTGGAGATGATCCCATTATTAGACATCATGCTGAAAAAGAAAGGTGGAAGAAAAGGAGTTACTCAAGTCTTAGAAAAGGACTTGCCCCTGTACCAATATGGCAATGGACAAAATTAGGGAATGCTTCTCTTCTTGTGCATCTTTATACGTTATTGTATCTTACCTTTTTTCCTTGTTTCAATAGTTTGGATAGTGAGGTTGATTTTGAGTGGAGAAAGAACCAAGGCTCTTAGTTGGTTGCAGTGCGGAGAGGAGAAAGAGAGTTGAGTTAAGCAAAATCTAAGTGATTTTATTTGTTATTCCGATGGTTGTGCTAATATAGCGTATGCCATTTTTTTTAAGGAAATGAATAAAAGAGGATAAGTATTTGAAATTGTGCATGTGTTTGACAAAAGAGGGAGAGAAAATATGGTCTTCATGACAAAATTTTGGTCCAAAATTCTGTAAATCCATCATGCCTTTGCTCGAATATTAAAGCTTTTTTACAGTTGTGTACAAGTGCTTCTTTTGCTCTACTACTCTGCTTAGAGACAAAAGTCTAGATAGTTTTAATCTTCTCTGGAGACATATTGTTTATTGGATAGTGTTATCGATGATCAGCGCTCTTGTTTCATTGGAAAATACTTCATGAAGTTCGTCTTTCCTTTTCCTTACTCAAATTGGCGCTCTCGGATTTAAGGAAATATGTGAAACCCCCTTTTTCGAGGGGAATTGGTCTTAGTGACGCTTGTATAACGATAGTGGGTTAGATTGATTTTGGTAATGGAGAATAAGGGGGCACAAGGAGCCATAAAAAACACACTATGTTATTTATTTTTACTGTGGAACTGTTTTAGTTAGGATTTGTTGCAGTGGCATTTGAAAATTCTTTCTCACTATAGTCAGCGAGGAGAAGAAAAGATGTAGGGGCTAATGGAGTCGTTTTATGCTACTACTAATAGAAGAGATTTTGGATATTAATTAATTAGATTAACTATAATTGTATTATTAGCAACTAGCACTTTTATTCATTTGTGTAGGTGACTTGAGTAAATTATTAAAGGTTTAGACTTAACAGGCGACATTGGACAGAAGAGAACAAAGAATGTTATAGATGAGAAGAGGGAAAACAGGGTGGTAGAAATAAGATTGTTCGGACCTTTACTAAAAGTCCTCTCTGGGGACCAATATTCTATGCTGCACTGCTTGTTTCATTTGCCTTGTCAAATCTCATGATCAATCTTTGGACTGAATAATTATTACTTAGGGTTTAAGTGCAAAATTAGGGAACAATATTGCTTTACTCACGTGAGTCGTCCTCATTTCAAATTTAATATCCTCGAGATATATTGGCATGTGTTCTTCATGCGAATTGGGCTCATTTTGCATTCTGGATCCTTCACTGCCACTGTCCCCTTTCAGTTCTAGTCTACCATCTGCATGGCCTTATTATAACAAATTCTGTTGGCATGTTAATCATCAGAGGTCTTATTACAAGTAAGGCATAGCTGGTTACCCATTGTTGCTTCCGTCCTACGAAAAAGGGTAGCTTGAAAGGAGCCTTTGACAGAGTGAAATGAAGTAGCACGGAAGACATCCTCTCTTTATCTGGAACTTCTTCCATTCTGAACTTCAGCATTATTCACCTTTTGAACTTTTCATTGATACGTCTTTAAAATGTCTTAAATTCCAGTATATTGGTCACATTTTGCAATTTCTAGGTTGCAGTGCTTTTCACTAGTATTTTGTAAATTTTGATTGTTGCAACTTGCTTGAATATAAACAGAAAGGATTACTCGTTAAGGCAGCAACAGCATGCATGCTTGTCTCGAACTCTCAAATGAATATCTGTTGTATTAAAATCTTAGATGAATTCTTGTAATTGGCACTCAACTTCCATGGTAGTTTTGTCCCTCTTATCATCTTTCAAGGCAATTTATTGGTGCATTTCAATGTTGTATAATTTGTTTGAAATTTTAAATTTTGAAAATCGTTCTTATTTTGTTTATTTTCTTCCATTTGCCTGATTTCAAGCTGTGTGAATAAATTAGGTGGCAATTGTAAGGGTTTCAAAAGATTTAACTTCTCAAGTAAAATTGGTTTGCTGGATACTTCAAGCTTAATCTTTTCAAGCTTTGGTTGTAACGTGGCTGTCATAATGATTTATTGGTTATAAATGTGTGACACTCCCAAGATGTGGATTAGTCCTATATATAACGTATAAATAGGACTAAACCTCTTATCCCGGTTATAGCATTTTGGGTGGTAGCAAGGCCCAATAGGTTAAGAGGGTCGAGCGTGCCAGAGCTAGAGTAGTTCTAGGATGGGTGACCTCCTGGGAAGTGAGGCGTTACTGCGGCTTCCCGGCTAATGACCGTTGTGGATGGAGTGCATCTCCTCACAAGATCGGCTATAAGGCTAGCGAGACGAGTCTCACATCGCCGGATACTTGTGAGTGTGCCCGAGCCTGATGAGGACGTCAGGGCTTAAAGAGGGGGAGAATGTGGCACCCATAGTACTAGGATGGGTGACCTCCCTGGGAAGTTGGGGCGTCACAAAATGTGGTTAATGGCAAATTTGTTGGCAAAAATGTTGGAACTACTGCAGATGTACAATTTCTTTGGTGCAAAGCAATGCGATTGTTTTGCCGTTTCAGTTCTCGCATGGATGCATTTTTTTTTTCCCTCACCCGAAACTCTGATTGTTTTACTTGTTTGGCGGACATTATGGGTTTCTGCTTTCACATGGATATTGATTCATAATATTGATTTCCTTTTGCTGCCTGGCGCAGACGGATATGGCAAACATCCAGAAGAAGAAAGACGAGGAAAAGGTGAGAACAGCAACCCGTTCAACAGCGACAGCAAATTTAAATGCTATAATAACTTTCTTTCTTCTGCTAACAGGCTTTGAAAGAGCTGAGGGCCAAGGCTTCGCAGAAGGGAAGCTTCGGAGGTGCAGGCCTTAAGAAGAGCGGGAAGAAATAAGAAAACACAATGTAGTACACACACACACTCTCTCTCTCTTGTAATAGTAAATCAACGACTTAGATCTGTGGTTTCTGATCGCTATAACACGCTCTCTATCTCTATGATTGGAAAACAACAACAACTGGTATATCCCGGTGTGATCAGTTGGTGTATCTGCTGGTTTTTAGGAGTTGGTGCTCCTTATCTATTAAGTTTCTGATATATCCTGCGGTGTCTTGTGTTGTCTTCGTTTTCTAAAGTCGAAACTGCATCTTGTATTCAAGTTGGGGTTGTTTCCAAGTGAAATAATTGACTCATCTAGTGTGGATGTGGTTAGGTGTATTGTTAATTCGTGATTGTTGTTACTCCTACTTCGCAACTCTTATCTAAACCCCGTTTCAACTTCCCGTGGCGTTTAGGATTGGTTTGTATAGAATAAGATGAGAGAGTGATGGATGGAATAAGTCAAGAGAGCAGTGTCCGGGCTGCGAATTCGAATCGAAATTGCCGGAGTCTTCGATAATTCGTCACTTGGTTTAAATTTTTACCATCTTTTGTGAGAGCCAAATGCAGGAACTTCCAACTGGAGCTTTTGATTGTGTTCATAATTGATTTTTTGCTCTCTGCTTCGCTTGAGCTTCATGTTTGTTAATTAATATATTTGCTGTGCGAAATAATTATAAAAAAAACTTGTTCAAGAGAAAAAAAAAAAAAAAAAAAAATACTGAATTTTGATTGTCTAAATTTAGAATTTGATTTCTCTTGAGCAAAACAAACAAAAAACAAAAGGAACAAAAAATGCAAATGATTTTATTAATGGATGCACACTCCATCTATTATTCGATGATGGAGATTTTTTTACTGGTCATTTCGAAGTAATAAGTAAAATTTATTACATTTCATAATGAATGGAGTGTAAGATATACACATAATTTTGAATGTACAAAAAATATTTTTTAAAAAATAAAATCCTCTCACACCTATTATGTGTTAATTTTTTCAATTTTCAATCTTAAAAATTTAATTGCATACGGTTCTCCGTAAATCTATCGAATAGTAGATAAAATTCAGACTTATTCATATATATATATTTCTATTGTCTATCTCTGTCAGAAAAATCTACTTAATTATAGATTAAATACTTAATCTTGGTTAGTTAATAAGATAAATTTATTTTTTTATCCTCTCAGATATTTTTAAAAGGATAAAACTATCATTTTATATATAGTCAGTCAAAAAATAAACAGTAGAATAACGATAATAAATCGGAGAGATATATATAAATAACTTACGATTTAAAAAAAAATAAATATAAAAAGTTAAACTTTATATATATATATATATATATATATATATATATATATATATATATATATATATATATATATATATATATATATATATATATGAGCAATGCTACATGTACACCCCGAAGGGGTATACATCATACATCTCCACCATTTTAATAGTGGCGATATTTTTTACGGGTCACATCAAGTGACCCATCATCACACCCCCACCCTTAGATGGGTGGGGGTGTGAGATGTACACCCCTTACGAATGTACACATAGCATTTTCCTATATATATATATATTATTTGATGCAATTAATTCTAAAATATATTTATATTGCGAAAACCAAAGCCTCACTGTACCAAAGCAAGTACTTTGTTGAAAACACATAAAAGAAGAGAGAGAGCTTTAGAGAGAGAAGGTGGGACAATGGGCGCCCGTTGTAGCTCTCGCCAATTGTTTGAGAGCCCCGTTAACTCCTATGCTTTTTTTTTTTTTTTTTTTTATCCCTTTTATTTTTTATCTTTTCCTCTCTCTCTCTCTTCATATATAGGGGGTTCTCAAACAATTGGCCAGAGCTACAACGGGCGCCCATTGTCCCACCTTCTCTCTTTAAAGCGCTCTTTGGTACAGTGAGGCTTTGGTTTTCGCAATATAAATATATTTTAGAATTAATTGCATCAACTAATATATATATATATATATATATATATATATATATATATATATATATATATATATATATAAAGTTGAAATACCATTGTTACTGAACAGATTTCTTGCTCACTTATTTATTTTCGATGATAAAATTTATAAAATATCGACATCGTTAAATATAATCTAAATTATTTAAATTATTTAAAAATTAAATTTTATATATATATATATATATATATATATATATATATAATTTTTTTATTTATTAAGCAGATATAAAATAAATGGCCGAAAATAAATTTCATAATTAAGATCGATAGCTTAATTTTATTTTAAATTTTATATATATATATATATATATATAAAGAGAGAGAGAGTCCGGCTACTATACTATTAATAGTACCAATTTATTGGTGCTATCAAATTTTCTACTCTTAAATTAATCACTTTGATTATTTTTACTTATTAGATTTTTACTATTTTTCAACCACCTATTAAACCCAAAGGACCTACTATCATCTCAACCACATATTTTTTAATCCAAAGATTAAAAATTTAATATCACAAATAATTTAGTACTACTAATAATATCTCTCTCTATATATATATATTCATGTCACACCGACTCTTCAACTCCTAAACCCCATCAAATTAAGTTGTAATGTTTAGTATTCTCATATGTGTGGGTATATATATACCTAACTCACTGTAGAGACCATTAGGTTCGAACATGTGTTTTTGAGCATTAGTTACGTAAAAAAAAAGAAAAAGAAAAAGAAAAAGAAAAAAAAGAAGAAGAAGAGAGAGAGAGAGAGCTCCAATGCAACACATTTTCTCTCTCTATGCATCTCCACTGTGACACTTCCTCTCTCTCTCTCTCTCTCTCTCTCTCTCTCTCTCTCTCTCTCCCTCTCCAATAATCCATATGGTAAGTACATATGTATCATATCAATTTTGTTTTGTTTTTTTGTTTCTCTCTTTTTTTTTTTTGGACAAATAATTATTCGTTAATTATCATATATTCAGTACGAATCTTAAAGCAGTATGAACAACAGTCCAAACATTCTACATGAGTTTTAAAATATGGACGTTCCATCAAATTTTGTCCCCTTTCTTCTTTTTTTTTTCTTTATTCAATACACGAGTTTTACAGCATAATCATAATATATATATATATATATATATATATATATATATATATATATATATATATATATATATATATATATATATATATATAGTTGGGCTGGAATGCTATTGATAGCACCAACCCAACTTTGCCACCCATTTTTTAGCCTTTAGATCGCATTGAGATTTGTGCATGCTCTTTAATGAAAAAAAAAAGCTTTTTACTTTTTACTTTTTCTTTTTACTTTTTCTTTTTTCTCTTTTTCATTAAAGAGCATGCACAAATCTCAATGCGATCTAAAGGCTAAAAAATGGGTGGCAAAGTTGGGTTGGTGCTATCAATAGCATTCCAGCCCAACTATATATATATATATATATATATATATATATATATATATATATATATATATATATATATATATATATATATTTGTGCTATATATTTGTGTTATATCTAATTGGTTAAAATTTTTTCATTTTTTTTTTTTTTTATTTTTGGTGATTTGGGTTTGGGCCCAAATTAAGACACTACTGCCATTGTTTGTTAGGGTTGTAACAAGGCTGGTGGGCTCACTGGCGAGCCGGCCGGCGGCGACGGTGGCGACAATTCTGTATCACGGCGGCGCCCTCCCACGGGACCGTGGATTGGAGCGGTTGGTTTGCGATGATACGATCCACAGCTGCGGCGCGGAAAAATACATTTTCTACTTCTTCATCAGTATGGTCAAGTGCTTCTGTTAAGGGGATAAAACTTCAGTGGAGAGTCAGTTTTCGATCTGTCGCTGTTGTGTGTTAGTTTTATTTGTATCAAATCGTTCGTTGAATAGTTAAGAATTATAATTCTTGATAGAGATAAAAGTGATACGTGACGACAGATTGCGCCTCCGTAACGAAGTGTCGTTGGAGAGTTTCCCACTGAAATTTTTTTCCCGCTAAGAGCCTGACTACATTATAACATTGATTAATTACCATTTAATATTGGAATTAATGGATAATGATGTGCTTTGGAGATATGATTAATGATTAGGCATAGTTAACCCTTTTTTTTTTTTTTTTTTTTTTTTTTTGGGTGGGTAGTTTGATGTAAGCTTAAGAGAGGTTGGTGTGTTATATTAATTGGAAAAATGCTTTGCCCACATAAAAAGTTTTATGATGATTTATTTAAGCCCATTTCTCAATTTTTAAACTTCTGAGTGATGATACAAATGAAATTAACTCTGGAGAGGGACATGGAGTAAAAAGAAAAAAAACATCATACTAATGCAGTAAAAATTACATGAAACATATTATGCTGTTTGAATGATATGTACACATGCCTGATCACAACAACCAAACAATATAAGCAAATAAGAAAAAAAAAAAAAAAAAAAATTAAAAGTAGAACTGGAACAATGGTTTCATCACACTACATTAACAAATCATGTATCTGATATAATCTCATTTAGGATGAAGCAACAAACTGATCAGAAAAAGTAACCTGCAGAAAATGGTATCAATCTTTGTGTTTATAATATGAATCTGGTGAAAAACATGCAGAACACCTGATGAAAAACTTTCCTGTTAACTTCCTCGATGAACTGAACTGAACTGAACTGAGCTGAGCTGAGCGGTCAATTCGTCACACGTACTCTTTCGAGTTCGGATGAAGCTGCCCGGCATGGGGATTGAACGAGTCGAGCCGCCCCGTGGTGCACCGATCACGGCCTTCGATGGCTGCTTCCGGACAAGAAGCGACTCTTTCGGGCAGATAAGTCGAACCGGTTGGCCTGATTCTTGCTATCATCTTGGCAGGCTCACCAGCCAGACCTTTCCTGCTGTAGTGCAGTAGCAGCTTATCCACCACCCTTTCCTCGTCATCGCGTTTGTCGTCGAAAGCGGAAGCGCCCTTCCCGCCATGTCTTCTTCGGCCTCCTGGGGTTTGACTTGAGAGCTTGCCATAATCGAAGGCGTTATCCGTCTCGTCAACCACTGGTTGCGGATGCCTGTCCAGGATTTCCTCATCATAACTGCCGTCGCAGCTCGCTTTATGCCTCCTACTTGGATGTCTTCTTTGGTCACGCGGAGTTCGGGTCGAGAACTTGTCATAATCATGAGTAGCGCCGAGTATTTCGCCAACCACTTTCTCGGGCTGCGTATCTGCCACATTCGTATCATAGCCGTTATCATGAGTACCGCTACGTCGCCTACTCGTATGGCTTCTTTGGCCACGCGGGGTTCGATTAGCGAACTTGTCATAAGCAGTAGCATCGACCATTTCGCCAACCACTTTCCTGGGGCTCCTTTCCACAGCACTCCCACCATAGCCATCATCATAAGTAACGCTATGTCGGCTACTTGTATGGCTTCTCCGATCGCTCAGGACTCGATGCGAGATCTCACCATACTCGAAAGCACTATCCATTTTGTCGGGTTGTACTTGCTCGCCGCAATAATCGTTGTAGGTAGCGCTGCTCCGCCTGCTTGTATGCCTTCTTCTGTTACGTGGTGTTCGGCTCGCAAACTTTTCATCGTAAGTGGCAGCCCCTTCGTCTGTGTAAAATTCCGGTCTCTCCAAAGGGCCTTTGTCTTCCGCAATTGCAGACCTGTCATAGACAGAAAATTTTTGAACGGTTTGATTAACATCCGCTGGTTGGGTGGTGAATTTTGATTTCACATAAGGAGGAATCTTATCAGCTGCTTTCGCATAATTCGCCGGTCGAATCGGTGACATATTCGGCGATCTATCATATAAAGGTTTGTCGTTCTCTTCTCCGACATACTTTTCACTCATCGTTCTCCGCTGTTTAGTGTACGGAGGAACCATGTTGATAGTTCTTTGATTTAACGAACTCGCTGAATCAACTTCGCCGACACGATCCATCTCTTGGGTTTTCGCTCTCCTGTTCCAATAAGGGTCATCCTCGGCCCCTCGCAACTCATCTTTCGCGAAGCTCTTGTCGTTCTCCTTTTCAACGCTGTCCCCTTTCTTAGTTCCGTTCGGTTTAGTATAAGGAGGGACCATTTTGCCAATTTTGTATGCAGCGTATTTGACCGAATCGCTTTCTTCTCCAACCTGCGGCCTAATGATTTTTTCTTTAAGACCGTCTGCGCTCCGGGTTTCTTTGAGATAATTCCTAGGAGTGATGTTTGACGGAATCGTGTAGTTAGCGCGACAATCCTCTCTCGCGGTCTCTTTGTGATTATTCTGTAGCTTGATGTGTGAAGGCGCCGCGTAACTAGTATAGTCCGGTTCGATGTTCTCCGGTTCCTCAACAACAGGCCTCTGGCTTTTCTCTTGTAAATGGCCAGCTTTGACATCTGAAATTACATGAATATCCTTCGGTTCGATCCGCACTTCTTGTTTCTGCACGAAATCCGCAGGAGTAGGCCTACATATCCCTTTGAATGAAGTATCCCCGTTGTACCGACCGGGCGCCATTGGCGAAGCTTCGTTTCGACAAGGAAAAGTAGTACTTCTTTTCGGCTGATGCTGTAATTTTTTTTTTTTTTTTTTTTTAGAAAGAGGAATACTAAACGTGGTTAACGAACAGCGACTGAAAAGAAACCCGAAAAATAATACACTTACGTATTTAGATTCAGGGCGATTAGACGATTTCCATTCGGATGCCTTTGAATCAAATTTAGTCGAGGACTCTTGAGCAATATTTTGCATCACTTCCGACTTGTTTTCGGTAGAAAACGACTTTTTCTGCAGCTTCTCAATGAACTAAAATGAAGAAAGATCGAACCAATCAAAAATTGACTACAAGAAAAGGCAAACTCAGTTGCGCACTTGCGTAAGGAATGGGAAATGATTAGCACCTCCTGATTAACAAATGATTCCATGTGACTCGCGTATCTCTCGTTAAAAACATGCCTGAGATCACACAATTCAGGCAAATCTGGAAATCTAGCGGCAGCAAAGATTAGAGTTGCTACAGCTTCCAGCGCTTCCGGAGGGCAATCCCTGAGGAAATGCAAGATCGGAAAATTAGAGCGACAGACAACCGGAGAAACGGAAAAAATAGAGCGGAAGATAATTTGAAGTTCTGCATAGCAGCAAACATGAGCAAATTGTTAAGAACGGCGAGATCCAGTACAGTAATACTAAGTAGAAGGAAATGTAGAGACACAAAAATATGACTTATGTCGACGCAGTAGGACACTCCGCCTATCCTGAACTTCCAGACTCTTCTAATATTAAGTTGTTGTTATTTCGAATTCCATAATTAGCTATTTCCTTAGCCCCTTCCGTTCAAAGAGGTTCCGAGTTTGATTCCCACATCCGTCATTTTATGCCATATATATTTTTGCCTATTATTCCATCGTCTCTTTTGTTATCTCTTCAATCAGCGCACGTGGTATGATTTATCTGATATCCACTACGCACATGAGTATAGAAGAACTAAGACTAATACTAGATCATTTCCTACTAAATCAATCTTTTGGGTATCTGTGGCTTCATAATCTAATATTTAGTATCCAAAGAAAAATGTAGCAACAGTTTGAAATATACCTCTGCTTCCGCAGGCACTGAAGCTGCTTCAATATGTCTTCACAGAATTGCTCAATCATGTCGTAGCAGGATGCGTGATTTATCTCCACAATAAGCGCATCAATCTGTTCAGATAAGAACGAGAACTGCGTTGAGTTCAAATTATTAAACAACCGTTCTCTGCCAGCTTAAGGTTTTAGAGAATTTTTTTTTTTTACTCAAATATCTTTCAGCAACTGGTCCCATTTAATCAATCTCCTGTCAAAATCCACTAACACCTTTCTCTGGCAGCGAAAGCTTTCAGAGGAAAATTGTGACGCCCCCAATAGTCCCACATCGGATGTGGATGGAATTGTGATTGGATTTATATGAGATCTGGACACTAGTAATAATAACTGGGCTTAAGCATTTTGGGCTGTTGTTTGGGCCCAACGAGTTATTATTGCTAGTGGGCCGGGTCATTACATTTGGTATCAGAGCCAATAACCAGCCGGAAGTGTGCGGCAAGTCTCGGCTGAGCCTGGGTCTAGATGACAGGGCTAGCGAGACGAGTCTCACATCGTCTGGTGATCTTGGGCTGCTGTGTGTGTGTGTTTGGGCTGACGAGGACGTCAGGCCTAAACGGGGGGAGTCTGTGACGCCCCCAATAGTCCCACATCGGATGTGGATGGAATTGTGATTGGATTTATATGAGATCTGGACACTAGTAATAATAACTGGGCTTAAGCATTTTGGGCTGTGGTTTGGGCCCAACGAGTTATTATTGCTAGTGGGCCGGGTCATTACAAAAATAGTTGTTTCAGAAACCACCAAACAACAAAGAGGCGAAGTTTTAAATGATAATTTACGCGCTAAAAACAAAAGAAAACAATGAAGCAGTTGAGACTCATATTAGCACTAAACAATTAGCTGACAGAGATTCTTCTTAAGATAAGATTTGGCATGAGAATCTACCTACCATGACACCATCCATGGTAGGTAGTAGTTTAGAATTGAACTTACCCTCACATTAAGTCAATCAGTAGGTGCTAGTTTTCCAAATCCTAAAGCGATATCCCAAGAGGCCACAAAATGACGGCGATATCCCAAGAGGCCACAAAATGACGAAAATTTCGGCTACAATTTCTTGCAGACAGCTGCCCAATCTTTCAAAATTTTGACTTTACTACCCAACCTTTCAGTCGACGACACTTTGATTTCACAATTTAAACTAATTACTTATTTTAATGAATTTATTATAGTTGCGAGAATTGCACGAAATATACTAACTAAAGCTGTAAAGATAAACGACGCATTCAAAATTTGAAATCCAAAGTGTCGTTGGCTGATCCAAATCAAACAAATTGAAAGGTTGGGCGGTAAAATCTAAATTTTGAAATGTTGGGTAGTCAATTCAAAATGGTCCATAGCACGTGCTCCGCCGGTACAGAAAGATCAAATAGGCCACAAAATGACGAAAATTTCGGCTACAATTTCTTGTAGACAGCTGCCCAATCTTTCAAAATTTTGATTTTACTACCCAACCTTTCAGTCGACGACACTTTGATTTCACAATTTAAACCAATTACTTATTTTAATGAATTTATTATAGTTGCGAGAATTGCATGAAATATACTAACTAAACCTGTAAAGATAAACGACGCATTCAAAATTTGAAATCCAAAGTGTCGTTGGCTGATCCAAATCAAATAAATTGAAAGGTTGGGCGGTAAAATCTAAATTTTGAAATGTTGGGTAGTCAATTCAAAATGGTCCATAGCACGTGCTCCGCCGGTACAGAAAGATCAAATAGATTTGAACATAGATATCATTGGCGGAGCATGCGCGCAAATATGCAAGGTTTTCAAGGGTACACGACGAAAAACCAACTTAGTAGGGGTATTTGCACAATTTTATATGTTTGTAGAGGTATGCATGCAAAAAAAGGAAAAAAAACTTTAAAAAGAATATTTTTAAAAAAAGAAGCTAAATTCTTCTCAAATTACACAAATTACATTGCAAATTTTATCATACCCAGATCATCAAATTCACAACAAATAAAACAATCATTAATTACCCAAAAATCCAATTAATAATACCCAAATTTTAATCAGAGAAATTTAGCAAAACAATATGAAAAGTGTGCAGTTAAATTAAAACACCTAAATTTTTCCTAAATTACACAAATTTCATTTCAAATTTATCACACCCACATCAAATTCACAGCAAATAAAACAATCAATAATACCCAAAAATCCAATAAATAATACCCAAATTTCAAGCAGTTAAATTAAAACACCTAAATTCTTCCTAAATTACACAAATTTCATTTCAAATTTATCATACAGCAAATAAAACAACCATTAATTACCCAAAAAATCCAATAAATAATACCCAAATTTCAATCAGAGAACATTAGCAAAACAATACAAAAAGTATGCAGTTACATTAAAACACCTAAATTCTTCCTAAATTACACAAATTTCATTTCAAATTTATCACACCCACATCAAATTCACAGCAAATAAAACAATCAATAATACCCAAAAATCCAATAAATAATACCCAAATTTCAAGCAGTTAAATTAAAACGCCTAAATTCTTCCTAAATTGCACAAATTTCATTTCAAATTTATCATAAAGCAAATAAAACAATCATTAATTACCCAAAAATCCAATAAATAATACCCAAATTTCAATCAGAGAACATTAGCAAAACAATACAAAAAGTATGCAGTTACATTAAAACACCTAAATTCTTCCTAAATTACACAATGTTCATGGCAAATTTATCACACCCACATCAAATTCACAACAAATAAACCATCATCAAATCAATAATATACTAAAAAAAAAACAGGAAAAATGGAATTACCCTTCCTAACGCGACGCCGCGGTGGCCGCCGGCGACGAGATCGGCGACATCCTTCTTCAAGAACCTCACCATTGCCTGCTTCTTCTTCTTGATCGGATCCAACCGAGCTTTTATGCATTTTATTGCATGCTTACTGTTACAAAAAAAAAAAAAAAAAAAAAAAAAAAAAAAAAAAAAAAAAAAAAAAAAATCAATTTCTTTGGGAGAAAGAAAAGCTCTGAATCATAAGCCATTTTTTTTTTTCAACAATTGAAAAAAAGCTGAGGGGCCAATTTCAAAATGGGGTATAGTTGAGGGGGTAAATCCATCCAAAATCTCAACTCAAGAAGAAGAAGATGATGATGAGGACATTACCATTTGTTGGAAAACTTGGAGCCCAACAAGCTATCAAACATTTTCCCTCTCTCTCTCTCTCTCTCTCTCTCTCTCTCTCTCTCTCTCGCTCTCTTCTTCTTCTTCTTCTTCTTCTTCTTCTTGATCTTCTACTTTTGCTTTGTTTGGAGAGTTGTGAGCACCATTAAAGCACTCCAAAAGAAAAAAAAAAAAAAGAGAGAGAGAGAAATGTGAGCTTGTGTGTTGGGGAGGTGTGAGCTTTTCACTTTAGAGAAAGAGAGAGAGAGAGAGAGAATTAAAAAAGAAAAAAAGAGGGTGGAATTATTTATTCATAATAAATAAAATAAAATTGGGTTGGATTTACCACTTTACCCTTACCCACAAGTGCACTCAATGTGTCCCATGTTAAATTCTAGCCTTTTATTTTATTCCTTTTATTTTTATTATTATTATTATTATTATTATTATTATTTTTTTTTTTGTGGAGAAGCTTATACTTGAGAATTCTTATCCATATCTTAATTCATTCCGAATAATGAGCAATAATAATAGTAATAATAATATATTTTGAATTTATTCTGGTTTGCGCTTATTCTTCTACTCGGATATGTCAGAATTCTTATCCATCTTAAGTAAGAATGCACTTTTAATCCATTCCTAATGAAGCGGTAAGTAATGACTAATAATAGTATTCTTATTCAATATCTAGGAATGTATTTTTAATCCATTCCGAATGAAGTGATAAGTAATGACTAATAATAGTAATAATAATAATATTTTTTGAATTTATTCTAATTTGCGCTTATTCTTCTACTTGAATACGTCAGAATCCTTATCCATATCCATCTTAAGTAGTAGAGATGTATCTTTTAATCTGTTCCGAATAAAATAATAAGTAATAATTAATAATAATAATAATATTATTATTATTATGTTTCAAATTTATTCTGTATTGTGGTTATTTTTCTCTTTAAATATATCATAATTCTTATTCATGTCGAGTAGGAATGTATTTTTAATTCATTCATTTAATCTATTATTCTGAATGAAACAGTAAGTAATAACTAATAATAATAATAATAATAATAATAATAATAATAATATGTTTTGAATTTATTTTAATTTTTATTTATTTTTTTGCTTGAATATGTCAGAATTTTTATTCATCTTAAATAAAGATGCATCTTTTTATCTCTTTGGAATGAAACGATGAGTAAGAACTACAAATGATAAAATATTAATAATATGTTTCAAATCTATTCTGATTTGCTTTTTTTTAAAAAAAAAAATTAAAGTATGAGGGGGTGATTTTTTTAAAAAAAATTTACGGTAAGGTGAAAGAAATAGTTAAATTATTTTATAATTTAAAAAAATTTTGATTTCTAGTTAGAAATTTGAATAATTAGCTCTAAAAGTTCAAAAAAAAAAAATGAATTGAATATATTTGTCAATCTAGCTCCAAAATTTTTAAAAGTTACTAAAAATTTGAAAATTTCTAGCAGTTCGAGGGACTAAAAATAAATTGTACCACGTGTACGGTGAGTTAAATTATTTTATAATTTAGAAAAATTTTGATTTCTAGTTAGAAATTTGAATAATTAGCTCTAAAAGTTCAAAAAAAAAAAGAGAAAAAATTGAATTGAATATATTTGTCAATCTAGCTCCAAAAATTTTAAAAGTTACTAAAAACTTGAAAATTTCTAGCAGTTCGAGGGACTGAAAATAAATTATACCACGTGTACGGTGAGTTGTTGTTTTTATGACACAACTCCAATCATCCAAAAGGAAAAAACTAACCTTAAAATAAATAAATAAATATAAAAAAATATTTCCCAACATTCCACAAATAGGAACGTTGTAAGGGGTATTATGGGAAGGAAAATGCTATGTGTACACCCCCTAAGGGGTGTACATCATACACCCCCACCCATCTAGGTGGGGGTGTGATGAGGGGTCACATGATGTGACCCCTAAAATACACCCCCACCCTAGATGGGTGGGGTGTATGATGTACACCCCTTAGGGGGTGTACATGTAGCATGGCCCTTATGGGAATTTGACATGGGAGTTCCCAAATAGAAACGTTGTGCGAGGGTATTTTGGTAATTTTATATGGACAGGGGTCCACCACTCTCGAAGAACCCGGCGACGTTACCGAGGCTTTTACCGTTGGCATTTAGAAACTAGAAAGGTGGGAGTGAAAATTTACGGAGAGCCCCTCAACTATATGAAAGTTTGAAATTAGTCCATCAGTTTTATTTTTAAGGTTAATTTTATGTTTTTTTTTAATTTTTTTTTTTATTTTTTTTAAGTAAACCTA
>CM055068.1:48310959-48395959 GCA_029204045.2 Tillandsia leiboldiana | reverse complement strand
CCAGAGGTCATAGTTGGGGAAAGTCTCCTCGGGGAGACCGGTCCGCGTCTGATGGGTGATGACCACGTCCTCGACAAAGGCAGCCCAACCCATGTAAGAGTCGCCGAAGGATTTGGACATAAGCCCCTTGTCCGGCTTTATGGACTTGAGCCGATGCCCCATGTAGCGTCGGGCGCCGATGATCAGCTTCGCAAAGTTGCCGCCATGGGTCATCACGAACACGTCTGACTTCAAGCAGACTAAGAAGTCCAAGGCAGCTAAGCTCGTCACGTGCTTCCTGAAATGGTCCATTTCCTCTTTGCTTGCTAGTTCCTCCTTTGTCAGCTGCAACCAGCAGCAGAAGAAAGAGGAGAAATTATCAAATCACGCAAACAAAAAGATAATGACTGCTACTGAGATGGAGGTTAGAGAATCGGCCAACGAGAAATTAAAAAGCTTCTTTAGCTAGAAGACTCAGAATAGGATATAGCTTCGAACAATAAAAGAAGGGAAATGATGCTGAAGCCGCGGAAATAGTTACTTATGTGGTTTTAAAATCTGGTAAAGAGAAAACTTACTAAATTTGGGAACATGTTTCTGAGAGGAGCCATCCTGTTCTTTCCACCATACACCTGTCCGGAAGCAACATAAATCTGAGTTTCCTTTGGATATCCCATTGCCCGCAAGATAACAGCTACCTCCCCTGGCTCAAGAGGGCAGCGCCCTTCCTTCCGCTTCTGCAGTGCTAACTGCCAAAGATGAGACCCGTTCTGCATGCAAATGCATCAAACTAATAAAATATTAGCCTCAGGCCTTTTCTTTTTTTTTTTTTTATGATCTCTATATAATTTGGATTCCTCTCACCTTGTACCGCCTTGGCCATTCCTTTTGTCTGTAAGCAGCCATCATCGCTTTCTCTTCTCTTGTTCCAACAAAATCACAAAAAGAAAGGCCCACCATTCCTTTCTCAAATCTCAGATGGAGTGCCCTGTCAGAAAAGGAAAGAGCATAAAACCAGTGTATAAGACAATGAAGGTTCTAGAACACAATTACATGCCACATACTGAGTACTGACGGCAACTGACTAGAGGCTTACATATACGGGTTCAAACTGCCCGTGCGGTTCCGCATTCTTGCTGCTAGTTTATCTGCCATTTCTTCAATCTCAGGTAGAAACTTCAAAGCATGATAGTTAACCCTACATCTAAGCCTGTTTATCTCGGTTGGAACATTATCATATCTGGTAAAAAAAAAAAGAATGGTCAGATATTTTAATCAGATAACCAGAAGACTAGCTGTAACATACAACCACATACATGAAAATTAGAAAAACCCACAAAGTCGAATGTATTGAATAAGAACATGTAACTTAAAGTGACAGGAGAAAATATATTTCATTTGCCTATTGGACATATGCAAGAATATTGAAGTCGCACCAATCAAACACATATTATTGACACGATAAATTTTGCAGAACAAGAAAAGAATAAGGAGAGAGATAAAGACTTTGATTTTATTAGCATTCTGAACTTACCCTAACCTATCAACAAATGGCTTTAGAGCCATTATCTTCTTCTCTTTTATCCTTGGCAGCACGTTGTCGATATAGAACTGTGCAGGTGCATATTTTGGTATGTTCTTCACGGTGCGTCTGATGCAGAGCACTAAAAGGTCAGTAAAGAAAAATAATTTAAACATTTTTCTGCCAGTTTATGACATCATCTTTAGCAAATGCAACCTACAAGATGGAAAAAGAGTAGCAAACAATTTAATAAGGGCCAAAAAAGTGAACTCAAATTGATAAATAGATACTTAGTTATCAATTTCTGGTTCAGATGAGGAGGACAGGTCGAGAAAGTGGATGGTACGATTACTAATTATACAACGGCTGTATCTGCCCTAGTTAATAATACGTCACAAGATATATACAGTAGTTGATATCAATCTCAGGCATATGTTGCACGGGCAATGTGCAGATCACCATAATTGAACAAGTGGATGAACAAAAAGTAGTCCAGATTATCAACAGCGAGATTCTGACTTAATAGCTTGTATAGAATTTTGAATTACATGGCAAATAAGAATAGATTATGCTAGTAAATGACCTATGCAACAGCAATATAACAACAGGATCACCATTAAAGCATCATTAGGAGTGAGCACAAGACCATCACGTCTTATCGAAACACTACAAATCTTCAAAACCTCCCGTGGTATAGCCCAATTGCACTTTACTACTGGTCCTTCGTACATTTGCACTTTGATATCCTCTTTATCGGCATGTCATTATGACAACTGAATCAGTAACAACTCGGGGGCTAACTGCCATACTTCGAACCTTGTAGTAGCAAAGTGAAATGGACTTTAACACCAGGTTTAGGATGCTAAGGAAAAATTATTATAGTCAAAAAGCATTATCAGGTAAGGTATTTATACAAAATTTTGCCAAATGAAGAAATGGTTACAGCACAAACAACTATATATAGATGATGAACTAGCGCAAACCTTATACTGGTAAAAAGTTCAGCTTTTTCGGTAAACCAGTCAGGAATATCTCGAACAATGTGCACATCATCCTTGAGATAGTCAATAAAGTGATCTACATCAAATATATCTTCAAACTTCCTGCACATATTTAACCATGCAAGAAGGAGATTACCAATTATATGAAGAAAGAGAAGAAAAGAAACTACAAGAAAAGACGCCAGAACAAAGAAATCTTGATGACAAGAAGAATGGTATACAACTAGATCCCTACAACAAGTTTAGATGCTTATTTTCCAGAGTTAGTCATTTAGTCCTTCTATTAAATAAAGAGTATATAACTTTTTTAACTCCTATTTGAGTACCACTAAGGCTAATTGAGATCCTTTATAAAATTAAGGATGCTAATTGAAGTCTTATAAAGATTAAACACATCTAGATTTGATTTAATTTATCGTGTTGAAAGAGCTGCATTATGAGAACAGAAGATATTTGAAAGAGTTTGAAAGAGTTTGAATGATTAAGGACTTCCTTCTCAGACTCAAATCGGTATTGTTATAAATATTGCAAAGGGATCCAGAATTAGAGTCATACAATGGAAAAACGTAAGTATTTTACTTTAGGCCTTGGAACTTCTAGCCTTTCTCCTACACTTCTTCTATAGTTTGTCTCCCTTCTTAATTCATTAATTTCTTCTTGTTCTTTTCCTTTACTTTGCAGCATCTGGTCAACTAGAATCTACATTAATTGATACGAGAGCTAAAGATCCTCCTACATAAGCGTGGTATCTAATAAAATACAAAAAAGTTCTGCAGAAGTAAGTCCAAGATTGTAAGGATCAATACTCCAGATTTGAGATTAGCCACCACTAGTTTTGCTAACTGTGTCTTACAATATATGAGTGATAAATTAATCTTAAATTAAAGACGTAGCAGCACATTTGCCCCTACCCAACAGTTTTTCCCCAAAGGGGATCATGAGGTCACGGGTTCATCAAACTACAAAGGCATCAAGAACAAAAAGGTAACAAAATATATAACATAAAACATACGTTTGATCTTTCCATATTTGATCTTGCTTTAGAACAGGCAAAATGAGTGTTGCATTCATAATTTTGGCTACAGCAACAGCATTACAAATCTGCATGCAAACCAAATATTGCAAATTGATTAGGCAACAAGTGACACACTTCAAAGTCAAACAGAATGCATACTTACAGCTATGCGCTGCTGATTCAAACCGCCCTCGGCATGAATGAATATATAACCAGAGGTTTCATTCTCAGGTGGCAGATCTGCGGGATTAAAAAGGAACCAGCAGGTTTTAGCAGAGCACAAAAAAATTATCACGTATATGCAAATTATCTCGCAAAAAGGCATCACCAGGTTCTACTGTAGCATATGGAAAAGAAATTAGCATGTTAAACATATGTTTGATTAGAATGCCCCTAGACTTCATCCAAGCAGGCAAATCATATGTACAAATTGAAGGAAAAGCAAGTTAATAAAGGGACATTTTGATCCACATAACCTAAAGAGTGAACTAAGCTCGCAAAAATTTAAAAAATGGTGGTCCTATTTTTCCCATAGATCTATCTTTCCAACGCAGAGAGTTTAGAAATGGTAGTTTAATTCTCTCAATTTGTGATCTTGCCAGGCATTGCAAGATAGGAGATACATAAACATTTTTTTTCTCCTCTCGACTAACGCACATTATTAAGTCCTCTTGATAAGGTTGGGTGCTTAAGACTGCGTGAAAAGCTACAAATTCTGAAGCCACTGTCGGTAGACACTACACTCAATATATCATCAGACTAATGTGAATTTCCACAAGAAAGATAATCTTCACTTAAAAGCTACACTTGCCTGAAACCCCACTATCATGTCTCTCAGCACATGGTTTCCATGAGGTAGTAGCTGCGTAGGGATTCTCCCAGAGTGACGGAGGCGCTTTCACCTTAAGCAAGAACATCGAAGATGAACAACAAATTACGACCAATGCATATTCAGTTTATCTTTCCTAATCAAGATAATGATCTGATTCCGGTGACAGAAGAAGCAACATTGTCAAGAGCAACCCAAAGGAAAACTTACACGCGGGCAGCGGAGAGTAATCCCATCCTTGCGGCACAAATAAGGCGCATTCTGCAACAAAAACCGATAAGACAATGTTCAAAACCATACACAATCATACAAATCATCACAAACTCATAGCTGCTTCTCCAAATTATAACAAGACACCATGAATTTAGACCAAATAATAGGTTAACCTGCACAAAATTTGGATTATATTCGATAGCTACATTTGATCTCTTGTTTTATATTGGATTTCACTGATGATTTACAAAGTAGGTGAAAAAATTAGGGTTTGATTAGATTTGATCTACGCGATGTATGGATACGTGAGGTGAGCAATTGAAACCCTAACTCACGAGGCGGCTCCAGAGAGAAGGGAGGGCGAGGAGCCCGGCGAAGAGGAGCAAGGCGAGGATGGCGAGCAAGATGCGGTAGGAGTGGGGCGCCGAGGGCGACCGCGGATCCTCAAGGGAGAGGAGTGATCGGAGGGGAGGAGGGAGGTGGAGGAGGAAGTGTGGCGAGAAGAAGCGGTGGTGGTGGGGGAGCTTATCGCGATCCCGATCCCGATCCCGATCGCGTCCTCCTCCGGCGCCGCCGCCGCCGTCAACGCCGGCGGCGGCGGCGCCGCCCAGTGGGGAGGAGGAGGAGGAGAGGAAGGGGGTGGAGGCGGCGGCGTCGCGCTTCACAGGGGAGGCGGCGCCGCCTCCGCCGCGGGCGCCCATGGACGCCGAGTGGCGAAGCTCCGCCATGGGAGGGGCGAGGGAGAGGAGTGTGAGGTCTCTCTCTCTCTACCAAACTCAAAAAAAAAAAAAATAAAAAATAAAAAAATTACAAATTACTTCTTTTGCTTCTTAAATAATAATAATAATAATAATAATAATAATAACTAATTTTCTAAAACTCTCGGGGCCTTTGGATGTGGGCTAGAACGGGAAATAACAGATTTATCCCCCTTATTTTACCAAACGCATCTGGAACTAGAATAAATTGGAACAACAGTTCTTACCCATTATTTTATAATTTTTTTTTTTACCAAACTACCCCTCCTCCCCTCCTTTCTCTCTTCCCAATACATTCTTATCATCACAAATCGCTCTCTCTCCTCTCTTTCTTTTCCTTATTTCCAATACACTCTTATCATCACAAATCCCTCTCTCTCCTCTCTCTCTCTTTATCACATATTAACTCTTGAGGGCAAAAAGGTAATTTACCCAACTTATCCTCTTTATTCCTCCTATTCCTCATTATTAAACCAAACACAAAATCTCTTATCCCTGTAACCATCCCAAACGCTTTTTCGCTCTAGTTCCGTACTTTATACTTATCCCCGGTTTAGCTAATTATCCCCGGTTTAGCTAATTTTACCTTAACCCGATTCCAAACGCAGCCTCGGTAAATATATGGAATAACATATAAATCATTTTATATTTATTTATTTAAAAATTATAAGTTGTTTATATATATTTCTCTGATTTATTATCGTTAACTTACTTTTATTTTTTACTAGAATATAAGTAAAATATCAATTTTGTCATTACAAATATGTCTCTTTAAAGATCCAAATTGTTAAAAAAATAAATTTACCTCACTCATTGATCAAAATTAAGTATTTAACCTATGATTAATTATATTTTTCTAACGAATAATAGAGATATATACGAATAATTTAAAAATTTTGTGGAGATATATCTGCTATTTGATATGTTTACATAAATCTGTATGAAATTAATCCATAAAAATAGTAATGGCGAAGCGTACATTAAAATAAATTAAAATAAATAAATAAATAAATAAATAAATAAATAAATAAATAAATATATAAATATATATATATATATATATATATATATATATATATATATATATATATATATATATATATATATATATATATATATATATATATATATATTTAAAAGGACAGAATAGAAAATTCACTAATACAAAATAGGGGTGTCAACGAGCCAAACACGAACAAGCTGGGATCGGCTCATGCTCGGCTCACGAGCTGGCTCGTTTAAATATCGAGCTAAAAAAATTGGCTCGTGTTCGGCTCGTTTATTAACGAACCGAATACGAACTGGCTCACGTACTACAAGTTTAATTTTCATTCATACTATTAGGTATAAAGTTAAAAAAAAAAATTTAAAATTAAAATTTTAATCTAATAATTAAAATTCACAAAAAATTGATGACCTAAAATATATATATATATATATATATATATATATATATATATATATATATATATATATATATATATATATATATATATATATATATATATATATATATTCGAACTGTTATCGAGCCGAACACGAACGAGCTGACCCAGTTCGTGTTAGGCTCGTTTATTAAACGAGCTGAAAAATTCGGCCCGTGTTCGGCTCGTTTACTAAACGAGCGATTCGATCTCGAACTCATTTCGAGCCGAACACAAACTGGCTCGCGAACGTCGAGCTGAATTGTCACCCCTAACGCAAAATATAGATATTTTTAAATTAAAATTAATGGTAATATTAAAAGGCGTTATTTTTATTTCAAAATATGCCTTTATTCGAGCGCTTTCTGAACACATTTACCTGCTAGAAATAGTAACTGCGTCATATTGGTTTGATACCGGAGATTGAAAGTATTGAAGGAAATACAGGCTCCGTTAAGAATTGCAGAGAGGTGAAAAAGTATAATATTATATTATTATTTTTTTGTGTAATATCGTATGTCGTAATGAGTCGGTAAAGATATACATTTTGCAATTTTTTTTTCGAAAAACACAAAAATATAATTCTAATACTTTTGCTTGAACTTCATTTTATCCATTAGTGATGTCTCGATATTTATTGAATTTTCAAACGGGTTTGTCTCACATTATAAATCCGGCCCAGCTTCTTCGAGGCCTAGCCCGGTTTGAATCGGGCTGGGTTTGTCGCATTGATCCGATCCACCAGGCCCATTATTAAGTTCTAAAACTAATTATTTTACAATTATGTTTTTTTTTAAAAAAATTATTTGGCCCTTGTACAATTTGTTCAAATCTAGTCACAATAACAACTTAGAAAACATATTTATTTATTTATTTACTTATTTTCTCAAATCATGAACCTTGATCTGATTTGAGGCCTATTATTGGTCGTACAATGATGACGTGTTTGCTCGGCGAGGTAGGAAGAGGTTAGAACTCGTAGTTTTCGATCGTACAACTGATCTCGACTTTTGCTAGAACTTGTAGTTCTAGTTGTACATCTGATCTCGACTTTGTCGCGGTAGGGGATGAAGTCGCACTTCTACATCGACCACAAAGTTAAGGTCGGTGTGCACGTGCACGCACGCGCGCGCACACACACATGCCTGGCATGATCTAGACTACTAGAGCTACTCAGCAATCAAAATTTATAATTTTTCGATATTAAAGAATCTCTAAATGACTATTTTAATGACTGATATGACATCTTCGTAAGTTAAACAATATAGAACAATTTAAATTTTGTAATAAAAAATTTTTACTTATCATCAAGAGTAAGTTTCATGATAATTTCGATTTAAAATTTAAGTTTTTTATTACTATTATTTATAAATTTTTTATTTTTTAACTGTTTATTTTTAGATTACTGGTTTACTAGGCAAACAAATCAAAGAATAATAAAATTTGGTTTTTTTGATAGTTCAAATACTGTAAATTATATCTAATATTGTTGATTGCGGAATTAGATATCTCCTTATCATAAAATTTTTGAAAGCATGCACAGAACCCAACCTCTCTCTCTCTCTCTCTCTCTAATATATATATATATATATATATATATATATATATATATATATATATATAATTTAGCTCCTATGTTTGTAAAAGTATCAAGTTATGATCTAAGAGATATAATTAATCAAAAGTTAGATCCAACGGTATAAAACTTACAAGCACCAATTGCTTGGTGCTTGTACAAGCACAGTAACCGAACTCTCTCTCTCTCTCTCTCTCTCTCTCTCTCTCTATATATATATATATATATATATATATATATATATATATATATATATATATATATAAAATTGAGCTCCTATACTTTTAAAAGTGTCAAGTCATTCATGCTGGTAGGTTTTTAGCCCTTGGATGGAAAGATGTATTGTTAGGATGATAATGGGCATCTTGGGATAAGTAAGTGATTGGTATGATAAAATGATTTAGGTGATGAACTTAGTTAAAAGGGGTAGATCTAACGGTAGAAAACTTACAAGCACTAATTGCTTGATGCTTATACAAGTAGCCGGACTCTCTCTCTCTCTTTCTATAGAGAGAGAGAGAGTAATGCTCCTATATATATAGAGAGGGAGAGAGAGAGTAATTCTCCTATATTATTGATAGTATTAAGACCTTACTACTACAGACAGACTTTTTGATTTTTGGATGAAGGGATGTGCGGTTAGGATTATAATAGTTCCCTAAAATTTATACTATTTCACCAACAATCCACTAAACGTTAGGGGATCACTATAATTTTAACCACACATCCTTTCATTAAAGGTTTATAGTAATAAGGCACTAATACTATCAATAGTATAGTAGTCTAATTTTATATATATATATATATATATATATATATATATATATATATATATATATATATATATATATATAATTGAGCTCCTATACATTTAAAAGTAGCAAGTTATTAGTGTTTTTGGATTTTCAGCTGTTGGAAGAAGATTTGTAGGATTAGGATAATAATGGTTCTTTAAGATTTAGTGGGTGGTTTGATTATATATATAACAAGGCTACTATACTATCTATTGTACCGGAGCTCCGATACTATAATCTCATTTTCGATCTTAAAATATTCAAATCAATAATTCACAACGTTAAAACTGATTTAGGATATTTAAAGTTTTTAGAAATAAAATTTTATATTTGTTCAACATAGTTACTTTATAATCAAATCATTTCAAATTTATAAATTTTCAATGGCTCTTATGACAAGTTTGTAGTTTAACAGTATAGAAAAATTTAAATTTACTCAAATTTTGATAGACAATATTTTAAACTATTTAGATCAAGATCAAGATCAACATCCTTGACCTTGGATTCAAAAGTCATGTTCTTAAATTTTAAAAATTGTTCAATTTTTACCGTTTATCTTGACATAATTTATTTACTAAATAAACGTTGTTAAAAAAATTTAAAATTTTATTTATAAAAATTTTATATACGGCTAAATTATATTTAACGATGTGGATCGTTGATTTGAGCACCGTAAGATCGAAAACGAGACTAGTATTTGAGCTCTAGTACTGGCTATATATATATATATATATATATATATATATATATATATATGAGCTGGAATATTATCAGTAGCAAACAGGCTCCATTATCATTCATTTATTTTTGATGATATAGCTTTCAAATCAATGATCAGCATATTGAATATGATCTAAGCCATTTAAACTATATGAAAATTATATTTCATGCTTTTTTGATATTTTTTTCTTATCCATCAAGTGTACATAAAAATAAACGGCTGAAAATGAATATCCTTCAAAAAGTGATGATAGGAGTCTTGTACTCAAGATCGAGATTACAAATCTTATTTTAAATAATTTAAAAAATTTTAGAACTAAAATTCAATTGATTTAGATTTGTTTACACCGTTAAACGAATAAACGTCTTATATTTATCATCAAAATTATAAATTTTACATCTCTTTGATCATTTGGTCAATAATGTCGAAAAGATTTGAAGTTTGGTTTTTAGATGCTTTCTGTGGTATCGATCATATTCAATAGTGCCGATCGTCGATTTAGAAGCTTCATAATAAAAAATACATGGGTGTGAACGGAGCCCGTTTGCTACTGATAGCATAAATGGGTGAGAACGGAACCCGTTTGCTATTGATAGCATTCCAGCTCAACTCTCTCTCCATCTCTCTCTCTCTCTCTATCCCTCTCTTTATCTATCTCTCTCTTTCTCTCTCTTCCCCCCTCTCTCTTTCTATATATATATATATGGGGCAATTTTCTATATACCCCTAAAAATTTTCTTGTTTTTAGATTTACCCCTCTTAGAAGGCTAATATTAAAACTACCCTTCTTACGTTCCAACTTCTTTCTAAAATATCCCTGAAGTTAAACTCTGTTAGTGTACCGTTTGGTGCTACCGTTATCTGTGTGAAATTATCATTTTGCCCTTTCAAATATATCCTTCTACCATAACCAACTTTTCTTATGTATCTTTAAAATTTTCAATAGTTTTGGTAGATAGGGACAAAATAGGTATATCTGATAGTTTTCAACTCCGATTATTATTTAACTCTAGTTTAACCCTAGTTAACTTAACAAAAGGAAACGGTATGGGTATTTTTAATAACGGTGGAACGTATGAAGGATATATTAGAAAGAAAAAAATAAGAGAGGTAAATCAGATATTTCTTCAGATTTTTGAAATACACAGACAATTATCTCTCTCTCTATATATATATATATATATATATATATATATATATATATATATATATATATATATATATATATATATATATATATATATATATAGAGAGAGAGAGAGAGAGAGAGAGAGAGAGAGAGTTTGACTACTATACTATCGGCTATTCAGTTATTTTCAATAATGCGACGTCCGAATCGACGATCGATTTTGTTAGATCGGACCTTAGCTACTGAAAATGTATATATCCCCTTCATCTTAATTTGTAACCTACTACATTGCATCATTTAACACCCAACCTACCAAGATTTACTTTAAATTGGAATGTAGTTATTTGGACCACCCAAGTTGCATTTTTTGGATGGCCCATATATTTTCATTTTTTGTAGTACCAAAACAACCAAATCAAGCTTCCCATCTACCCCTATTACATGAAATTGAGACATACCTAACCCATATAATCCTTATCCCTCCATCCAATCAAGTGACATGATTTTTGATTGAAGTGTGAGCTAGTGGACAAATAGGCATTTAATTTAATCCTATGTAAGCATAGTTTCAAGATGGAAAATGCTATGTGGACACCCCTTTCGGGGTGTACATCATACACCTCACCCATCTAAGGGTGGGGATGTGATGATGGGTCACTTGATGTGACCCGTAAAAAATATCGTCACCATTAAATTGGTGGAGGTGTATGATGTACACCCCAAGCATTACTCTTTCAAGATTCCTTTGTGCAGTTGATGATACTTTATTTTTTATTTCCTGCTTTTCCTTAATTCAGCTGCAGTAGGCATTAATAGCAATGTTTAGTTGATTCAGAAAAAAAAAAAAAAAAAAAAAAAAAAAAACATCAATATCTTAAAAGTAGAAAACAAGCAGAAGCTCTAATATTAAAGCGTTTGATTCGATTTCACCGACAATTTGCTCGGCAAATTTTAACAGAGTAATAAATAGAAATGAAGTACTAAAACATTTCTTTATCGAATAACACTATAGGTTCCTAAGTTATAGCAAAATGGAGTATAAACAATGGAGTAGGGACATAACTAAACTGATAAATCTAGTTGAACAAACATTGGTATTAATCAATTTATGTTATTTAGTGGGTATTTGGCTTAATTTTTTGAAAAATAATTTTGGGCTCAAAATTAATTTTTTAGCTCAATAAAGCGTTTGCCAATCTCATTTTCAAATTTTGATTCTGATTTTAAAAATTAATTTTATGATTTTTGAGTCCCAAAATCAGAAGCAGCTTAAACTTGTTTCTTGAAATTTGATTTTAATTTTGAACTCAAATTTTAAAATTTTATTTTTTAATTTAAATTTAAAATTTAAAATTTTATATTTGACTTTTTAAATTTCAAATTTTAAATTTTAAATTTTGAATTTTGAATTTTAAAGTTTAATTTTTTTAATTTTAAATTTTTAAATTTTAAATTTATATTTTAAAGTAAAATATCAAGTTTAAAATTTTTGTGCAAAATTAAAAATTAAAAATTAAAAATTAAAAATAAAATTAAAAATAAAATTAAATTTGAAATTGAAATTAAAATTTTAAATTATTTTAAAATAAAATTCATTAAAAATTTTATTATTTACAAATAATAAAAAATATTTACAAATAATTTTATAAAAAAAAAAATTACTTTCTATCTAAACTCAGCCAAACACGTTATAGTTTAACCAAAATTAATTCTTTAAATCAAAATCAATTAGGCAGAAATTGCTTTTCTAGAATTCGGCCAGACATGTCCTTAATCGATTACGACAGACAAACGGTGCGAATGAGTTTGAATAAAAAAAAAAAAAAAAAAAATACTGATAGAATTTAGCTTTGATATCATATATATTTTAATATTTTATATTCAGAGATTACAATTGAATTGTACTTCATTGTAATCTCAAATTTAGTAAGGAATTGGATTTATCATTCTTATTTAAGAGATGTACCCACCACTGTCCAATGCAGTTATCAGTTTCCCACCAATAGGTGGTAGATTTGATTCCTACACCCCCTTTATGTGTAAAAAATATATACATAAATATTTGACTATATCATATATGATAGATTAGAACTTGGCTAAGTTTTTTTTTAATTCTTTTTTATAAATATTTATATTTTATCATCTCAGAAATTTAAGTTGCTAGAATTAGCCCGATCTACTAGCAATAATAACTCGTTGGGCTCAAATCACAACCCAAAATATTTAATCTTATGTATATCCAAACACATTCACATTCTCATCCGATATAGAATTTTTGGGGTGTCATAAACTCCTCCCGTTTAGGTATGACATTCTCGTCAGCCCAAACACACACAGAGCAGCCCAAGATCACCAGGTGATGTGAGACTTATCTCGCTAGTCCTGTCATTTAGACACAAGCTCAGCTGAGACTCGCCACACACTTCTGGCTGGTTATTGGCTCTGATACCAAATGTAACGACCTAACACACTAGTAATAATAACTCGTTAGGCCAAGCCACAATCCAAAATATTTAAGCCCAATTATTATTAATAGTGTTCATATCTTATATATGCCCAAACACATCCATACTCCCATCCGATGTGGGATTATTGGGGTGTCACATTATTATTCTGCTCATTTCTTATAATTTATATCTAAAATATTCTTATTCTGTGCGCCTCACTTCCCGTAGAATCACCGATTCTATAACTACTCTAACTCTAGTTCTAGTACGTTTAACCCTCTTAACCTCTTAGACTTAATCACTGCCGAAAATGCTATAAATATGTTAAGAGATTTAGCATTATTTTTTTATTTAAGTCCTGACGTTTTCGTCAGGCTCAAACACATTCACAAATACCAAGCAATGTGAAACTCGTCTTGATAGGCTTTACCCGCCTTACGGGGAGACATGCTTCACCCACAATGATCATCAGCCGGAACACCAGGCGACGTGAGACTCGCCTAGGTAGTCTTTAGCCGACCTTATGGGGAGACACGCTCTATCCACAACGGACATCAGCCGGGGAGCTGCGCTCTGCCCACTATATAATTCTGGCTTAGCCGAAACTCATCTCATATTTTCGGCTGGTGAATGATTCTAATATCAACTGTGACGCCCCACTTCCCAGGAGTTCATCCATTTTAAAATTATTCTAACTCTAGCATGCTTAATCCTCCTAACCTCTCGAGCTTAACTACTGCCCAAAATGTTATTTAGCTCTAGCACGCTTAACCCTTTTAACCTGTTAGGTCTAGCCATCGCCCAAAATGTTATAATTAAACTAAGGGGTTTAGCCATATATATATATTTTTTTATATATAGGATTATTTCAAATCTCGGGGGGTGTCACATTCTTCTCTTTTTTAAGTTCTGACGTTCTCGTCAGGTTCAAACACATTCACAAGTACCAGCGAATTTAAAAGCTGTGTTTGGTTCGGGTATAAGGTATAGGATTGCTTATTTTAGATATTTGTATAGGTTCAGGAGCAAATAGGAACAAAACTAATTTTGCATTTGGATGAAAATTAGATTGTGCGTTTGGATGAAAAATTAGGTTGTTTTCAGAAATAAATAAAAAAGCGTTTGGATAGTTAGATTGAAATAGCAAGAATAAAAATAATTATAATTTTAAAATAATAATATTTTATCTAATTAATTAAAATAAATAAATAAATTAAATAATAATTTAACTTATTTAATTAACTATGGCTACATAATCATAAATATTAGTTAATAAAATAATTAACAATAAGTATTATTTATTAATAATTTAATTAACAGCAAATAATTTAATAAATTAATATTTCAATTAGTTAATTATATAATAGCTAGATAATTAATTAATAAAATAAATAAATTAATCAAAATATTAGATTAATTAAAAATTTAATACAATAATTAAAATTATATTTAATTTAATTAAAATTGTTCTTAAGTAGGAACAAATTTGTTCTAGAAAAAAGGATGGAACATCAATTCCAGTCTTATACCAACTTGTTCCAGAAAAAAAAGAACAACGCAATTAAAAATGACAGAAATACATTAACAAATTATTTTTCTTCTTATAAAATAAGTAAGAATAATTTAGTCATTTTATCCTCTCTATTAATATTGTAATCCCAGGGGCTGTTTGGAAATGGGTTAGAATAGAGAATAGGGGGATATCCCTTTTGTTCTTTCAAACGCACCTGGAATCAACCGGTATAGTTTGTTCCAGTATAACTAGAATAAGCTGGAATTACTGTTCTCACTCTTCCCAACCACCCTCTTATTTTTTTCTTAAATACCATCTCACGTCTACCGAGGCACCCTCTTTCACTTCATTATTACATAATAAAGTTGAGGGCAAAAAGATAATTTACCCCAACTAATACTCTTTATTCATCTTATTCCTCATTATCATACTAAACACAAAATCTCTTATTCCTGGAATCATCCCAAACGCTTTTTTACACTAGTTCCGTATTTTATACTTATTCCGGGATTAGCTAATTCTGTCTTAACCCGTTACCAAACGGGACCTGAAAACATAATTGATTGTCCTTAGTGCGAGTGGCAAAAGGATTGGTAAGTTGGTGTTTGAGGTTTTTTGAGTTCGAAGCCAGATTGCTTCACATTTCTGGTTAAACCAAGTGGAGAGCACGCTACCTTTCTCTCAACATAAAATTTTCACATTTCTAACTAAATTTATTTTTTAAAAAAATTAAACGAAACAGATATCATACTATCTTTCTCTCAAAATAAAAACTTCACATTTCTAGCTAAGTTTTTTTTTTTTTAAAAAAAAGTTGAACGAAACGGATAGCATGCTATATTTCTCTCAAAATAAAAACTTCATATTTCTAGCTAAATTTATTTTTTTAAAAATAGTTGAACGAAGCAGGTAGTAAGCTACTTTTATCTCAAAAAAAAAAAAAAATCTGAAAATATTTCTGAAATTTTAAGAGGATAAAAAAAAATAAATTTTTAAAAATTAGAAGAAAAAATAAAAAAACTGATATTCACTAGGACATTTTCTGTATTTTAACCTTGAATTTTATTTTAGTACTTTTTATTTTTTTACTGCCCTTAATTAGAGTTGAGGAGATGGGTCCATGGTGGACCCGGTCCGGGAAATAATTGCTCCAAAATTGGGGGACCGGTCCATGCTCCCGTTATTGGAAACAAAATACTTGGTTGTCACGCACTAAGGTGACAACGACGTGCACCTCTCTCCCTCACTCTTTTTTCCTTTTCCGTGGACCTGGTCCATAATATCATATACACTTTTTTTTTTTTTTTTTTCGAATAATACTATCCGTACATCCGAAATCGGGTGTATGATATATATTCCATCCATGCTACGATGGAGACTTAATTATTAGTTATTTCGAAGTGACTAATAAAATTCATTTTATCATGAAATAAATAGAATGTCTAATAAATATTTTTCTTTTTTTTTCCTTGCAAAAACTTCAAAAAAAACCCCTATGGTTTAGGGGTTCCTCATTTTAATACCCATGTGATTTAGTATGTATTTACTTTGCCACCTTATAATTTAAAACATTATATTATGCTATTTTATTTTTCTATTAGTAATAAAATTATAAGGTCATATTCAACAAAATAAACGCTCTAAAAATATTTTTATATATTTTTGAAAGATAGAATTATATTTTTATTTTTATTTTTTTTCCTTCAATACTTTTATTTTTTTTTAAAACAAAATTGAGCTTTTATTTAAAAAATTTATCCGATTTGTTTCGGTCGTTTACCGATAATGTGATGGAGCAAGTCAAAAAAAAATAATTACTCTTTTTTATTTTTTTTAAATAAAAATTTATTTTTTATTTAAATCAGTTTACGACCGAACTATAAATTGGTACAAACATTCATAATATCCATATTAATTAATCGTTAAAGGTCAAACAAAACTGATTATTTCGAATAACTAATTAACTATACTAAATAGTGATAATTTTACTATATACCTATTACCAAAATAAAAATTCCATTCCTCGGAGTCGTCTACGGAAGATGCGGGGGTGGACCAAGTCCAAGTGTTTTTTTTTTTTTTTTTTTATTTTTTTATTTTGCGGCCCCCTCTGCTTTTGTTATGTGTGAACCTATGGGGTAAATAAGCCACGAGTAAGAATTTAAGTATTCATCAATACGAAATATATTTATCATATTGTATAGTGTTAATAAAATATTGGCGCGATACAGCTTCCGTACTGATGGTATAGTTCGATCAAAACTTTTTTTTCTTTAAATTAAATTAGTAAATAATTTTCTTAGTAAAATTTTTAAAATTTAATAAAAATATATAATAAGATGTTATAATATATTATTAGTAAACAAAAATAAATATTTTATGTCATTATATATCGACACGCTTGTATCTTTTATGATCGCATCGATACGATTTGACACGCATCTCGAAAAGTGCCTGTCCCTCCCTCCAGCCAGCCGTTCAAGGACAAGCCCACAAAAAAACTGAAAAAGAGAAGAGGGCTTGCTTCCATGTTGGTCAAGTGCATTACATGTTGCCTTTTGGTGTACATGTCACACTTTCACACCCCTTTTTTTTTTTTTTTTTTTTTTTTTCTAAATTAATCTCCATTATGAATATGAATACGAAGACTTAAAATTTTGTCTGAATTCAAATTCGAATATGATAGATTTATTTAATATTACATAGATACATATATGAAAAACAAAAATCTAAGGATTTAAATTCAGATATGAATTTTGTTTGTTGTTGATTCAAATCAACTCGAATCTGAATGAATTATATATTATATAATATATAATATATAATATATAATATATTACATTAAAATTTAGATTTTGGAGTTCGAATTTTGACGTTCAGGTTTTTGGTTGGTATAACGATTCGGTCCACTAGCGATAATAACTCGTACGGTTCAAATCATCGGCCCAAAATATTTAAGCTCAATTAATTTTACTAGTGTCTATAGTCTCTTATATGCCCAATTGTAATTTTATTTTTATCCGATGTGGAATTATTGGGGTGTGATAAACTTCTCTTATTTAGGTCTGACGTCTGTTACGGCATTTTGGTGTTGGCATATTTCGTGAGTCAAGTCAGTGAGTTGAGTCGGAGTCTTAAAGGGATCAAATTGTCAATCAGCAATCAAAGACTTAGAGAAGATTCAACAAGAGCTCAAGTTGACACTCAGTGTCTTGAGTTTTGAAGATTGAAGTTGAAGAATTGTGGATCAGTTACATCAATCTCAAGAAGAAAGTATTCAAAAGGATCAGGTATGGTTAACTAAATAATTTTGGTGATCCGAATACTTTCTTATAGTGTAGAAACACTTGGATGAATTTTTAATTGCATAAAAATTAAAAACTGGACATGGGACATGTTCAGGATCCGGATCAGACAGTCCAATCCGGATCCCGAAGGGTACTTGTTCATTGGCAAATCCGATCCGGATCATAGTCATTTCGATCCGGATCCCGAACATGGGAATTTGCTGGAATACATGAACGATCCGGATCGGGCATTTCAATCCGGATCCCGAACCCTTGTTTTTCTGGAATTGTCTGACTCGCTACGACGATCCGGATCGCAGTAAATCCGATCCGGATCGCCGTCCTGAAAATTTCCAGATAAGGTAAGTTTTTGATTCTTATCTCTTTCCAAAGGTTTCTAAACTATAAATAGACATTTAGGGTTTCTCAAAAACGAAGGGAGCACGGCCGATTAATTCATAAAACACTTGAGAGCAACCCTAGAGGCTAGGTTTTTATCGTTCTTCTCTATAGCCTCTTTTAGGTCAATTCGACGGTTCTTTCAAGAACAAATCTTTTGTCGAATTGATCTAATCTTTGCTTAGAGATTTTTCCCATGGATCTTCACTGATAATCTAAGCAAAAGATCACCATCGAAGCCAACATTCTTACCGGCTGAGTTTGCGTCGTGGATTCGACGTGGCATCGTGGATTCGGTGTGCTAAAGGCGTTTCGTGGATTCGCAACGTGTGCTCGTGGATTCGAGTGGCGTTCGTGGATTCGAACGTGTGCAGTGGACGTGCAAAATCGTTGGAGCGCAAGGTCCGAAGAAGTTGAAGGAGGGGTTAAATCCGTGGAGACGGTAATCACCTTATTATTCTTCTTTTCTTAGTGGATTGTTATTGCGTGGACATCCAATCGGTGAGCGCAAGGTCCGAAGAAGTTGAAGGAGGGGTTAAATCCGTGGAGACGGTAATCACCTTGTTATTCTTCTTTTCTTAGTGGATTGTTATTGCGTGGACATCCAATCGGTGAGCGCAAGGTCCGAAGAAGCTGAAGGAGGGGTTTGAGTCCGTGGAGTCGGTAATCACCTTGTTATTCTTCTATTCTTAGTGGATTGTTATTGCGTGTTGGTCCCGTGGTTTTTCTCCTGGATTGGAGTTTCCACGTATATCTCGGTGTGCTGTTTTTTATTTCCGCATTGGTTTTTATTTTGCACTGAGATTTGGTTTTATAAGTATTACACCTATTCACCCCCCCCTCTAGTTGTTTGATAGTACCTATTTAGATCCTTGTGGATCCTCATATTATAAAAACCAACAACGTCTTCGTCAGTCCAAACACACATAACTCAAAATCATTAGGCGATGTGAGACTTGTCTCGCTATTCTTATCATTCAGATCCCTGATATAGTCCGTCATAGTCTAAGATTATCAGACGATGTGATGTGAGACTTATCTCGCTAACTTTATCATTCAGATCTCCGACATAGTCCGTCACCTTGTCTTTCAGATCCTGCCTCAATCAAGGCTCGTCACACACTTCCGGCTGGTGATTGGCTCTGATACCAAATATAATAATCCAGTCTATTAGTAATAATAACTCGTTTAGTCCAAACTATCGGCCAAAAATACTTAAATTCAATTATTATTATTACTATTGTCCGGCATGTAAATAACTTTTGCATATATATATATATATATATTATAATTGAATCCTAATATTAACTACTATAGAGATCTTTAGATTAGAATTTAATTGATTAAATTTATGTTAAGATGTTCAAAATGTCTATATCTCGAAATAGTAAAATATATTTTAATTTTAAAATATTGATCAATGAATATAGGGATAATTTTATATACCTTCGTATAAACATATCGAATAGCAGATATATTTTTACAAAGTTTAACTTTTTATATTTATTTTTTCAAAAATCTTAAGTTGTTTATATATATATCTCTCTGGTTTGTTACCGTAAGTTTGTTATTTATTTTTGAACATAATATAAGTGAAATGTTAATTTTGTCTTTACAAATATGTTCTTTTAAAAATTCCAACTGTTAAAAATATATCTATGATTAAGTATAATATCTGAAATAATAAAAAGATAAATTTATCTCACTCACTAACTAAGGTTAAATTTTTAACCTATGATTAACTATATTTTTCTAACGGATATTTACGGTAGAGACATATATGAATAACTTATGATTTTGAATGAATAAATTTAAAAAATTAAATTTTGTAGGAATATATATCTGCTATTTAATATATTAACAGAAAGCTGTATGAAATTAACCTTTATATATATATATATATATATATATATATATATATATATATATATATATATATATATATATATATATATATATATATATATATATATATATATAACAATGCATGAGGCATACACATGCACCAAGTCCATGCAATAATTTGAAATGTTGCTAATAATAATAATTTAAAACATTTGGGGGGTATGGCTAAAAATGGAAAGTGTAGGGGCTCAGAAATAAAAGGTGAGTTTGCAGGTGATGAATAGCATGTTAATCTAAATGCTGACACTTTAATAAGTGTGCTTGGTTGGTTGGAAAAGTGTGAGAAAAATATTTTTTTAAAAAAATTTATATGGTAACATTTTTTTTTTCTGCAATTATAATTTTTTACATAAAAAAATTCAAAAACAAAAATATTATTTTTATAAAATTTGAAAAAAAAACTTTAAAAATTATTTTTTCTTTGAAAAAGTATGTAATTTTTTTTTTTCTGAGAAAATGATTTTTCATGAAAAACCCCACATTTTCACCTTTTCCGCTGTTTTTTTTTTTAAAAAAAAATTAATTTTTTTTTGAAAATTTATGAAATATTAGTGTTTCCATTTTCCAAAAATAAATTTTAAAAACAAAAATATTAGTTTTCCATGAAATATGTTTTTTTTTTTTCCGAAAAAGCTATATTTTAAAAACTAAATAAATGAAAAATATTTATTTTTTTTCATAGTTTTTTGAATAACCACACAGTTACTAAGCATATGAAAAATATTTTTCTGATTTTTGATTTTTTTTTATTTGGGGAAACCAAACACCACCTAAAGTAAAAGTGGAAAATGGAGAGGGATTTATCATATATATATATATATTTATTTTTGATGATTGCGTTTTCAAATCCACGATCAACAATCTGTATCGTTAAATTTTTTCGACATTAATATTGATCTAATAACTAAAGGGTATAAAAAAATTTAAATTAATTAAATTTTGATAAATATTTTTTAAACTATTTAAAATAAAATATATACTCTAGATCTTGATTATAATATTCCTATCATCAATTTATGAAGAATATTTATTTTCATTCGTTTATTTTTGTGTCCACTTAATGGATAAGAAAAGAATATCGAAAAAGTGTAAAATTTAATTTTCAGATAGTGGTCTAAATCATATTTAATAGTGTCAGTTGTCGTTTTGAAAGCTCCATCATCGAAAATAAATAGATGACAGTGAAATTCGTTTTCTACCGATAGTATTCCAGTCCAGTTCTCTCTCTTTCTCACACGCACTCTCTCTCTCTCTCTCTCTCTATATATATATATATATATATATATATATATATATATATATATATATATATATAGTAAAGCATATATAGTTTTAAAAACACAAGTCCATTCATACTTGTAAATTTTTTATCATTGAATTTGTATTGAAATTTGTGTTTTTTACTTTTTTTTTCTCTTTCTTTAGTTGGCTTTACAATAGCACAAATTTCAATACAAATTTAATAATAAAAAATTCACAAGCATAAATTGGCTTGTGCTTTTTAAAATATATATATAAGCTCTATTTTATATATATATATATATATATATATATATATATATATATATATATATATATATATATATATATATAGGGCTAAATTATAGAAAACCTTCCCGTAATATCCCGCTTTTTCACTTTGCCCCCCTGTCTTTTAAATGCCTACATTTTGCCCCATCGTAATTACCGAATTGTCTTTAGGGGGCAACGGCGTTAACGGAGGAGGTAAATTGACGAAAATGCCCTTACCTTATATTGGAGAGAGAATGGATTTTAGCTTATTTCCCGCAATTTTTGAAGGATATTTTGGATATATCTAATAATATTTTTTAAAAAATTGATGGTTCACTTACGGAATGGTGATGGCGGGGTTAAATGTATCTTTCGGTAATTAAGAGGGAGCAAAATATAGGTTTTTAAAAGACAGGGAAGCAAAGTGAAAAAGTGGTATATTACAGAAAGATTTTCTATAATTTAACATATATATATATATATATATATATATATATATATATATATATATATATATATATATATATATATATATATAAGAGAGAGAGAGAGAGAGAGAGAGAGAGAAAAATAGGTAACTTTTTCTATGTAAAGATAAGAAGGGGTTGGTTTGGATACATGGGCTCTATCTAACTTTGTGGGACCACAAAATGAATGAGTGGTTGGTGTTACCATTTGTGGGTAACATGTAAAAAATAAACATAAGTGTTTCAAAGATAGGGAAACTTCAAAAAGCTCCCTAAGACCCTACTAGGGTTGGTTTTTGTTTTTGCTGGCTTCTATTATGTAGGTCAGAGAGTTAGAATCCTCACTTATCATCAAAAAGAAAAACTGAAATTGGAGCCTCTGGCTTTTCAGATGGTGTCTCAGTATATTGCCTATACAGATAATTAAACTAGGTATTTTAAGAGGCAAAACTTCAGTAAGGAGCTCCCCAAAATGACTTATCAGGGAGATTCGATCGATCTACTATCACGTGTTAGCTTTGAAGAGAAAAAAAAAAAAATCGATCTACTTTGGTAAGAAGCTCCCAGATATGAAGTTTTACTTAATAAAATTTACTTTTGAAGTTTTCTTTGAACGACAAAAAAAAATAAAAAATTAGGCTAAATTACATAAAATTCTCCTAAAATATACCGTTTTTTCACTTTGCCCCCCTGTCTTTAAAAAGCCTACATTTTGTCCTCTCGTAATTACGTAATTATTTTTAGGGGGCAACGGAATTACCAGAATAGGCAAAATGACGATAATGCCCTCCTTATCCCTGTGCTTATTTCTGTGCTTCCCCTCCGACTCCACCGCCGCCCCCGCCCCGTCCCCGCCGAGAAGCTCTCCTCCTCCTCCCCACCCTGTCGTTGTCGTCGTCGTCGTCTCCCCCACCGTCGGAGAGGTCGGGGGTGCCCAGGGAGCCACGTCCCCGCACGGACGCGTGAAGCGCGGCGCCCCCAGGGAGCAGGTCAACGCGCGGCGGCCTATGGGGGCCCGCCACGTGGCCCCCCCCCCTCACCCCGCGCTAACCTGCGCCAGAGGAGGCGCTGGTCCCCGCGCGCTGACCTGCACCAGCACGCGCACGCGCTTCCCCGCGCGCGCGTGCTGCGCGCATTGGTGTGGCGAGTGGGGCGCAGCCATGTGGCGCCCCACCAGCCTCGGGCCGCGCCTGACCTAGAGCGCCGTCGCCGGGGAGGGCCCGGGCGGCGACTGCACAGACGATCGTCTAGGGCTCCCGACAACGGCGGCGGCGGGATCCCTCACGGAGCGACGGAGCTCGGCTTCGGAGCGATCGGAAGAAGAAGAGGTTCAAGGGTATTTTCGGTATATTACCTAAGAAACAGACGGCTCACTAACGAAATGCTGACGGCGGGGGTGTAAATGCATAATTCCATAATTACGAGGGAGCAAAATATAGACTTTTTAAAGACAGAAGGATAAAGTGAAAAAGCGGTATATTATAGAGGGTTTTTATGTAATTTAGCCAAAAAATTATCTTTTTTGGACTTTACCATGTATTTATATTGCATCAATATCTATAAGAATAGCCCATGCATGGTTTTATGTATACCCTTCGAAGTTACCATTAAACCGTAGAAGTAGTAGCACATACGAATAGTTCTGCCTTTCTGTATATACCTGCAAATATAGACAATTTGAAAGAACAAGACACAAAACGAACGCTCAGTCTCGTCCACATTTGTACGATTTCTCTATTCCATCATGAAATTGTAGTGCATTACACCGTCCCCTCCACTCGCTCCGATCGATCGGCATCGCCATCACTATCTCCATTGATCTTCTCTAATAGCGACGCCACTACTATGCCCTCATTATAAACCAAGTAATACGAAAATTGATCAATCATCCTGATCCCGACCCCCGATTGCGAAACGAAATTTGTTTGGAGACTTTACGTCTGTTTTCGATTTCTGTCTATTCTAATTGCCTGATTAATTTTAACATTGTTTTGTGACGACCACTTGGTACTATTTACCTTCTCTTTTGAGGTGTCTTTGACAAAGACTAATCAATCAGTTACACAAGACATAAACAACTTAGTCCACCACTTGAAATCAACTTTTAAAGTAAGATGCTACACTTTTCTAAATTGTAATTGTAATGTGCCATCAATGATTATTGTGATTTTACTATTCAATCTACTTTCCTGAAATTGCTTGCAGTATGATGCAACCCTAAGCCGCATTGAAAGCGAAGATGCAGAAGGGCAAAAGAGAGAAAAACAAAAATATATTTCTTCAAAAAGCCAAAAATATTATTCGCCAAATTCTAGAATATTTACGGTAGAGATAATTGACTGTGTACCCCTGAAATCTGAAGAAATATCTGATTTACCCCTCTTATTTTTTTCTTTCCAATATATTCTTCATACGTTCCAACGTTATTAAAAGGGTTAATTGCATACATGTCCCTGCAAATATGTCGAATTGCAAATATATCCTTGCAAAATTCAACTTTTCATATTTATCGCTTCAAAAATCCAAAGTTCTTCAAATATGCCCTCTGGTTAATCCCCGTTTGGAATCTGTTTATTTTTTAACAGATTCGATGTGAAATGACTTTTTTGCCCCCTTACAAATATATCCCTCCAAAAGCAATACCATTATACTTGTTACAAAAATGCCTCTCTCCAAAAATCATAAAATTCTATCATCAAAATAATTCTTTTTTTTCCTTTTTTTTTTTTTTTTTTTTTTTTTAAGGTATAATATGGAAAGGGTAAATATATAAATTCAATTTTTAATCTAACCAAGGTTAAGCATTTAACCTAGGGTTAAATCAACTTTTTTAACAGAGATGGACGGTAGGGTCATATTTGAATAACGGTGGATTTTTGAAGAGATAAATATGAAAAGTTGAATTTTGCAGGGATATATTTGCAATTCGACATATTTGCAGGGACATGTATGCAATTAATCCTTATTAAAAATACTCCTACCATTTCCCTTTGTCAAGTTAACTAGGGTTAAACTAGAGTTAAATAATAATCGGAGTTGAAAACTATCAGATATACCTATTTTGTCTCTATCTATCAAAACTATTGAAAATTTTAAGAGTACGTAAGAAAAATTGGTTATGGTAGAAGGGTATATTTGAAAGGGCAAAATGGTAATTTCACACAGCAGCTCCAAACGGTACACTAACCGAGTTTAATTTCAGGGATATTTTAGAAAGAAATTGGAACGTAAGAAAGGTAGTTTTAATATTAGCCTTCTAAGAGGGGTAAATCTAAAAACGGAAAAATTTTTAGGGGTATATAGAAAATTGCCCCATATATATATATATATATATATATATATATATATATATATATATATATATATATATATATATATATATATATATATATATATATTTAAAAGTGAAAAGATGTGTGGTTAGGATGATAGTGGGTTTCTTAGATTAAATGAGTGGCCGGTGGTATAGAATGATCTAAGGGATGAAATTAATCAAAGGGATAGATCTAACGGTAGAAAATTTATAAGCATCAATTGCTTGGTGCTTGTACAAACATAGTAGCCGGACTATATATATATTATCAGGAGCACGAAAACTCATGGAGGTCTCTGTGCTCCTAAGCCATTTTCGATGAAGGAACTTAATTTCGAATCAATGATCCGCTCTATTAGACTTGGTTTAGTATGTTTTAAGTATCTAAAAAATAAATTTTATGATTTTTCGTTATTATTCACCTACTGTTTTAAAGAGTTCAAAATTAATAATTTTTAATAGTTGATGTGTGCTGTTTAAATATTTAATTGTGTAAAAGTATTTAAATCAAATGATATTTTGATGGAAAATTTTTTACACTATTTACAGCAAGATTAATATATTTGATCGAAAATTTTAGTGCTATATCATAACTTTTTATAATTTTTTTTTTTAGCCATTCATTTTTAGCAATTTCGATCATTAGATAAATAATAACGAAAAATTACAAAATTAATTTTCTAGATACTTTGAATATATTAGATCAAGTCTAACAAAGCTGCTCGTTCAACGTGTAGATTTCAAAAAATTATTACCGAATTGAAATTGCGTACGCGCTGAAAACGAACTGTGACGCCCCACTTCCCAGGGGATCACCCATCCTAAAACTACTATAGCTCTAGCACGCTTAACTCTCATAACCTCTTGGATCTTGCTACCATCCAAAATGCTATAGCCGAGTTAAGAGATTTAGTCCTATTATATCATTTATATATAAAACTAATCCAAATTTCGGAGGTGTCATATTCTTCCCCCCTTTAAGCCCTGACGTCCACGTCAGGCTCAAACACACTCACAAGCACCAGGCGATGTGAGACTCGTCTCGCTAGCCTTAGCCGACCTTGTGAGGAGCCGCATTCCACTCACAACGGTCATTAGCCGGGGAGCCTCGCTCTACCCACTATATAACCCTGGCTCAGCCGAGACTCATCTCACATTTCCGGCTGGTGAATGGCTCTGATAACAACTGTGACGCCCCACTTCCCAGGGGGTCACCCATCCTAGAACTACTCTCCCCACTTTCCCAGGGGGTCACCCATCCTAGAACTACTCTAGCTCTAGCACGCTTAACTCTCATAACCTCTTGGATCTTGCTACCATCCAAAATACTATAGCCGGGTTAAGAGATTTAGTCCTATTATATTATTTATATATAGGACTAATCCAAATTCCGGGAGTGTCACACGAACACTATCCGAACGAAAAATTATAGCCATTTAAAAAATTCTCTGAACCGTATGTAAAATTTGTCAAACTCAACGAAATTTTCAGCCCAACTTGTTTAAGTCAAACTTCTCCGTCCCCCGATCACATACTGCGCTCGAATCTTAAAGCAAACAACAACTCTTCCCCTCCCAATTTGCCGCTTCCAACTATACCTAATTACATTTCATAACTCATAATTCACTACAACAAAATTGTTCCAAGCGCAAGTGGCAAAGGCTTTAGTGGTTGCTATCCGAAATTCCGAGTTCGAAGTCTAGTTTAAAAAAATGGTTAATTACATACGGCTCCCTGTAAACATATCGAATAGCAGATATATCTCTATAAAGTTCAACTTTTCATATTTATCCTTTCAAAAGTCCAACGTTATTCATATATATCCTACCGTCTATTTCTGTTAGAAAAATCTAGTCAATCATAGGTTAAATACTTAATCTTGGTTAGTTAGTGAGGTAAATTTACTTTTTTATCCTTTCAGGTATTTTTGCATTATTTTTTGGAAGGACATTTTTGAAAGGGCAAAACTGTCATTTCATATATAATCTGTTAAAAAATAAACAGTGAACTAACGATAATAAACCGGAGGGATATATTTGAATAACATTGGACTTTTGAAGGGATAAATATAAAAAGTTGAACTTTGTAGGGATATATCTGCTATTCGATATGTTTACAAGGGATTCTTAAAAAAAATACCGACACTTATTATTAATGTCGTTATATGTGCAGTTATTAAGATGTATAACGATACATTATTATAATGTGATTCTATACCCTAATTTTGAACACTATTACGATACACTTCTAGTGGGAGCCAATGCTAATAAATGAACAGGTGTAAAATTCCTAAAATACCCTTATTGGATGAGTTTCATTAAATATGTCACATTTTTAGACACACGTGGAACTGAATTAGTGCGAAACACTCAAAATGGTGTGGTCCAAAGGAGAGTTAATGGCTCCTATATTTCTACATTCTAAGGGTGTGACATATAATTAAATTTTAAAATTTGGTTTAATCATTGAATTAGAAAAGTTGCTAATTCAAGATCTGCTGGGTCAATCAGAAATATTAATATATAACATCATGATTTATAAGCTTTATCCGATTAGAGCAATTTCTCGTGCACCTTTCGATCATAACGTTTGATGCAGAGATAAGATCTGAAATAAGATTTTATTTCGGTCTTGTTCTTAAATTTGACTGTATTTGGTTCAGTTATAAATTAGAACCGCTTATTTCAGAGAAACGTATAAATTCAGAAACAAGACCAATTTTATGTTTGTATAAAAATTGAATTGTTTTGTAAAATAAAAAAAATAACTTTGGATACTTAGATTAGAATAATAAAAATAAAAAAAATTATAATTTTAAAATAATAATATTCTAATCTAATTATTCAAACGTTATTTTTTTTATTTTCAACAGCAATCTAATTTTTATCCAAATATAAAATTAATTTTATTTCTGATTATTCTAAGAATTATATCTATACCGAAAATAAACAGTTTTTATTTATATCTAAATTAAACGTAGTCCAAAAATTTGAAACTTAAAAAATATTATAAATACTTCTTAAAAATGATCAATATCAATATTATTTTTATTAAGAGCAATGCTACATATACACCCCGAAGGGGTGTATATCATACACCTCCACCATTTTAATGGTGACGATATCTTTTACGGGTCACATCGATTGACCCATCATCACACCCCACCCATTGGATGGGATGGGGTATGTGATATACACCCCGTTTTGGGTGTACAAGTATCATTTCCCTTTTATTAATATCATAAATATATATCTATATTTTTTTGTTCGTAAATATAAAAGTCGAAAATTTTATAAGAATGTATAAACAATTACTCATTATTTATTTTTATTTTATTTTTGAAAAAGGAGGCATCTCTTTCATGTAGAATAGGTGTGAACTGTGGAAAATAATTATGAAGTCCCTGTCGCAATAGTTATTTGTGCCCCTAGAAAATCTGAGTACAAATTTTTTCCGTAAACTTGAAGGGCCAAAACGAGAAAACGACGCGACATCGCAAATCCCTACGGTTGTTGCTTCCCGAGGACAAACTATTCCGTAAGCCCGGTGTACCATACACCCGGTGCACCATACACCTCCCCCAAGAATAAGAAAAATGAATTAAAAAGTCTTACGTTTTTGGATACACCACGCCTCTTTTTTTTTTTTTTTTTTTTTTTTTTAAGGATAATAAAATTTTAACAAAATGATGTAGATCTAAGCACTAACCAACTTTTTCAAAAATACATGTTGACAAAAAAAAAAAAATTTATTAATTATTTATTTATGAGTTAAAAATAAATTTATTTTTCTGCTTCGTGACTAGTAAATTTAGTGAAATGGCAATCCACATTAGATCTAAGAGTCTGGTCGAGACCCGTAGACGCTGTATTTGTACGTTTTAAATAAATAAATTATATTTTTTTAACCGACAAAATTCACCGACGACACATTAAAGTGAGTAATTAGTTTAAAGGCTAAATTACAGAAAAACCTTATATAAAATTCTGCTTTTTTATTTTTTTTTTAATTTTTAAAAATTTATATTTTGTCCCCTCCTAATTACGAAATTATGCACTTACCATTTTACCATTATCATTCCGTAAGTGATTCAAGAGTTGATGCTGTTGATGAGCAAGTCGCACCTTTAATGACTGCAGCGATGATACTGCAACACATCAAATATAGTCACAGAATCACAAAATCACTTACGAAATGATGACGGCAAAAGATAAATACTTAATTTCATAATTAGTAAGGAATAAAGAGCCAATTTTTAAAAGTCGGAAAAAAAAAAAAAGTATAAAAACAAAATTTTATAAATTTTTTTTTTTATAATTTAACCTAATTTAAATAATTCAAATCAAATAAATTAAAAAATTAAAATGAATTATTATTATTATTTTATTTAAGACTCAAATTGTGGTTCCTCCCTACTTTTTGGGCACTTCTTTCCAAGCCCCCTCACCTTTCTATTATTGCTAATCTCCCCTCCCCTAAAGCCCCCCTCTAGGAAAAGGCTACACACCCTCCCAAATAGGAAACAAGGAATCCAACCCCACTTTTGCCACTCTCTCTCTCTCTCTCTCTCTCTCTTCTTTTTCTCTCTCATAAATGATGCAACATGAGACCAAACAAAATAAGCTCATTGGTGTGACAACAAAAGTATCATTCACAAATTTAAATAGCCAAAAAAAAAAAGAAAAAAAATATCATTGAGGTGATCCAACTATCCAAGGAAGCCCCCACACTTTCCTTTTTTCTCACTTTCTCATTTACTACCCCCCTCTACTTACCCTATTTTTGTAACTCCTTTTTTCCTTTTTTAGGGCATGTATGGGAACTACCTCATTTACAATCACATTCATCAAAAGAGCTGAATCACCCATCTTAGGTTATGGAAAGAATGTGGGCTCTTTTTTTTTCTTTTTTTCTTTTTTCTTTTTTCTTTTAGGTGACAAATGCATTGAACCCCCCCCTCATCTATATGCCATCCTCAAATAGCCCCCCCCTCAGAGTTAGTTGAGATGGCTTTTTTTCAAAATAAGCTATAGTTGAGGGTTTTTTTTTTTTTTCCCTTTTCCTTATCTATGTGTGGGTCTTGTTAGAGAGTGGAACCCATTTGTCTGCAGCCAAGCCTGGGCTGGTCTTACTATCTGTGCTGGGAATCCTGATGATGCTGCAGCTGCGGCGGCGGCGGCAGTGGCGGCGGCGGCGAACAATTGAGGCGCATGCGCGGCCTCCCCGGGCGGCGGCGGCGGCCAATTCCCCCCGCCCTCGCCCTCGCCGTCGCCGTCGCCGTCGATCGTCAAAGAGAGGCCTCTCGCCGGATGCTGCAAATGTCATCCCAGTAAATGGATCAGCAGACCATCAGAAAGATGTTAACTAACAACTGCAGATGCTGAAATAAGTAGATCACCAGATTTATACCTGATGGTGATAAGCTGGATTGAACTGCTGGGGATGAATAAGTTGAAATTCGGGTGGTCGAATGTAGTTACTATGGTTGATGTGGAAGTTCATTAGCCGGTGTTCTTGCTCCGGTTGCTTGAATCTGTCGTCGAACTGCATACCGACAGCAGCAGATTATGCGCGAATCAAATGCATCGAATCCTGCGAACTTGTTACCGAGTTATACCTTCGGTTGGCGGTTTGTGCTTACCGTGCTCAGCTGCGGCTCGGGCTCGAATACCGTCGGGACGTGCTGATCGGAGTTGTTCCTTTTCGAGCCCGCGCTTCCGAGACAGAGGTCGAGATTGTGGTCGTTGCTGCTGTCGACTGCTGTACAAAGAAGTGTACGTAAGAAACGTTCGCGAAATCAAATCGAATCGAATCGACTCGACTCGACTCACCGGAGTCGAGTTCATCGGCGTAAATGCTGGGATCAAAATTGGTCACTGCATCTTTCCCATTGCATTTGATTGCAGCTTTGTCATATGCCCTGGAAACCCAGAACAGCAAGATGTTTCAGAACACAACTAAATTTTTACAGTTTTCGCGGAGGGTCAAAATTCGCGAAATCAAGATACCTTGCAGCTTCTACTTCAGTATCGAAAAGGCCCAGATACACATATCTGCTTCCAGAATCACAATCCATTTAGACGGCGATAACGAACGAATTGAATCGAATCGAATCGAATCGAAAAAATTGAAAATGAAAGACAAAAAGACCATACTTTTTCCCCAAAAATTGACCCATCCTAGCCTCCCATCTACCACATTTGTGGAGGGTAACTCCTCTGTATTTGGAGCTGCCCCTCGGAAATCCGGTGCTCTGCCGTCGGAGTACATGAACAAACTCCTCCTTTGTGAGATTGCTCATCTATTCGCAGCAAAAAATAGTCACTTCAATATCAACAATTCCAAACTAAAGACGACGAATTCGGATTAAAATGCGACCGACGAATCGTGGTCGGTACCTGCTTCATATCCTCCTGGTAATCATCCAAGCTGAAATTGATATCAGCATCCACGCCGCGGAACTTGATCGCGGCGCGATCGTAGGCCCTGCGTTGTGTACATCACAAACTGATCCATCTTAACATAAAGAGTAAAAGATAGAGAGAAATTTACCGAGCTGCGGCGTGCGCGGTGTCAAATCCACCTGCGATGAAAACTGTTAGTTTTCGGAAATTATTGGATGCAACAAAGCACGAAATTTTTTAATAATTTTTATAAGAAAAACTTACCAAGATAAACCTGTTTTCCGCAATCCCTGTAATATATAAAAAGGAGAGATTTAAAAGAACAAGAATACAATATAATAAGAATACAATATATATAGATACCATATGTGGGATTCCCAGCGACCGGTGCGGCGGTAGAAGGTGACGCCGCGGTATTGGGAGCTCCGCGACCGAGGGCCCCTGCGGCTACGCTTGCTCGGCTGCTGCGCCGCCGCCGCCGAGGAGGAGTCCCCAGGAGGAGGCGGCGGAGCCTCCGGCGATCGCCGGAACTCGACGCCCACCCAGTGCGCGCGCGGGGGCGGCGCAGGCTCCGCCGCCGTGGGCGGGGAGGCTACGCCGGCGCCGGAGAAGTGGGGGTCCTCGAGGGGGAAGAACTGGTGGGTGACCACCGCCGCGGCCTCGTCGTCGTCCCCGACAGCGGCGGCGGAGGCGGAGGCGGCGGCGGCGGTGCGGAGGGAGGAGCACTCCTCCTCGGAGAAGTCGACGCCGTCGTCGGGGGAGCCGTTGAGATCCCACATCATCTCCGCTCCCCGCCGCGGCCGCGAGGTGTTCGCTAAAAAGCCCAAGAGAGGAAATGGGTAAGCAAAAGATGCTTCCTTTTTGGTAAATTTTGCTCTCTCTCTTATAAAGGAAGAGGAGAAGGGAGAAGGGGAGAAGGGGGTTTCTAATTCTCTCTATTTTTTCTCTCTCTCTCCTCTTTTTTCTTTTTCTTTTTCTTTTTTTTTTTTTAAGGGGGATTATTTATTTGGTGGAAATAGAGAAGAACCTAGGACAAGAGCATGGGGCAAAAAAAAGGTATGGTGAAGAGGAAGAAGAAGAAGAGGATGGGTGAGGTATAGAGATAGAGAGAGAGAGAGAGAGAGAGAGAGAGAGAGAGATGAAGAGGTTATGTCCAAAGGAACCACTTTTGCCAAACTTATACAAAAGATTTATAGATTTTGGATACTTCTTTGTACTGCTTTTACATTGCCATTTAGTTTCAAACATACTTTTATTATTATTATTATTTTTTTTTTTTAAAAAAAAATATCATATACTATTTATTTTATTTATTTTTAAAATAAATTTAACTGAAAATATAAAATAATTAGATTTTAAATTCGGATCTTGAGTATTAACCGCTAAATTCTTTGTCACTTATACTAGAAACAGTTAATATACTTTTATGTATATATATATTAAAACTTAAGTATTATTTGATGAACTATTATTTATAATAAATTATTATTATTTTTTTATTCAATGCTTAACTAGAATTGATTGTTGTGAAAAATAAAAACAGAAGTGGATCATAGTTAATTTATTTTTTTAAAAAAAAAAAAAAAAATTATTGCTAGGTACAAAATATTTAATTTTTTCACTTTTAGCACTCATTTTTTAAACACTATTGTAAAGACTGCATAAAGTAGGGGAAGGAGTAGAATATGCACACAAATAAATAAATAAATAAATAAATATACATATCTTAATTAATGATCCAAAAAAGAGAATTTTTTAATTTTAATTTTATTTATTTTTATTTAACCTTTGGACTTTGGAAGTTCCTTTGGGAGGCTATATAAATGCCACGACCCCCTTTAAACCCCCTTAACATATTTTTAATTGGAAAAAGAAAAATCCCACACACTCCACCTATGTTTCTTTAAAAAGGCATGGAGTTGTCTTTTTGGGGAAGTATCCAATTTCCTCTTTAGTAGAAGCCACCACCTCATTTCTCTACTTCCCCTAGAAGCACTTTCTTATGTTGGAGTGGTGAGGGGGTGCTGTGGAAAAAATAAAAAAGAAAAGAAAAATAAAAAAGAAAAAAAAATTTACTAAAACCAACTAAATTATATGAGAACGCCTTAAAAAGAGTCAGACTATTATACTATTAATAACACCAAGTTATTATTGTTATTAGATTTTCGATCTTCGAATGAAGAGATCTACGGTTAGGATGATAATAGCCTCGTAGGATTTAGTAGGTGGTGGATGAAATAGCATAAATTTAAGCCTGACAATTTCTATCCGTATCTGCAGTACCCACTGATTATCTGTAAATTTATGAGTATGAGTATTAATTTTTTTTATCCAAAAAATTATAAATAAAGATATATATTATTTTGGGCAACTCGCGAATATCCACATATTATTTTTAATTAAAGATATATATTATTTTTATTTATACATTCTTAAAAATTCTAACCTAATTGTTTTTTATCTTTTTATCTTTTTTTTTTTTTTTTTTTTTTTTTTTTTTTTTTTTTTTTTTTTTTTTCGTTGTGTCCACCTCTTTTTATTGCGCTTCTCTTCGGAATCAGGAGAATCAACTACTAAAACTATAATTCTGGATTGAATTTTGGTGGTTTATGTTTACGCGATATTTGACTCTATAATTATAAAATTTTTATTAATTTTATATCACCAAAAATTTGGAATGATAAAATTTTTTTAAAAAATTTTATATTATTTATTGTTTGTTGTGGTATTCTAAATAAATTATGTTATATTTTTAAAAATTATGGATTTTATATTTTACATTTGAAAAGTATGAAAGCAATATATATGTAGAGTTTCTGAATAGACGATCCATACCGTTAAATAAGATTTAGAGTATTTTAAATTTTTAGAAACTAAATTTTATATTTTTTCGACATCATTACCTTATGATCAAAAAATTTTAAAATTAATAATTTTGAATGACCGGTATAGAATATTTGCTAATTTAACGGTATAAAAGAATCAGAGTAGATTAAATTTTTGATAGAAAATTGTATTCATTATCTATAATTCCGATCTTAAATTGAAAAACCGGATCATCTATTTTTACGAGGTCGTTCGATTTTAACCGTTCATTTTATGCTCACTTGATTCATTTTATTATAATTTCAAAAAATTATAAAATTTATTTTCTATTAGTTTAAAATACTGTAAATTATATTTAACGATTTGGATCGTCAATTAGAAAGCTCCATCATAAAAAAAAAAAAAAACTTATAAGTGCGATGTATTCTACACACTTATAAAAGTATAGTAACCCTACTCATATATATATATATATATATATATATATATATATATATATATATATATAATATATATATATATTATATATATATATATATATATATATATATAGAGAGAGAGAGAGAGAGAGAGAGAGAGAAGAGCTTATATACTTTTAAAAGCACAAGCCCATTCATACTTTTACCATTGGATTTATATTGGAATTTGTGTTTTTATTTTATCTTTCTCTCTCCTTAGTTGACTTTATAAAAACACAAATACCAATACAAATTCAATGGTAAAAAATTTACAAGCATGAATTGGCTTGTGTTTTTAAAAGCATATAAGCTCTACTATATATATATATATATATATATATATATATATATATATATATATATATATATATATATATATATATATATATATATATAGAGAGAGAGAGAGAGAGAGAGAGAGAGAGAGAAAGAGAAAGAGAGAAATAGGTTACTATACTATCTATAGCACCAAGTCCTTGGTGCTATTAGGTTTTTGACTCTTGGATGAGGAGATGTGTGGTTAAGATAATAGTGAACCCCTTAGGTTTAGTGAGTGGTTGAAAAAATAGTATGATCTAAGGATGGAAATGATTGAAGGGAGTAGATCTAACGGTAAAAAACTTGATAGCATCAAGTGCTTTGTGTTATTGATAGCATAGTAGCCAAACTATATATATAGAATTGAGCTCCTTATGTTTTAAAAGGTTTCAAGTAGTGCTGGTAAGTTTTTAGCTTTTGGATGAAATGATGTGTGGTTAGGATGATAGTAGATCTCTTGGATTAAATAAGTGGTTGGTAGAATAGAATGATCTGAGGGATGAAATTAGTCAAGGGGGTAGATCTAACGGTAGAAAACTTACAAGCACTATGATGTTGGCTACTCAAAAAATTTATGAATAAATTATATCCATACCAGTATGATCCGCGGGTTATTCAACCCATCCATTTGTCAGGTCTAAGCATGATCTAAGAAATAGAAATGGTAATAGAAAATAAATCTAACGGTAAAAAATTTAATAGCGCAAAATATTTGTTGTTATTGATAATACAGCAATAGCTAAACTCGACACTCAAATACATATTTAAGTTTCCCTTGCTTTATCTAACTTATTCTAAAGTCCCTCTTAATTATTCTAATTTTATTCACTAAACAAAAATTAAAATATTAAATTTTGTGAAATATGAATCCCACCAATTTTTAATCTGTTTGATTAATTTAATGGCTCTATTGGCTATCAGCCCTTGATTGTTCTAGTTTTGTTTACAGAAATTTGATTCAAAATTTATTAAATTTTATAAAAGCTAAATTATAGAAAACCTCTCTATATACCGTTTTTTCATTTTACCCCTTTGTCTTTCAAAAATCTACATTTTGTCTTTTTAGGGGACAACGGGGCTAACAGAACCTGTGAAATGACGATAATGCTCTTATCCCTTATCCCTTATCCCTGTGCTTTACGATGCGCAGAAGACGCAGCCCGGCGTCGGTGGCGGCGGTGGTCGGGAACGGCGCGCGAATATCGCTGCTTCCGACGTACATATCGGATTTGAAATCGGGGCCGGTGCGGAACCTCGGCGACGTCCCCTTCGTGTGGGAGCAGCGCGTGGGCCAGCCCAATATAATCTATTCAAAATTCGTTCTGATGGGTCAAGTAAATGGAGCGGGAGGTAGAAAAAAAAAATATATTTTTTAATCCGCTCCGATTCGTTAAATATTCGCTAAAAAATTGTTTCGTCTCTATCTGCTCTAAAGTGAATTCGTCTCGAATTTATCCTGATCAGATAAGAAATGAAGCGGGGAGATGGGAGATCCGTCCAGTTCGCATCCCTATACACACAGAGCTAAGTTATCAAGTTTGGTTTCGATCAAAACATCAGTATCGTCCGAATCACATAAATTCTATGTACAAAATTTGATCGAAATAATTTTTAGTTCTACACAAACAAACAGATCGAGAAGACGAGAAGAACTAGTCATAATCTAAAAATAAATAAATAAATAAATTAGTTGAGGGGGTTGTTTCAAAATTATGTATAGTTTAGGGGTGTCCAATCATTTTTACTAAAAATTAAAAAAGAAAGGTACCTCTCGTTAGCCAAATCGAAAAGTATCTCACAAAGTGCTTCGTTGGGTTACAATGCGAAAGCGACACATTTCCATTTAGGCCCCTCTTCTTTTTCCTGAGCCTTATTTTAATTTCCTATCAAATTGGGAATTTCGTGCTAGGGTTTCCTAGTGTTTTTGATATTATTATATTGCATTTTCTCAAAAAAGAAAAAAAATCTTATATTGTAAATTATTGTTAAGTGTTTGTATCTTATTACAATAGGGATTTGTATTACAAAGATTCTATCACCAAATTATTTGGGGTAAATTACAGAAGGGTCCTCAAACTATTGTGTGATTTGCACTTTTATCCTAAAATTTTAATTTGCTGTAGTTTCAATCTCAAATTTATGGCATGTTTGCCTTTTCTATTTTTGAGTGGGATCCTAAAAATTATAGATAAAAAATTATAAAATCTATCTGAACTATGAATCAACCAATCGATTATTCAATTTTTTAAAATTTTGATTTTACGATATAATTTTTTAATTTATTTTATTTGAATCAGTCAACGATAATTTGACTATAAAATTTACAGATTAAAAAGTTGGTTAGTAAAATCAAAATTATAAATAATTAGGTGGTAATATAAAAATAATCTATAGTTCAAATTAGTTCTGTATAATTTTATCAAAATGATATCATAGTTGAATCATTATGATAACGGGTCGGATTAATTCAGGATAGATTTTTAAAAATTTGAATTTGAATATCACTACCAAATTTGAAATTTGAATCCAAACCAGAACCAAAATCCGAATCTAGCGAATTTTGAAAATTCATATCCAAATCCAAATCAAAACAAAAATTCGAAATCCAAATCGAAATTCAAAATAATTATTTCTCTTTACTATATTTCGAAACATATTATATTAAACCTTATTTTTTAAAATATAAATTCAAATATTACATTAAATATTTGTACATATTATATATTGTAAAATCAATTCAGATTTCGGTCGAGTTCGGATTCAAGTTTGGATTCGGATTGAATACAAACAAAATTCATGCTTGAATCCAAATCCGTCGAATTTTTATTTTTTATACCCGTATTCGAAACTATATCCGTTTAGCGCCGAGTAAATCTGCAACGTTTGAATTGAAATTTGAATAAAATATTATATATTCGTAATCAGTCGCGTTCCGATTCGGATTTGAATAAAATATCATATATCCGTTTAAGTGCTAAAATATCGCAAACTAAAATTTAAGAACTAAAGTGTAACCGTCGTGCGCTTCACTAAATTGGACCCAATCCCTGGCTTAGTGAAAACACCTAAGGATTATTTTTTAAAAAAGAAAAGTTAAATAGAGAGTTTATACCAAATTAATTTGATTCTAATTTTGGAGTGTATAAATTGCATTTTTCTAACTTTTAAAAAAGCAATACTGTTGGATCGTTGGCGCTAACCATTAATTCCAAAAACTTGAGCTGTTAGAAATACGCAACCAATTCACTTAAAGTGTACAGATACAGCACCTACGGGTCTCAACCGGACTCAACCCACCTGGACGTTGGGTCTATTGTTGGGCCTCTTGCCGTTTAGGTCTATTGTGGACCGCAGCCCCACTCATCTTATTGGGCCCACCCAACTCAACTTATTAGTCTCCTGGGCCTATTGTCACACCCAACTCAACTTATTAGTCTCCTGGGCCTATTGTCACGAGGCAGGAAGTTGGATCTATTTAACCCATAAATAAATAGCCAACAATTCCCCTCCCAACACCTGCACCGTGTGGGAATCGAACCCGTGCCACTGGCTCTGATACCACTTGTAGGATCATTGGCGCTAACCATTAATCCAAAAAGCTCGAACTGTTAGAAATACGCAACCAATTCACTTAAAGTATACAGATACAACGCCTACGGGTCTCGACCGGACTCAACCCACCTGGACGTTGGGTCTATTGTTGGGCCTCTTGCCGTTTAGGTCTATTGTGGACCGGCAGCTCCACTCAACTTATTGGGCTCACCCAACTCAACTTATTAGTCTCCTGGACCTATTGTCACGAGGCAGGAAGTTGGACCTATTTAACCCATAAATAAATAGCCAACAAATACTACTCATACATTTATATTTGGGTGTACGATATACATCCCATTCATTCAAAGATGGAATATACTTTACTGATCACTTTGAAGTGACCAATGATATTCACCCCACCCTGGGATGGGTGGGGTGTAAGGTGTACACCCATTTCGAGGCGTACATCTAGCAGTTTTCCTTTTAAAAGGTAAATTACACGGTTGGTCCCCGTACTATGTGGCGCGTGACACTTTAGTCCTTAAACTTTATTTCGTCATAATTTCTAACTCGAATTATGAGACATGCAGCACTTTAATTCTCAAACTTTCTGAATTATAGTAATAGCTTACTTAATAATACAACAACAACTAAAATGCTATATTACTTATTAAAAAAATAAGATTGTGAGACTTGATTGCAACGGTTCAGAAAATTCAAGATGTCTTACAATTTGAGTTAGAGATTACAATTAATTAAAGTTTGAGAACTAAAATATCACGTGCCTCGTGTGTGTGTGTGTGTAGAGTTCGACTACTATACTATTAATAGTATCAAGTTATTGGTGCTATCAAGTTTTTTACCTTTAGATCAACCCCTTTGATCATTTTCACCCTTTAGATTTTACTATTTCCCCAACCACCTATTAAACTCAAGGGGCCCACTATCATCTCAACCACACATCTTTTAATCCAAGTATTAAAAATTTAATAGCACCAATGACTTTGTACTATTAGTAGTATTCCAACCTAGCGCTCTCTCTCTCTCTCTCTCTCTCTCTCTCTCTCTCTCTATATATATATATATATATATATATATATATATATATATATATATATATATATATATATATATATATATATATATATATATATATATATATATATATATATATATATATATATATATATATATATAGTCCGACTACTATGCTATCGATAGCGCCAAACATTTGGTGCTATCAAATTTTCTGCCCTTAGATCAACTTTTTTGATTATTTCCAACCGTTAGATTACTATTTCCCCAACCACCCATTAAACCCAAGGAGTCCACTATCATCTCAACTACACATCTTTTAATCCAAGGGTTAAAAACTTAATAGTACCAATGACTTGGTGCTATTAATAGCATTCTAGCATGGCTCTTTCTCTCTCTCTCTCTCTCTCTCTCTCTCTCTCTATATATATATATATATAGAGTTGGGCTGGAATGCTATTGATAGCACCAACCCAACTTTGCCACCCACTTTTTAGCCATTGGATCGCATTGAGATTCGTGCAAACTCTTTAATTAAAAAGAATAGCTTTTTACTTTTTGCTTTTTCTTTTTATTTTTTTTTTTATTAAAGAGCCTTCACAAATCTCAATGCGATCCAATGGCTACAAAGTGGGTGGCAAAATTGGGTTGGTGCTATCAATAGCATTCCAGCCCAACTCTATATATATATATATATATATATATATATATATATATAATTGCGTGTGTGCTCTTGAAATCTGAAGAAATATCTGATTTACCCCTCTTATTTTTTTTTTCCAATATACTCTTCATACGTTGCACCGTTATTAAAAATATCCCTACCATTTTCCTTTGTTAAGTTAACTAGGGTTAAACTAGAGTTAAATAATAATCGGAGTTGAAAACTATCAGATATGCCTATTTTGTTCCTATCTACCAAAACTATTGAAAATTTTAAGGGTACATAAGAAAAGTTGGTTATGCTAGAAGGGTATATTTGAAAGAGCAAAATGGTAATTTCACACAGATAACGGCAGCTCCAAACGGTACACTAACAGAGTTTAACTTCAGGGGTATTTTAGAATGAAATTGGAACGTAAGAAGGGTAGTTTTAATATTAGCCTTCTAAGAGGGATAAATCAAAAAACAGAAAAATTTTTAGAGATATATAGAAAATTGCCCCATATATATATATAACTAGGTTAATATACTATCAATAGCACAAAGTCATTTGCGCTATTAGGTTTTTGACCCTGTGATGAAGCGATGTGCGGTTAGGATGATAGTGGGGCCCTAGAATTTAATAGGTGGTTGAGGAAATAGTATCATCTAAGGAGTGGAAATAATTAAAAGGGTAGATATAACGACGAAAAATTTGGTAGCACCAAGTACTTAGTGCTATCGATAGCATAGTAGCCGAACTCATATAGAGTCAACTACTATCCTTTTAGGAGGACGGAGGCTCTCGTCCTCCTAAATCATTTTAGATGATAAGAATTTTGATTCGATGATTGGAGTCCTTAAAATTGATCTAGATTATTTAAACCATTTAGAAACTAAATTTCAATAATTTTAAAAATTATTTATTTAGTGATCAAAGGATCATAAAATCGATAATTTTTGACGGCCTGTATGAGCCGTTTGCTTGTTTAACGGTGTAAAGTAATCCAAAGCTTGAATTTTTAATAAAAAGTTTTTTATACTATTTAGATAATGTTTGACAACTCCAATCATAATTTGAGAAAGTTTAACATCCATTTTCATAAGGTTATTCATTTTTTATCATTCATTTTTCTACTCTTTGATAGACTTGATAATGATTTTTAAATTTTATAAAATTTAGTTTCTAAATACTTTAAATACTCTAAATCAAATTTAACGATTTCGATCATCGATTCGGAATCCCTACCGTCTAAGACGATTTAGAAAGACGAAAGTCTATGTCGTCCTAAAAATTAGTAGCTGGATTATATATATATATATATATATATATATATATATATATATATAGTAGAGCTTATATATTTTTAAAAGCACAAGCCAATTTATACTTGTGAATTTTTTACTATTGGATTTGTATTGGGATTTGTGCTATTATAAAGTCAAGTAAAGAGAGAGAAAGAAAAAGTAAAAAATATAAATCCTAATACAAATCCAATAGTAAAAAATTCACAAGCATGAATGTGCTTATACTTTTAAAAACACACACACATATATATATATATATATATATATATATATATATATATATATATATATATATATATATATATATATATAGAGTTGGGCTGGAATGCTATTGATAGCACCAACCCAACTTTGCCACCCATTTTTTAGCCTTTAGATCGCATTGAGATTTGTGCATGCTCTTTAATGAAAAAGAAAAGCTTTTTACTTTTTACTTTTTCTTTTTACTTTTTCTTTTTTCTCTTTTTCATTAAAGAGCATGCACAAATCTCAATGCGATCTAAAGGCTAAAAAATGGGTGGCAAAGTTGGGTTGGTGCTATCAATAGCATTCCAGCCCAACTCTATATATATATATATATATATATATATATATATATATATAACGAGGCTACTATACTATCAATAATACCAAGTATTTGGTACTATTGAGTTTTCGACCCTTAGATAAAGAGATGTGCGGTTAGAACGATAGTTTTCTCTTAAGATTTAGTAGGTTATTTGTGAAATAGTATATATATTCTAAATATATCGAGTCGAACACGAGCAAAATGATCTCAGCTTGTGTTCGACTCACTAAGATTTTGAGTTGAAAAAATTTACCTCAGATTCGGCTCGTTTATCAAACGAACGATCAATCTCGAACTCATTTCAAGTCGAACTCGAGCTGAATTATCGGCCCTAGTTTGTCGGTTATAAAATGGAGAAGCAATAGTTATAAACTACGTAAGAGGATAGAAAATAAACATAAGAAATCGTGAATAGTTGATATTTAAAGTTATATGTTATTAAGAAATTAAGCGATAACAGCGCAAAAATTTAGAGACATTTTTTACAGATTTTCGATACTAAATTTAGCGCAAAAATTTAGGGAGTAAAATATAAAACACAATATATACAAAATGTTTTATCCAATTTAGCTTGGAGAATATCATCTTTGCTTCTTTCATGTAAGAATCCACAAATTCTCAATCTCTTAATTTTCAAGTCAAAACCCTAAAAAATTTAATTTAAGCATAAAAAATTGAGTAAATGTGAAAACAAAAGCTAACTACTCATTAAGGTACTAAAAGGACTTTGTATGGGCATTATTAGATAAATTAAAACCATGTGTTATAATTTAGGTAAATATGTATGGATTTCCCCTAAACTATAGCTCATTCTGAAATAGACACTTCAACTATTATTTTTCGATTGAGACGCCTCATCATCATCATCATCATCTTCCTTTTTAATTTGATATATTATACTTAATTAAGTTAAAAATTTTATCAAATTTTTTGACTCTGATTATTAAATTTGATAAAATTATTAATAAAATTAATTATTTTTATTTTTGTTTGACTAAAACCACATAGTTGTAATAAATTAAAAGTTGAGTGAGTTTCTATATATTTTTACTGTTAGAAATTTGCGACTTACACTGATACCATATTTTCTTTAATACTAGCCTATTATGATAAAAAAGAAAAATATCTAATTCGTCGAATACAAAAATACATAAAAAATTTGAGAAATAGAGAAGAAAAATAAATCATAAAAATATATATTTATCTAGTTCGGCCATTGACCTTCATTTACGAGCGAAGATTCAGTGAACATTTTTATTATAATCAAAGTGGTGTACAAAATATTTCTCCTATAAAATTTTAATTCCAAAAATACATCTATATATTTATTAATGGAAGTAATTAAGAATAAATATGTAATTCTAGCTAAATACTAATATAACTATAAATACAAATCCACAAAGACAAAAAAGAAACACAATTACATTATCTATAATCTAAATTCAACATAATGAGGTAATCAATATAGAATAAAACTTGCAAATCTTGCGATTTTAGAATTTAAGACATATACAATATTCACATATATTTTAGGTTAAAATACAGAAAATTTTCATGTAATTATTATTATTTTTTTACTTTTTTTTTTTATTTTCAAAAGCCTATATTTTATCTTCTTAAAATTTTAAAAAACATTTTCAAAAAGTTACGATATTAATGAAGAGAAATGACCAATTTATTTTTTTTTTATAAAAAAAAAATAATTTTAATATATTTATATTATTTTAATAATATTTTTTATATAAATTATGAAAAATGAACGAAATTATGAAAAAAGAATCTTACAGAGAGAGTGTGAATGCATCAATTTAAATTTTAAAAATAAATAAAATTTAGATTTTTGAAAGATAGGAGAAAAAAAAAACAAACAGATGTTTACAAAAACTAAATTTAAATAATACAAATTATAATTATTTAAAAGATATATCATTTCGTCATTTTAAGAACAAAATATTTCTTTATTTTTTAATTTTAATTTATCAAACTATATATATCTTTATTTTTTTATTTTAATTTATCAAACTATATATATATATATATATATATATATATATATATATATATATATATGTACAACTCTATTACTTCCAAATAGGGTGTCAACGAGACGAACACGAGCGAGCTGGGGTCGGCTCGTGTTCGGCTCGTTTAATATGGCTCGTTTAAATATCGAGCTGAAAAATTCGGTTCGTGTTCGGCTTGTTTATTAACGAGCCGAACATGAGCTAGCTCGCGAACAACAAGTTTGATTTTCATTCCTACTATTAGTTGTAAAGTTGAAAAAAAATTAAAAAATTAAAGTTTTAATCTAATAATTAAAATTTATAAAAAATTAATGGCCTAAAATCTAAATAGTAATATATATATATTCGAGTTGTTATCGAGCTGAACACGAGCGAGCTGACTCCAGCTCGTGTTCGGCTCGTTTATTAAACGAGTTGAAAAATTCGGCTCGTGTTCGACTCATTTACTAAACGAGCGATTTGATCTCGAGCTCATTTCGAGCCGAACACGAACCGGCTCGCGAACAACGAGCTAGATTGCCACCCCTACTTCCAAATACAAAATTATATTGATTTTTATTTAATTTTAAAATAAATTATTTTTATTTATATCTAAACCAAACGAAATCATAAAGTTTTCTGTAATGTAATATAATTTAGTTTATATTTTATTCTAAATCAATAGATAGGTAGATACATACATACATACATACATGGGTGATACATTGTGAAGTTTCAAAACTTTTCCCTTCTTTGGTAGTAAACATCACATCAAAGTGGGTTGGACCACAAAGTACCAAAACTTAATGTGATGTTTCTTTCCCAAGATAGAAAATCTAATGGTCCTGCAAATCAAGGATGGTTTCATTATTATAGTAGTTTTCAAGATCATGAATAGCCAAGCAACCAATAACAAAATAAAGTAGGATTAGTACAAAAACTTACTTCACATCTTGGCTCTTAATATTATTATTATTATTTTTTTGGTTACAATGAGTACAGCAATAAACCTATGTTATAGCGATATTTTTAAAAAATTTTAAAATTTTAAAAAAATATCGCTAGTAAAAATATCGATATTTATAATTAGTATTGCTATATGTGCAGTCGCTAGAGTGTATAGCGATGTATTATTATAAGGTATATATAAGTATACATCCTTTTAGGGGTGTATATCTTACACCCCATTCCATTCTGGGGTAGGGTGAATTTCACTCGTCACTCAATGTGACGAGTGGAATAATATTCACCCCAGGATGGAATGGGGTGTAGGATGTACATCCCTAAAGAGGTGTACACCTCTAACATCTCTCATTATTATAATATGTCTCAAAAATATATCCATATAATTTAATTTTGAATATAGATAAAATATAAATTAAATATTTATACAAAAATATCACAAAGATATGTGTCTCTATAATTTAATTTTATTGTAGTGGTGTTGATTGGTTGGTAGTAAAATATATGAATAATTATTTTTTAATTTGAAAAATTATTTTTGTGTATTTATTTAGTTGTGATTTTATTTTTAAAAAATTAATTTTAGAGATTTGAGAATAATAAAGTGTTTTTATTTTTTTTTGTTTTTCATCGAACCAAATAAATATTAATTCACGCTGCTGCGTAAATTTTTTTTATTTATTTATTTTTTACCGAATCAAATAAATATTAATTTTTATTCTAATTTTTCGATCATTTGGTTTGCTGAAAAATAAACACTTTCCAAAAAAAAAAATCATATTTCATGAAAAACTTGCATTTTTTACTTTTCAATTTTTTCTTTTTAGAAAAATGAGAATAATATTTTTTCATAAAATATATATAAATTTTTTTTATAGAAACTTATTTTATTAAAAATCAAACGGACGGAAAACTGAAAAATAATATTTTCTAATTTTTCCATATAAATTTTTTTTTTCACACCTTTTTGAGAAATCAAACAACTCGAGCACTTAATTTTACCACACTAATCAAAAGGTGGGATCAGTCTCTAACGTTGAATCCTACTATTTTGGGTATGAACGAGTCGTTATTGTTATTCAAAAAATTAATTTAGCAGAGAACAAATGAGACACGAAAAGATCAAATGAGAATACATTACCAAAAGAGGTAATTGAAGAAACCGAAAATGAGACTTTGTGAGATTTGTTATTAAATTGAACTCAGAATCTTTTAAAATTAAAAAAAAGGTAAGAATCAATTCCACAACACATTACCAAAAAGAAGGATTTAGATGGCAACGGTTCATAAATAATTCAAACAGTTATAGTTAGCTGGTGGGGATCAACCTTGCTGTTTAGATGGACGACCATATTATAAAGAGATAATTGTCTGTGTATCTCTGAAATCTGATGAAATATTTGATTTATCCCTTTTATTTTTTTCTTTTCAATATACCATTCATACGTTCAACCGTTATTAAAAATATCTCTACCGTTTCCCTTTGTTAAGTTAACTAGGGTTAAACTAGAGTTAAATAATAATCGGAGTTGAAAACTATCAGATATACCTATTTTGTCCCTACCTATCAAAACTATTGAAAATTTTAAGGCTACATAAAAAAAAGTTGGTTATGGTAGAAAAGTATATTTGAAAAGGCAAAATGGTAATTTTACACAGATAACGGCAGCTTCAAACGGTACACTAATAGAGTTTAACTTCAGGAATATTTTAGAAAGAAGTTGGAACGTAAGAAGGGTAGTTTTAATATTAGCCTTCTAAAAGGAGTAAATATAAAAGCAGAAAAAATTTTAGGAATATATAAAAATTACCCATATTATATAATGTACAGAAAATTTCTACACATCAAGAGCGATCGGATATCTGCTCCCATCATCTAGATCATGATCATAAAACCACCTTGAATGACAAATAGATAGATAAAAGTTGTTGCTTCATGTATGATTAATAATATCTAAAGCACTAATAATAATGTGGATAGATCTGGATTGGCCACTTGAATTCATGTCCCAAATTGCCATTCTTTCTGAAGCTGTCCCTGTTCTTCTACTGGTGCAAAACACACCCCACTTAGTATGTTTCTAAACTACTCCCCTCTCTATATTTAGAATCAGAAAGCGCTATTTGTACATTTTAAATAGAGTGTACGATATATATTTCATTTATTTTAGAGTAGGATAAATTTTATCGGTCACTCCGAAATGACCGATAAATAAGTTATCATTTTGAGATGAATAAAATATATATCATACACATATTTTTGGGTGTGCGTATAGTATTGTTCAAACTTAGTCCCCAACTCCTAGCTGCTTTTGCTTTAATTGCCATGTACTTTTGTATCACCTCATGTGGGAATTGAGGGTGCTGTGTGAGGAGAGGGATCTTTTTCATTTGGAAAATACTTTTTGCACATCTGAAATCGGATGTACATCTTATTTACCATTTATTTTAAATATAATAAATTTTATTGATCATTTCGAAATAATTAATAAAAAAATCTACACTCTAGGATAGATGGAATGTGCATCATACATTCAAAATCAGGTGTACGAATAGTATTGCTCTTTTCTTTTCTTTATAAAAGAACGCTGGCATAGCACAATGCTATATATTTAGTTTGAATAGTAATATATGTTAAGCGTCGCGAACACTGACATAAAATATGAGACACGAAATAATTTGAACGACTCGACAGTTTTTAAAAAATTAAAATACGTATACAACATGAATACTGTTAATAAAATATAATATTATTAGTAAAATAATATATATTATATATATATATATAAATATTTAATTTTATTAAAATATTATTATATTTCTTATATAAATAAAAATTATTAAAATTTTCATTGATAATTTATACATTTTAAGCAAAAAAAAATTTCCATCATACATAATTTATTTTTATTATTCAAAAAATATATATTCATAAAAAAAAATCAAAATCTTTATTATCTTACATTACATTCATATATATATATATATATATATATATATATATATATATATATATATATATATATATATATATATATATATATTTGCGCATGAGTTTGACACGGACACACACGTGTCTGCGTGCACTTATCTTGCACGAACACGCGATGTTTATAGAAATGTTCATGATACATAAAACAAATGTAGACTCATGAAATTCACAAACTTTAAATTTTTTACGCAATCAAAGTCTCAATCCAATTTAGGTAACTATATATTTGATGTATCGCTAATATATAGCAATAATATTACATCAGTAATATATCACCGTTCAGACAGCGAAATTATATTGTGAAACTTAAGTGCAACAATCTAAAAAATTCACACTAGAAACTGTAATAAAGCAAATTTGTTTTAGAAATTAATAATTTATCATATGCCTCGTAGTTTGAAAGCCACCAGTAGAGCAATGCTACACGTACATCAGAAATCGGATGTACGATGTATACCCCATCCATTCTGGGATGAGAATTTCATCACTAATCACTTCGAAGTGATCAGTAAAATTCTCTCTATTTCATAATAGATGGGTTGTAACATATATGACGCCCCACTTTCCAAGGGGTCACCCAACTTAGAACTACTTTAGCTATAGCACGCTTAACTCTCTTAACCCCTTGGGCCTTATTACTATCCAAAATGTTATAGCCGGGTTAAAATTTTATCCTATTATATCATTTATATATAGGACTAATACATATTTTGGGGGTGTCACAACAGGCGATGTGAGACTTACAAGAACCAGGCGATGTGAGAGCGATGTGAGAATTACAAGCACCAGGCGATGTGAAACTCGTTTGGCTAGCCTTAGCCCACCTTATGGGGAGCTGCACTCCACCCACGGCTAGCCTTAGCCTACCTTATGGGGAGCTGCACTCCACCCACAATGGTCATTAGCCGGGGATAGCCCCGCTCTACCTGCTATATAACCCTGACTTAGTCGAGACTCATCTTACATTTCCGGCTGGTGAATGGCTCCGATACCAACTGTGACGCCCCACTTCCCAGAGGATCACCCATCCTAAAACTACTCTAGCTCTAGCACGCTTAACTCTCTTAACCTCTTGGACCTTACTACCATCCAAAATGATATAGCCGAATTAAGAGATTTTGTCCTATTATATCATTTATATATAGGACTAATACATATTTTGGGGGTGTCACAACATATACACCCGATTTCGGATGTACAAGAAGCATTTCCCAAGTAGAATTTAGCATTTTCCATTGAATAGACATGGTAAAAATGTAAGGATCCCCCTCAACTATAAATTATCTTGAAATGGGCCTTTTAATTTTTCTTTCTTTATCGACACTTATTTAACTTTAACTACTGATTTGTTTGATTTGAATTATTCTAGCTAGCTAGCTTAAATATTTTTTAAAATTTGATGGCCATGGAAACGACCGTTCATAGATATATTGTTCAGTTAAATTTGACGACTCTGTGAGGTATTAATCATTCATTGTTTCGGTATTATTTCCTAAAACATTATCAAATCCATTGAATTTGATGAAATTTTAATAGTTTTTAAAAAAATTTCAATTAAAGTTGCGGGAGCCATGTGTGACACCCCCAGAATTTGAATTAATCCTATATATAAATGATATAATGTAGACTCGTTTGGTTAGCCTTAGCCGACCTTGTGGGGAGCTGCACTCCACCCACAACGGTCATTAGCCGGGGAGCCTCGCTCTACCTGCTATATAACCTTGACTCAGTTGAGACTCATCTCACATTTCTGGCTGGTGAATGACTCTGATACCAACTGTGACGCCCCACTTCCCAAAAAGTCACCCATCCTAAAACTACTCTAGCTCTAGCACGCTTAACTCTCTTAACCTCTTGGGCCTTACTACCACCCAAAATGCTATAGCCGAATTAAAAGATTTTGTTCTATTATATCATTTATATATAGGACTAATACATATTTTGGGGGCGTTACAACATATACACCCGATTTCGGATGTACAAGAAGCATTTCCCAAGTAGAATTTAGCATTTTCTATTGAATAGACATGGTAAAAATGTAAGGATCCCCCTCAACTATAAATTATCTTGAAATGGGCCTTTTAATTTTTCTTTTTTTATCGACACCTATTTAACTTTAACTACTGATTTGTTTGATTTGAATTATTCTAGCTAGCTAGCTTAAATATTTTTTAAAATTTGATGGCCATGGAAACGACCGTTCATAAATATATTGTTCAGTTAAATTTGACGACTCTGTGAGGTATTAATCATTCATTGTTTCGGTATTATTTCCTAAAACATTATCAAATCCATTGAATTTGATGAAATTTTAATAGTTTTTTAAAAAATCTCAATTAAAGTTGCGGGAGCTATGTGTGACACCCCCAGAATTTGAATTAGTCATATATATAAATGATATAATAGGACTAAATATCTTAACCCGGTTATAGTATTTTGGGTGGTAGTAAGGCCCAAGAGGTTAAGAGAGTTAAGCGTGTTAGAGCTAGAGTAATTCTAGGATGGGTGACCCCCTGGGAAGTTGGGGTGTCACACCATGTCAAAATATCCAATAGGTGAGGGTGTCTCTATACATTTTTGAATAATAAAAGAGCAATACTACTCATACACTCCAAAAGGTGTGTATGATGCACACTCCACCTATTCAAGGAGGGGTGTATTTTATTGATCGCTTCGAAGTGATCGGTAGAATTCACCCTCTCTCCAGAATGGGTGTTCTGAGTGAACAAGAAGTATTTGATCTTACATCCCTTTCTGAGTGAACAAGAAGTATTTTCCATAAAAAAACTTATAATACTTCCAGAATTTGAAACAATCCTTTATAAAGAATATAATAAAGCTATATCTCTTAATCCGGTTATAGTATTTTCGACGGTGGGTAGACCTAAGAGGTTAAGAAGGTTAAGTGTGTTAGAAGTTGTCACGCCCAGAATTTTGAAAAGTGGTCCTTTTTTTTTTTTTTTTTTTTTTTTTAAAAAAAAAAAAAATCAGAGTTTAAACTTAAAAATCAGGGCATGAACAAATCGCTACACACATAGAAGATTTTTTGTCCATTCGGACAGAGTCTCCCCTATACATGCACGGTTAGGCAAGTACGAATGCACAATCAGAGTACCAAACGATAATAAACTGGAACATAACTAATTTAACTATTCATCACAATAATCCATGAATACCAAATCCATAATACTATAATCACAACTACTAAAATAACCACGAGTCCAACATAATTAAATCATAACCATAATCAGTCTATCTGTAAAATAAAAGTTTAGCCAGTCGAAGCTGGCAACAGGGGACGGTTCTATCAGATATGCTCACATCAACGTCCCGACATCCTACCACCCGATCGACCTGAAATGGTGGTCACCCAAAGGGTGTGAGATACAACATAAATGTATCACAGTGGGTACGACGAGCCGAAAAATAGCAAATCGTACATACTAATATATTATAATCAATGGATAGTAAAAGATCAGTAGGTAAAGGCTAATATAACAAGCAGATATTGGCAGGAAGCATAATCATGATACTGATAGCTAATGTTAATCAAGCTGTAACTGGCAAGTCTGATAATCATGTAAATCTCAATGCATAAGAGATACTAATAAGAGCAAATATGATAATACACAAGTATCGGTGCTGTAAAGGAAGAGTACTACTAATCCGTACCAGTCATACTAAATGAATACATCATAATCATAATGCTGTGCATATATGGGTACAGAAATATAAGAGCTAATCATGCTGATAAAATATAGTGTAATCATGCATCAAAAGTAGAAACCAAGTACCAAATCGATGCCACTGTTAGTCAAGAGGACCTCAGGCTAAAGCCACTGACGGGCACCTATCAGGCTGATATAACCGCGCACCAACAGGTGCTATCGGGGGGCTCACCGGTTTTTCTCTAGACCACTTTACTGGTAAAGAACACCCGGTGGGGGATCAATCCCACGACGTACGTGAAGTACAGCGGTGCGTGGCGATCATAATGCTGATGCTCAAGCTCACGGTCTAAGGACCAAGTAATCGGCAACAAGCCGGAATCCCAACAGGGATGTTGATGTCTGCATATCAATCATAGGTCATTTCATGCAATATGGAATACAAGGAACATGTATATCTGAGTAAAAGCAAATCTGCGTAATGACCAAGCAAGCATGATATATGTCCAAGTATAAGCAAGCTACTGTACTGATATATAGCTAATGACCAATCAGGCATGATATATGTCCAAGTATAAGCTACTGTACTGATATCTAGCTAATGACCAATCAGGCATGATATATGTGCAAGTATAAGCGAGCAACAAGCAATCAATGGAAGTAAAGCTCAAAGACGAGATCAGGGTTAGCATGAAAAATAGGGGCCCAACCAAATATGGTACCCCAGAGGGCCGAGATGATAAAGTCCGGACCGAATATAAACCCACCTCAATGTAAGCGGCCCTGGAATCCGCTGCTGGGCTCACGTACAGGCTCCTGACTGCTCGGGCCTGAATCAGAAACACCTATCAGTGACTGACTCACTCACAACCACCCCACTGACTCACAGTGAACTGAAAGACTAAATAGTGAACTTCACTGAAGTCAACTGACAATTGCTGGCGAATAAGTGGTCCCAACCACTTCACCAAAATCCCAGTTTCACGAACCGTCGCACCCGATCGGTCACTTGATCGAAGAGGAAGCTAGAACGACATCACCGTCATTCAAATGAGGACAAACAGTCCAAGGGTCCAAACCGCGACGTTCGCACTGTCCGGGAATATCTACACGTGCAATTTGCACCACAAAGTCCTATGGGTGTAGTTATTTGCATTAAATAATGACTTATATGAAAAACGGATCATACCTTTGATCCCACGATCCAAAATCAGCCCAATGTCAATTTCAAATAGCACGCGATGTCTCGGGAGTCGTGCCACTGTCCGGGGTCCGCTCGGTGTCGAAAAGCCTGTATCAGGGTCAACTGGAGCCACAAAAGACGCACATATGTGATCACACATCACCACATCAATTTAATATAAAATAATATAAATTATGGGTACAAGAGGAGTTACGGGTGTACCGTGCTTGACAGTCGGACGATTAATGGCTGCAAGAATTTTCGGGACTAAGAAAGGTGTACCGCTGTCCAAAATCCGAGGATTGGGCAATAATAGCATCAACAAGTAAAACCGTCGTTGAAACGGTGCTCGGGGTGATCACCGTTGATCAGGATGGTGACGCGACGGATGATGATTTGGGTATTCGACGTCGTCGCAACCGCGACGAAAACTATCGATATAGATCCTGCGCAATCAGCAAAAATATAATGTTGTTAGCCTCTAGTCGCGAAAAGGGAAGCTAAGGCAAGTTTTGGTTTAATTCGGCATGGCGCGGCAGCACGCGGCGTCGGCACGGCGTTGACGCTGCATCGGGCGGCGCGCAAATCCATCAAGCTAGGGCAGCGCGTATACGGCGCGGGCACGTGTGCACGCGGTGGCGTGCGGCGCAAACAGCGCGCAGGTGTGGGCCGAGGTGGGCGCCCATATCCAGCTCCTTTACAGCGATGGCTTCGACGACGGCGCGACGGCGACCAAATCTCAGGGAGGAAGAAGAGGGGAAATGATGGCTTCTTATTCTTGGCGGTTGTAGAGGAGGAATAAGGGGATCAGGGGATCATCCAGATTTTTTCCAGCCCTAATCCTAATCTCACCTAAATACCCCTCTCACTGAACTTTAGGAGTAATTTCGTCCACGTCCCCAAGAATAAATATCCCCCCCTTTAACTCCAAAAATCCCTATTTCGAATTTCCAATTCTCGAAAAACGTGTCCAATGCCCTTCCACCCCCAACTCAACGGATTGCACGGATTCCGGAGCAGAAAAGCTGTGATTTATACCCAAAATCATGAAAATCGAGTTTACAATTCATTTTTTCCGCAAAACGCGCAGATTCGGGAGATCTGGACATCAGATTTGAAATCCGATTACACCACCGCTCTCAGCTGGACGACGTCGTTAGACTGATGATATTCATTTGCTGAGATCTAATCTCAATAGATATTTCTTCTGTAAAAATTGCACCTTTCACCCTTTTTTATAACTTTATTTTTTTTTCCATATACGCCTAAAATCTGGATCTTCAAATTATGGAAAATCCAAAAACAAATTAGACTTAGTTTTTCAGATTTAAAGATTCTTGATTATTACAGAAGTAGAGTAATTCTAGAATAAGTGACCCATTAGAAAGTTAGAGTCTCATAATTGATATCAGAGCCAAGGTTAAACAACGGGTAGAACGCGGCTTCCTGATTGATGATCGTTGTGGGTGGTGAAGCGTGACTCCCTGTAAGGTTGGTTAAGACATAAGGTCGGTTAAGATTAGCGAGACAAATCTCACATCGCTTGGTGCTTGTGAGTGTGCTTGAGCCTGACGAGGATGTCAAGGCTTAAAGTAAGAAGAATATACCACCTTCGAAATTTAAAATAGTTTTATATAAAGGATATAGTAGGGCTAAACTTCTTAATCTGGCTATAGCATTTTTGTCGGTGGTTAGACCCAGCAGGTTAAAAGGGTTAAGTTTATTAAAGCTAGAGTAGTTTTAGAATAAATGACCTCCTGAAAAGTTGAAACGTCACAGTACAAGACCTAGCAAATATGTGGATTGGGCATTTTGCAGATCGGTCATTATAACCGCAAGTTATGCTGGTGTGGATAAAATTGATTAGCAAATTTTTGCGTAGCAATCATTTTTACCTATACCCAACCGCTCGTTGGCCGAATACAAGGGTTACCCATAAAATATAATTTTTTATTATTTTTTCTATTCTTATACATTCTATACATATATAACAAATATATATTATTTTAAAAAGAGTAAAACTTAACTCATTATTTGAAATATTACAACATATAATAAATAAAAGGGTTAATTACATACGGGTCCCTAGAAATAGGTCGAATAGCAAATATATCCCTATAAAATTTAACTTTTCATATTTATCCTTTCAAAAATCCTAAGTTATTCATATCTACCTTTCTGGTTTATTACCGTTTGGAAATTGTTTATATTTTAACAGAATAGAGATGAAATGACTTTTTGCCTTTACAAATATATCCTTCTAAAAGCAAAACTTTTATACTTGTTGTAAAAATGTCCCTCTTCAAAAATCCCAATAGTCATCTCCTTCATCTATAAAAAAATTAAATAAATAAATATAAATTAAATAAATAAATGATGAGTTGCTGCAGGTGGAGGAAGAGGGTGAAGTGGCTGCAGGTGATGTTGAAGGGCCCTGTGAACCAGCACGTGGGGCACCACGAGCATCGCCCCACCGTTAGATTCGAACCGCGTGAGGTGCGCCGCCGCAGCCGCGAACGTTGCCATGTTGGAGGTCGCCCCGTCGCCCACCGCGCCGAAATCGTCCACGCTTGCCGTGTGCGCCCGCGCGCAACTCCCCGCCGCCTTTCACTAGAGAAGAGCCCCACTACAAAGGGTAAAAAAGTAAATTTACTCTTTTACCTAACCAATGTTAAACATTTAATCTATGATTAACTAAATTTTTTTAACAGAGATAGACGGTAGGGATAGATATGAATAACGGTGGATTTTTTTAAAGGATAAATATGAAAAATTAAATTTTGTAAAGATATATTTACTATTCAATCTGTTTTCGAGAACCTGTATTTAATTATCCCTATATAAAAAGAGTAGATGACACTACAAAAAGTTACTATTAGAATTCTAGAAATGGTAAAAACAAAAGGACTATCACATTTTTTTTTTTTTAATTATATATACAAATATCCATAAATATAATTTAAATTACCAATGGATATGTATGAGTTGAAATTGTGAGGTCATAAATAATACAGTGAGCTGTATATTTTTTTGAGTGATGGATTGATGTCATTCTCAGATATGTTCAATTATTTTATGTACTATTTATACCATGTGGATGCTACAGATGCCCATCAAACAATGTCATCTATTAATAGAGCTCTTTTCCTATATTTCTTATTTTTTTAAAAAAAAATTATCAATGAAAAAAAATATATAAAAAATTTTATGTAAACACTTTTTTTTTTTTTTTTTTTATTCCTCCTCTCTAAACTTTGAAAAATTAATATTTTATTCGTTTAAATGTATTTAGTTTTTTTTATTGTCAAAATTTCGTCACTATTCTATTTATTATTTATAATTTATATTAAAAATATTTTTTTAAATAATTTTTTTAAAAAAGTAAAAAATTAAAAAAAATTATATTTTAGCCAAAAAAAAAAAAAAAAAAAAAACAAAAACTTTGAAGTTGAATTAGAATACTTCCAAAAAATATATTAGGTTAACTAGTATTCCACTTACCACTACTAAAGCTCCGACATCCAAATGCTATGAAATTGTTACGGACATAATGTTTACGAATTTTGATTATGGCTTGATCCAATCAATCTCACGTTACTTCGAACATGATTCGATCAAATCCAATTTTATATTATTTTGAACATGACTCAATCCAATCGAACTTTTCGACAAAATGTCGGTCTTTTAAGCCAACCATTATAGTTTGCATCAAGTGAGCACTCTAATTGAAGAAGAAAAAAAAATGAACGAATAAATGACAAGGATACATGATACATACAAATTCACAAAGATGTTGCTCGAATTTATTGAGATTGAGGACCACATAGTATAATATAGAATAGAGAATAGCATATGCACACACCAACAAAATAGTAAGGAAAATGTCAGCTGTAAACCTCAAAAGTGATTGTATATGTTGCTACATGGTGTTTTCGGTTCTATTTTGACTTAATTCATATGATATGTGAATTAGGATTTATCTTTTTTCGTTAAGAATAAGATTGAATTTTATCCTTATATGTTAAGAATAAGAATAAAATTTATCCTTATAATTTAAAGATAAGAAAATATTTTTTATTGGTTAACCGATATTCTGTTATCTCTATGTGAGAAAAAGAATATCGTAAGGAGTCTTAATAATTTATAAATAGAATTCTTTCTTTATACGGTAGAGGTAACATACGGTAAATATGAAGAAAAAGAGATTTTCTTTTTTTTTATTCCCTCTACGTTTTTTCTGGATTTTCATTTTCCTTATAAACCATCTTAATTCCTTATTCTCTTTACGTTCTCTCTGGGTTTTCACCTACGTTCCTGAAAAATTTTTTTCTTTCTTATTCTGAGTTTCCACCTACGTTTTCGTTTTCGGAATTTTGAAGTGTGGATATAGAAGAGGACTCTGATAGCCCTCTTCGCATCCGATCCGATTTGCGCATCCGATCTGCAACCAGAAAATTCGTGGAAGATCAAGAATCATCAAGACAAGGACGATCCAAAAAAAACAGTAAAATAAGCTAGCTGAACCGATTTCGGTTTCTGTATACGTTGGCTATCCAGTTTGTAAGTTTCCGCTCTTAATTCCAACAGTATATTTTATCGTTCATGCCAATCATTAATCTCAAAGGTTGAGTTCATGCCAATCATTAATCTCAAAGGTTGAGTCATTAGAAATATACAATAAATTCAAGCGTACAGACACAACGCATACGTATCTCGATTGTGACTATACCTAATCAGTCTCACGCCATTTCGAACATGACTCAGTCCAATCCAACTTTCTGCCATTTTGAATATGACTCGATCAAACCTGACTTCCCGTGACAAAATAGAATGATACATTCTTTAAGCCAACACATCTTACACTCTTTCATACTAAAATTTATTAATTTTTTAAAAATTTTAATATTTAAAAAGGAATAAAATGTTAATGAGATAATAAGCAACTTTTACCTTTGGACGAAGATGAGTAAAATTTACATCTCATTTTATGATGTACGGATAACATTACTTCTGAAATAATATAACATAATTATTTATTTATTTTCAAAATTTTAAGTTATTAGATAATAATATTTTTATATTTTTATATTCAACATTCGCTCTCACAAATCTGAACTCATAATATTTTAATAAATTCAAAACGTGAATTTAAATAATGATAGGTGCACGGTAAAATTCGAACTCAAAATATTAATATCACGTTTGTACTTGTAAAATTTTATTAAGCAAACTCAAATAAATACAAAAAATTTAAATAAAAGAGAAGAGGAACCAGCCACGTTTCGTATATTTCTAGTAGTTCATTTATTAAAAGGCTTTCGTAGTACTTTAAATATCCAACCACACACGTAACACTTCTATATATAATTTAAATATGATCTATATTATTTAAAATTTTTGTGATTTTATGATTTTATTTATCTATATAGTGATATCAATCATTAAAAATTAATTAACAATTTATTAATGTTAAAAAATATATAATTTGAAAGCTAAAATATTCATATATTTTAGATTATGTTTGATGGTGTATTATTATAATTAAACCTTCCAAAGTTAATCAAATAGTTTGATAGACAACATTTCCTCGATCCAACTTAAGGTTTGGCGCAGATTCTGAAAATATAATTTCTGCAAAATTAATTTTGATTTTGAAAACTAATTTTGATTAGAAGAATATAATTTCTGCAAAATTAATTTTGATTTTGAAAACTAATTTTGATTAGAAGCTGTAAAGCACTTGCCTAATCTAGGCAAGTGCTGATTTGGCAAAAATATTAAAATTTATAACTTGAAATTTAAAATTTAAATTTTAAAATTTAAAGTTTGAAATTTAAAATTTAAAACTAGAGATTAAAATTTAGAATTTAAAGTCTAAAATTAAATTTAAAAGTTGAATGACAAATTAAAATTAAAATTTATAATTTGAGTATAAAATAAGAATCAGATTTCAAGATTCAGCTTTTAACTGTTTTTGATTTTAGGCCTCTAAAATCAGGAAACTGATTTTAAAAATCAAAATAAAATTTTTAAAAATAGATTACCAAACACTATAATACTTATTAAACTATTTAATAAAATTTAAAAAGTCAAATTACCAAAATTAAAAATTCAGCCATATATTTGCAAAAGTACTAAAGTTCTCAAGGTTTTTGTATATTTTTTTTTCTCACATAATATAAATGAAATGTCAATTTTGTCTTTACAAATTTGTTCCTCTAAAAATTTTAATTATTAAAAATATACCTATGACTAATAAAAAGATAAATTTATTTCACTCACTAACCAAGATTAAGTATTTAACCTATGATTTATTATATTTTTCTAACCGACATTGACTGTACAGATATATATGAACAACTTAAAATTTTTAAAAGAATAAATATAAAAAATTGAGGTTTGTAGGAATATATTTATTATTCGATATGTTTACATGAAACTGTATAAAATTAATCCTAAAAAAATTTATGTGCATATATGCAAAAAAGCTAATTTCATATGATCTCTGTACATTTTTTTTCTTTAATTAACAAATTTCCTAGATACATATAATTATCATGTCATTCAAGAAAAATGCTAATTTGTATAAAAAATTCATCTATTTTGCGTTTTTGTGAAAATAATTTTCTTTTAGATTTTACAGATTATATTTAGATTTTTACTAAATTGATCAAAATAATTGCTTCTCTCTCATTTGTTTTTCTCCTTCTCCTTCTCCTTCTTTTGGCTATTCCTTTCCATAGGTAACCCCTGGAAAGCGGGGCATAATATTGGTACAATTATTTTTAGTGCAAGTGGCAAAGGGCTTGATGGTAGAAACTCGAGTTCGAAGCCTAGTTGCTTCACATTTCCAGCTAAGTTTATTTTCAAAAATAAACTTAGCCTAGTAGCATGCTATCTTTCTCTCAATATATATATATATATATATATATATATATTGAGCTTCTATGCTGGTAAAAGTACCAAGTTATTTGTGCTTGTGAGTTTTTTTATCTTTGGATGTAGGAATGTGCGGTTAGGACGATGGTGGGCTCCTTGGGTTTAGTGGATGGTTGGTAAAATAGTATGATTTAAGAGATAGAATTAATCAAAGAATTAGATCTAATGGTAGAAAACTTACAAGCACCAATTGCTTAGTGCTTGTTACAAGCAGTGTAGCCGAACTATATATATATATATATATATATATATGTGTGTGTGTGTGTGTGTGAGATATTCGAACCCACGTCATCGCCGCTGGAGTCGACGAAGGTGTGAATGAGGTAGGAGAGAGAGGGGCACGGCGTCTATACGGGGATAGTGGTACGGTGTTGCCGGAGTTAGCGAAAGTGTGGCTAAGATGGAAGAAAAAAGATCACAACATCAACACGGAGACTCCGGAAGAGAGGAAGGAATGACAAGTAGGAATTAATAACTAGCGCCAACGATCGCAGAATTAAAAAATCATCTATTTTTATAAAAAATGCAAAATCGGTGATCTTTTTTATGCAAATTGGCCTTTAAAAATTATAATTATATTTTTAAAATTTTTGTTATTTTGAGATTTTGTGGGAGACATAATATATTTAAAAAACAAATAATAAATATCTCATTTCCTATTATAATATTGCAATACTATACAAATGTGATCCCCTTTCTTATAAACTATTGTGATAATAATTTAATATTTTTTTATTGGGCACTTCCCATAAAAATTAGATATTGAAAATTTGATTACATGACATATCAAATAAATTATATTTTTCTCTATAAAACATATGTTTTGAACCTGTTTGGATTTGGGCAATCAAATTAATTATATTTTTAAAACAAGTTTTAGGACCACATGCACATCCCAATTGTGAACAACTGTGAAGGCTCTTTTCCTTTTGTTTTTATGCATTTGATATATCCAAGTGTTTTTTTTTTTTTTTTTTTTTTTTTTTTTATACAAACCACATAAGTTGGATTAGTTATATGTTAAATCATCCACAATCCTTGTAAGTTATGAAAAATTATAAAATTATTTTTATAGTTATTATTCTATTTTCTGCTGCCCCCGTGATATCTGGTTTTAAAATTATTTGTCGGATCGTTGGCGCTAATTATTAATCTCAAAAACTCGACTTATTAAAAATATTCAATCATTTCACCTAATCAGTATAATAAAATTATACTATGCGACACTTTTAAGTGTTTCTAAAAATTTTAAAAAATGTCGCTAGCAAAAATACCGATATTTATTATTAGTGTCGTTATATATACAGTCGTTAAGATGTATAGCGACACATTATTATAATGTGTCCCAAAAAAGTATTCCTTTAATTTAATTTTGTATATAGATGGAATATAGATATGACACTTACACAAAAATATTATAAAAAAGTGTCCCTATAGCTATAACCTAATTTTGTTGTAGTGTAAAGCGTAAAAATACAGCGCTCATAGATCTCGATTATAACTCGATCCAATTAGTCTCATGCAATATAATAGCTTTCCATTTTAATAAGTACAACCATGGATTTTTTTTCTTTCTTTCTTTTTTGGGGGGTGGGGGGTTTAAATCTAGTAGAATAAATAATTTTTTGTAAGTTAGAGGACTAATAATAGATTGATTAAATTGAAGAGGATCATAATAATTGATCACCATCAATGACAATAAAGGTTTTGTAGTTATTTTGAAGATAACTATGTTTCATAGAATTAGTGCGAGTGGAACATTGGCAGCTGGTATCAGCTCTCGTTTGTTCATGAGCTAATTCGTTAAAATATCGAGCTAAAAAATTTAACGAGTCTAATAAAAATTGGCTCACGAATAATAAATTAGATTATCAAATTGTTAGCAGATAAAAAATTTAAAAATTAAAATTTTAATTTAATAATTAAAATTTTTAAATTATATATATATATATATATATATATATATATATATATATATATATATATATATATATATATATATATATATATATATATATATATATATATATATATATATATATATATATATATCGAACCGAACATGAATGAACAAATTAAATTTAGTTCTTATTCGATTTATTTATTAAATGAGTCGAGCAAGAACCCAGTTCAATCCGAAGAAGATGAGGTGGATAAGTAGATTGCCACCCAATGATGTAAATATAATTTTTTTATTATTATATTATATTTAATTTCTGTTGGAATAGCCTCATGTGAAACTGAAGATCTGTTTAGGTAAAATTGTATGAGGACCACTCAACTCTCAATAATTTGTGTCGTAGATCCTTGATTTTCTTTTATTTTACTTCAATTTGCACCTCCAACTTGTGAATTTTTATAAAAACCATATTTTTTTCCATTAATTATGCTAGAGATTCTGCCAAATTATCTATAGTTTTACGGGCCTTCAGTAAATTTTACAAATAGCTAAAAATAAGATTTTTTTTTTCACCATTCGGCTCTAATTCGAAAACAACTTTTCAAGATCTACGCATTAAACCGCTTTACAATCATGGTCCAGTTTGTACTTTCTCACCAAAAGCTTTTCTACTTTTTTTTTTTTTTTTTTTTTTGAGTTGATTGTTTAATTAAATTAATTATTTCGGATTAGTTTAGATTTAGAAATTTTTTTATTTTTTTTATTTTTTTTTCTAATAGGATTCAGATATCGTCTATATGCACACACACACACGATATCATGTTTTTTTTTTCTATTTTAACGCAGTTTAGGCTTGTCTCAAAATTTGAATGTTTTTTTTTTTGAAAGTTTATTACAAAAATTATCTAATATGAAATAATTATTACAAAAAAAAAGAAAAAAAAAAAAAAAAAGTTGAATGGTCTATTTTCAAATTGCAATATAATTGAGGGGTTTTCACATAAATTTCCCCCCCAATGTGAGCCATGAGTACTTGAATAATCCTACCAACCCAACCCAACTCCTCTGCAGAGATATAACCCACAAATTATTGCCCTCTTTTATTTTTTTAATATTTTTTTATTTATTTATTTTTGGGGGTATTCACATGTACATTTTTTCATTAGCCTAAGTTCCAAACCTTCATGAGGGTATCTAGAAAATCTCATAAAAGTACTACCACTTTTCTTTTTTTAACCTTTTTTTTTTAATTTATTTTTTTTTTTTTTTTTTTTTTTTTTTTTTAAGTAGAGTGCATGGACCATTTTGATGATGTGGATGGAAACATGGAAGAGCATAAGCCAACTATAATTGGGCTATTGTATTTCCCCCCTCCAATCCACCTCACTTTCAATTTTTAGTGTTTCGAAAAATTATTTTATATAATTTAACATAATATCAGAGACAGAAGATTTTGAGTTTAAAGTCTTGTTAGTTAACTAGCGTTGTTTAATTTCATCGTATTTTATTCTACAATATTATCTAAAATGACTATGTATAATAAGTAGGTTGAACTAGGCTACTATATATGCTATCGATAGTATTAAGTCATTGGTGTTATTAAGTTTTTAGTCTTTGGATTAAGGAATGCTAGGGGGCCTGGTCGTTACATTTGGTATCGAAACCAATCACCAGTCGGAAGTGTATGATGAGTCTCGACTGAGTCGGGATCTGAATGACAAGACTAGCGAGACAAATCTCACATCGTCTGGTGATTTTGGATTGTGTGTGTGGGGGCTGACGAGAACGTCAGACCTAAATGGGAGAAAATTTGTGATACCCAAATAGCTCCATATCGGATGGGTATATAAGAGACTATGGACACTAATAATAATAACTGGGCTTAAGTATTTTGGGTCAGTGGTTTGGGTCTAATGAGTTATTATTACTAGTGAGTCAGATCGTTACATATGTGCGGTTAGAATGATAGTTTAGTAGGTGCATGGTAAAATAGTATCATCTAAGAGGATGGAAATGGTCAAAATGATAAATTTAATAATGAAAAATTTGATAGCACCAAGTGCTTAGTGTTATCGATAGTATAATAGTGCGACTCTAAGTAAGTCTAAAAGTCATTAGATAGAATCAAGATATTAAGAGACCTAAAGTATCGTCACTGTCTAGGATAAACAATTAGCTTTCTTTTTCTGAGGTTATGGGCCGGTCACGATCTGTTCGCGTCTCACTCAGGTGAGAAAACGAGTTTAATTGCGAGTGGAATACGGGCATGGGCTCTCAATAGCAAAGCGCCTTGATGATATGTTGGATCCTATACGGTCATATGTTCGAAATCCTGACAAGAAAAACTGAGTAGAGTTCTAGAAACGCAAACATTCTATTCTCAAACAAAAGAATACGATTTAGTGACATCTTTTAGAAAAAAAAAGAATTACTATTTTTAAATAAATTTATTAAATCTGATCATCATCCACCGACTAAATTTGACTAAGACATGATCGTGGATCAATTCGTAAGAAACGCGTCTCCATACTTTTACGACTTTTGATACGTAAACTTTCGTGTGCCCTCGGGGGTCGATACAACGCGTGGTGCACGGTGCACTTGGTGCATGCAATAATAAAAACTCCACTAGTTGTTAGGGTCACATTCCTCTTTTAAGGATTCCTTCTTCCTGTGCCCACATTCCCATATTTCACATGCATTTATGCATCCTTTGATTGGCCCCTCCCACCCACTTGATCATAATACTCCATCCTTGTCAACTTGACAAAGAGGTAGGAAGTTTGAGAAAGAGAGAGAGAGAGAGAGAGAGAGATATGAGAGATGCTTGATCTACAATCAGTAGGTAGTTGTAATCTTATAACTTGACCATCTAAGGGCCAACTTTTTCGTATCGTTGTTATCGCTTCGTTTACTAAAAAAGAATCGTGGAAACGTTCAAATGGAGAGTTGTAAGATTACAACTTGTCTTTAGCTGCAGAAAAGAAGATTCTTCGTAATAGTTATACGACGTATATAGGATATGTATTCGAGATCAATCTTGTTATGCTATAAGATTGTGAAAAATTAATCTAATGAAAGATAATATACGATAATTTTAAATTTTACTTAATACTGACCATTTCTAGCGTAGGTGGCAAAGGTGTTGGTTGACATGAAAGTCTTTAAATGGGTGCTGTTACATCATATGAAAATATAATATCGAATCAATTCTGTTAAGACGAGTATGTAATATGATAATTTTATAGTAAAATGATACTCTAGAAAACATTTTTATTGTATACTTTTGTGTAATATGAAAGTTTTTATTTGGGAATTGTTATTTCTATATAAAATAGTTGTGACAAATAACACTTTCTCTCTCTCTCTATGCAAGAGAGATAGAGAGGAAGAGTTATTGTTCATTGAGTTGGGACCATTATTTGCCCTTTACAGCTATGGGTATAGTTGAGAAACAATCAACCTAGGCTAATGAAGAGAAAAGAAAGGGACTCTAGTATAGGGACCATATATTTTCTTGTTTCTACCTTGTGATATTTGTAAACTTTTGTGAAAAAGAAAGTAGCTTACAAGATAGATTGCAAGTGATTGAAATCTTTGATGTGTCTCACTTTTAGCTTTGAAATATCTCCTTAGTTTTTTTTTTTTTTTTTTTTTTTTTTTTGGCCTTTTTACAATATTCATAGGAGCCATTATCTAGAAACCTCGTCTAAACCTTTATTAACCCGAAGTTCCAAGCTCGAGAATCGAGCCCCAAGTTTAAGGTTTGGATCCTGATTTCATAATAGGCTATCAGGCACCTTATCACTGGTCTACCTCCATTTAGAAACACGCAGTCAATTCATTTAAAGCGTATAAGAACAACGTCTACAGGTCTCGACTGTGACAAAGTCCAACCAACCTTACGCCACTTTTAACTTAACTCGGCCTAATTCAACCTCATGCTACTTCGAACATGACTCGGCTTAATCCAGCCTCACACCATTTCGAATATGACTCGGTGTAACCTGGCTTTTCGCCACTGGCCAATATGTTGGCTCATTTAAACCAACAATCCCCTCCCGCACCTGTATAAATTCACACCATATGAGAATCGAATCCGTGACCTCTAACTCTAATACCACTTGTCGGATCGTTGATACTAACCATTAATCACAAAAGCTAGAGCTATTAGAAATACGCAATCAATTTACTTAAAGTGTACAGATGCAGCGCCCACGAATTTTGATTGTGACTCAGCCCAACCTACCTCAAGCCATTTCGAACGTGATTCGGCCCAACCTGGCCTCTCGCCATAGGGCAGGATGCTAGCCCATTTAAGCCAACACTAACATGTAATTTCGTTCTCTCGATGAAATACTAAAGATATCTTCTACAAAAAAAACAAAGGAGCGAAAAAAATTACGACTACTAAGCTTTTGTTTCTGTTACGAAACAAATCTATTAGATGTATGGGCTGAAAGATTTAACGCGAAATTTATTGGGCCTAAACCACTGGCTCAAAATGCTGAAACCTACTTATTAATTCTAATGTCACCATCATATATAAGCCCCTCACACTTTCTCACATTATTCAATATGGAATTGCATACTATATTGTTTTAGGCCTTGATGTCGTGTCGGCCTAATCACACTAGTCTAAAATCATCATGTGACGTAAAGCCCACCTCACACTTCCGATTTGTCTGTCGACCGAAAGAACCCAAAATTTTTTAGGCCCAAACCACTGGCCCAAAATAGTAAATCCCAATTATCAGTTTTGATATGTCCATCACATATGAGCCCCCTCACTCTTTTCCATATTATCTAATGTGAAATTATTGATAAGACACAATCCACCCACATCCTGTCCTCTATTGCGCTTGATTTTTGTTTTAAAAGCCAAAAAAATTAATAAAAAAACTTAATGAGCTTATTTCAAAATAACCTAAGTTAATAGGGTCTCCACATATTTTTGACCAAATAAATAAATTAAAAAAAATAAAGACACATAACAATCAATTTTGTTATCAAAAAAGAAAAAAGAAAAAGGGGAAATGATGAAGTTGTGGACTTATTATATCATGGCAAGTGCCAAAAAAGATTAGACCAAAAATCTTTGCTTAGAATTGGATCTACATAAAAGTTTGGTAGGCCAATTTATTTAGCTTGTCTAGGATTAAATGTTTGATCAAAACTTGGGCTAGGTTTATGTATTGTTTCCAGGGGGTAACATACATATACCTCAAAATCATGACAAACATATATAGTCCACAAAGTTTCAATACAACTACATGCATAAGTACAACCTAACATTCCAATTATGGTAAGTGCTTTGGTACAATTTTGACAAGCGGCTCATCCGACGGTAAATGTTGTGTGGTTTGGATGGATATATATCGGTCATGATGATAGGATGCAGTTACACGCTACAACATGCGGATAGAATATTCTCTGTAACGGTGATTTCACGTAATTATTGTGTTAAGTAGATCCAGATTCAGGTCAGATTAAATAAAGAAATTGAAAATTAGGCTCGATCTCGATGTTATTGGATATGTGATTGATTTGCAATCTGGTCCAGCCTAGCCAGCTAGACTGAGACCAGACCAAGCAAACAAAAACTTGATCTCACAGGTAGAGCTAGATTTGCACAAGTGATAGACAGTCAGTATTATGATGCACTAAAACAAAAAAAAAAATCAGTCAAAATCGAATATTATGATCATTATAAGTGAAGTCAGTTCTGTTAAATTATAGGCTAAATTACATAAAATCTCTCTGTAATATCTCGCTTTTTCACTTTGCCCCCCTATCTTTTAAAAGCCTACATTTTGCCTCCTCATAATTACTGAATTGTCTTTAGGGGGCAACGGCGTTAACGGAGGAGATAAATTGACGAAAATGTCCTTACCTTATATTGGAGGAAAAAGGTAATGGAGGGAAGAGAAAGGGGTTTCGACTTATTTTCCGCCATTCTTGAAGGGTATTTTGGGTATATCCAATAATATTTTTTAAAAAATTAACGGCTCACTCACGGAATGGTGACGGTGGGAGTGTAAATGCATATTTCGGTAATTACGAGGTGGCAAAATGTAGGCTTTTAAAAGACATGAAGGCAAAGTGAAAAAGCGGAATATTACAGGAAGATTTTCTGTAATTTAGCCTAAATTATATGAAATAATCGTTATACTACAAAAGTTTAAGCTAATAGAGAACAATATTTATTTATTTTATATTCAACACTCTCCGTCACATTTGGACTCAAAATTTTTAATAGACGTCCAAGATGCGAGATTCGAATTTAGAAGCTCCTGGGCTCTGATATCATATTAAATTATATGAAATAACTATTATACTTCAAAAACTTAAACTAATAGAGAACGGTGTATATATATTTTATATTCAACAAGTTTTTGAATCAGTTGGATAGAGAGGAATAATCGAGTGGTTGCTTAGCTTTTTAATAACTCTAATCCTAACAAAATCGATTATAGTAAACAACATAAGGCAAATTAGTAACTTTACAAATATTTGGTTTGTGCATGGCAATTAGATGGCCACATCTGTCACGCGTCGAGATCGTCAATTTGGACAGTTCGGGCACGCCAACATATCCGTCAACCAGACATAACCTCTCTATATTTGAAAAAAACGAATCAATCATCTCAATCAATACAAGTATATAATGAAATACAATATCAGAATAAAACTGCTAAACTAAAATATTCAACCTTGCAAATAAAGGTCATTTCCATATAATATGAGATATTTATTAAAGGGGCAATTTCTTATATACTCCTACAAATTTTCCTGTTTTTAGATTTACCTCTCTTAGAAGGCTAATATTATAACTACCCTTCCTATGTTCCAATTTCTTTCTAAAATATCCCTGAAGTTAAACTCTGTTAGTGTACCATTTGGAGCTGCCGTTATCTGTGTAAAATTACCATTTTGCCCTTTCAAATATACATTTCTATCATAACCAACTTTTCCTATCATAACCAACTTTTCTTATGTACCCTTAAAATTTTCAATAGTTTTGGTAGATAGAGACAAAATAGTTATATCTGATAGTTTTCAACTCCGATTATTATTTAACTCTAGTTTAACCGTACTTAACTTAACAAAGGGAAACGGTAAGGATATTTTTAATAACGGTGGAACGTATGAAGGATATATTGGAAACAAAAAAAATAAGAGGGGTAAATCAGATATTTCTTCATATTTCAGGAATACACAGGCAATTATCTCTTTATTAAAAAGTTCTTATTAGGATCCAACTCTTGTTCTAATTTTATTTGTAACTAATCACAATTAAACTTTTCAACTCCGATAGAAATTTTTCGTATTTACAAGCGGTGCAATTCAAGCATCTCACAAAATCTCAAGTATTCTCGTCTTTCTGCAGATTTTCGTCTGTTAATTTGAAACTTTCTGAAAGAAAACTAATGATCGCATAATTTAAAATCCTATTCAGGATGAGGAAAATGAAATCGAAGAAACTAACATACTACAGAGGATAAAATACATAGCCCATTCTAAATATATATTGCTCCTCGCTAATAAGGATATACAAATAAATCCTTGTATCCTTCTGTTGTTGTTGGCTTAAAGGGACCAGCATCTTACTATCTGGCGGGAGATCAGATTTGGCCGAGATACGTTCGAAATAGCATGAGACTAGGTTGAGCCAAATCATGTTCGAAGTGACGTGAAGCTGGTTGGATCAACTCACAATCGAGATTCGTGAACGATGTATCTGTACGCTTTAAGTGAATTGGTTGCGCATTTCTAACAACTCGAGCTTTTGGGATTAATGGTTAGCGTCAACGATTTGACAAATGGTATCAGAGACAAAGATGACATGTTTAATTTTCGCATGCTGTGAATTTGTGCAGGCCATGTTTGGAAGGGGATTGTTGGCTTAAAGGGACCGATATATATCCTATCTTATGGCGGGAGACCCAATTGGACCAAATCACATTTGAAATGGCATGAGCCTGGGTTGGACCGAGTCATATTTGAAGCGGCATAAGACTGGTTGGGTCAAGTCACAATCGACACCCATAGATACTGTGTCTGCACGTTTTAAGTGAATTAGTTGTATATTTTTAACAGCTCGAGTTTCTGAAATTAATAATTAACGTCAACAATCTCACAGTCTTAACAATTTAACTCTTGTAGAAAAATTTTAAAATATCATTTCAAATACCAACTATGTATTTTGTGTAGTAGAAAAATATTTCTGGATATCTTCTTTAATTTGTTCTTTTAATCAAATAATAATTAAACATAGTTAGTGATCAAATTATAATTAAACACAGTTAGTGATCGACGTTATTATACAAAACAAAATTCAGGCAAAAATATATAAAAATATATTTTTTATTTTTATTTTTTAGTCAGACTATAAAAAATATATTATAACCGACTTCTTACAACACATATGATAATATATAAAAAAATAAACAGAATATTTTTATTCATCGAACTTTATCATCCCACGTAACAAAATCTATCTGTAATTTCGAATAAAATATAAAACTATTATAATTCTTAATTTACGAGTCTGACTACTATGCTTGTACAAGCACCAAGCAATTAGTGTTTGTAAGTTTTCTACCGTTAGATTTATCACTTTGACTAATTTTATCTCTTAGATCATTTAATTCCACCAACCAGTCACTTAACCCAATGAGCTCACCATTATACTAACCACACATCTTTTCATCCAATGACTAAAAATCTACAATGCACCAATGACTTCGTATTTTTAAAAATATTTGTAATTCGTTGGGCTTAAACCACAACCTCAAATTAATGCTTAAGCCCAGTTATTATTATTAGTGTTCATATCTTATATATACCCAAACACATCCACACTTCTATCGGATGTGGGAGGGTGTCACAGACTCCCTCCGTTTAGGCCTGACGTTCTCGTCAGTCCAAACACACACACGACATCCCAAGATCATCAGGCGATATGAAACACACACACACAGCAGCCCAAGATCACCACGCGATATGAGACTTGTCTCGCTAGTTCTGTCATCTAGACTCAGGCTCAGCCGAGACTCACCGCACACTTCCGGCTGGTTGTTGGCTCTGATACTAAATGTAACGACCCAGCCCACTAGCAATAATAACTCGTTTGATCTAAACCATAGCTCAAAATACTTAAGCCAGTTATTATTATTAGTGTCCATGTCTTATATATATTCAAACACATTCACATTCCTATTCACATTTCTATTCGATTTGAAATTATTAGGATGTCACAGTATCTAAGCTTAATTCCTTAATTTACACTTATTAGGAGGTTCAAAGTTCAATTCAACTTGTCCAATTCGGGAACCCTAGGAACCACATTCATCATTTTGTAGCTTGTGCTTTTTTGAATCATGACCATGTACATCAAAAAAGAATGTAAACAATTACTTGGACATGCATGAAATGCGCATGTGAATCCCACCGACAAAATATCGACATTGTAAATACATTGCATGCAAACACCAGGAGGGGAATCATGTCCTATCAAAGTTCTAGATATTTTGATTGGCCAAACAATTTTGTTACCAATAATAGCCATTGGGTTGGTGTTACCATGTGACCTTTTGGAGCCACTCCCCATGCATGCTTTATGGTGAATGGTGCCATGCATGCTAGGGAAAATTATAGAAACACTTCCTAAATTTTAGATAATTTTTTTGTAATAAATTTTTTAAATATATATATATATATATATAATAAAATTATTAAAAATTGTATAATTTTCTTGTTTGGTTCATACTGAAGAAGTATTTGTTGTGAATTGAGAGAGAGAGAGAGAGAGAAAGAGGCGGGAAAGATATAGAATGAGAAAATAGTTAGAATGATAGTGAAATGAGGGTTTGGAGGGATTTCAAAAACAAATTGAAATTTTTTTTTTTTTTTTATATTCTCTACACTCCGAAATAAAATATACTTTGCCTCCCTCAGCATTCATAAGAATTTATTTATTTTTTTGAAAAAGATCTATTTCTTTCAAAATAGAATATTTCGGATCGGATTACTTAGTTGTTGGAGTAAAATTCAAAATCCTAACATTAGTTACGTACATTATCCAAACGCAATAATTGATTGTGGATTACCAGTAATTCTAGACATATTACGACAACCAAATACCCCCTTAAATCTCTGGTAAATAAATTTCTAATTTTTAATTTTGGCAAGTAAATCTAATAAACTTTATCAAGTGGTTCACATAATTTTGCAAAGTTTAAAAACATAGTAAAATGTATTTTTTTTTCTATTTTATAGTTTGAAAAAAGCAGTAAGGATCAAAGATTGATTCTATTTTAGTTTGACAAGAAGTATGTTCTTTTATAGTTTGAAAAAAACAGTAAGGATCAAAGATTGATTCTATTTTAGTTTGAAAGAAGTATGATCTTTTATATATATATATATATATATATATATATATATATATATATATATATATAGCTAGGCTGGAATACTATTAATAGTATCAAGTCATTGGTGCTATTAAATTTTTAATTCTTGGATTAAAAAATGTGTGGTTGAGATAATAGTGTGCCCCTTCGGTTTAATAGGTGATTGGAAAAATAGTATAATCTAACGGGCGAAAATGATCCAAGGGGTTGATATAAGGGTAGAAAACCTGATAGCTTCAATAATTTCATACTATTAATAGTATATATATATATATATATATATATATATATATATAATTAGGCTAGAATACTATCGATAGCACCAAGCCATTGGTGCTATCAAGTTTTTAGCCGTTAGATAAAAAAATATGCGGTTTGGATTATAGTGGGCCCCTAGGGTTTACTAGGTGGTTGGTTGAATAGTAAAAATCTTAGGGGACCACTATAATCCCAACCGTATATCTTTTCATCCAACGGCTGAAAACTTGATAGCACCAATTGTTTGGTGCTATCGATACTATTCTAGCCGGACTATATATATATATATATATATATATATATATATATATATATATATATATATATATATATATATATATATATATATATATATATATATATATATATAGTATAAATTCTAGAGACTACTATAATTCTAACCGCACATTCCTTCATCCAAGAGATGAAAACTTATGAATATAAAAGAATTTTACTCATAAGAGTATAGTAGCCGGACTATATATATTATATATATATTATATATATATATATATTTGACTATTATATTTTTATAAGTATAGATTCCTTCGTACTCATAAGTTTTCAGCCTTTGGATGAAGGAATGCACAGTTAGGATTGTAGTGGCCTCCTATAATTTATACTATTTCACCAACAACTTACTAAATCCTAGGGGGGACCACTATCATCCTAACTACACATTCCTTCATCCAAGGGCGAAAAAGTTATGAGTACAAAGGGGTTTATACTCATAAGAAACAAAATCAATATCTTTGATGTAAAATTTTAATATTATATCATCATATTTTGTGAGATTTTAAGTCATTTTAATTACTGGGCAAATTATATTAATAAATCGCGAAAATTATTTTCTAGATCCTTTAAATACTGTAAAAATCTAACGAAACCAATCATCAATTCGAAAGTTCCAATATCGAAAACGACTTTAACTTTTAAAAACATACAAGTCTAGCTCATATATATATATATATATATATATATATATATATATATATATATATATATATATATATATATATATATATATATATGAATTAGGCTAGAATACTATCGATAGCACCAAGTCATTGGTGCTATCAAGTTTTTAGCCTTTGGATTAAAAAATGTGTGGTTAAGATGATAGTGGTCCTCTAGGGTTTACTAGGTGGTTTGTTAAATAGTAAAAATTTTAGGGAACTACTATAATTCCAACCACATATCTTTTCATCCAACAGCAAAAAACTTGATAGCACCAATTGCTTGGTGCTATCGATAGTATTCTAGCCGGACTATATATATATATATATATATATATATATATATATATATATATATATATATATATATATATATATATATATATATATATAACTTAAGCTTTCTAAATTATTAATTATAATTATCTGATAATCCCTTTCAATTGATTAAATACTAATATATTACTAATGTGGTAGTAATAATTAAAGGGACAAAATTTAAGTGGGGAACTTTCCAACAACGCCCCCATTTGTGAGGCCCCGATTTGCTGTCACTTGTTAACCTTTTAACATATTTTAAATAAATTAATTTTGAATTTATTTTATGTATTCAAATTTATTTTATATCAGTTGTGAAGGAAACAATAAACGTGTTAATTTTTTATGTGTTACGCAATATATTAACTCTACAATCCAAAGGGATCCCAAAGCCAACTTTTCTCCTAGTCTTCTTACTTTCAATTTTTTTAATGCTAAATATTTAAAATAATAATAATAATAATAAATCTAGAGAGGAGGATTACAACTCTTGAATGGAATTTTGTTATCCTATGACACTCTTTGGTTTATTGACTTAACATTTTTCTTATCTATATTGCTCCCAATTTGGGTCTTTTTCTCTTTTTCTCCACATGGAAAAAAAAAAAAAAAAAAAGCATTCTAAATTAATTTCTTTAGCAATAATAATTTATTAGGCCTAAATCACTGGTCCAAAATGTTTAAGTTCGGTTATTATTATTCGTATACATTATTTCTTATAAATCCAATCGTAACCTCATTTTCTTCTCCGTCAGTCCAAACACACGCACACAGTTCAAAATTATCAAACGATACTCGTCATACACTTTCGACTGGTGATTAATTCTGATACCAAATGTAACGACTCGATCCACTAACAATAATAACTCGTTGGGTCTAAACTACCGGTTCAAAATGTATAAATTCAGTTATTGTCTCTTATAAACTCAATCACAATCTTATTTTCAGTCGACGTGGGACTATTGTGGTGTCATATATACACAAAATTTAAAATATAACAATAAATCAAAAGTTTCACAATAAAATGTCGTTGGAGAACTTCCCACTTCATTGACCATTGACCATTGAAATGCTTCAACACTAACACATCACAATCATATATATATATCACCATTTAGTCAACTCAATTGAACTTCGCAACTAAATCATAGCAACTTAAACATTTGAATCATAAATTATAATAAATTAAAATTTGAGCATCAAAATATCAAAGTGCCATGGACTCCTCAAAGTTTAAGGACTAAAATAGTAATTTAACCTTTGAGAACTCTCTAAAGTTCAAGGGGGGGTACATTTATTCTATTACAACTTTTGTTGGTTGGAGGAGATGGTACCTCTTCAATTTGGCCAATCAAAATAGTGGTTGGTGTTTTTACTTTGTTGTACAACACATGCCCATTATGATCACCAAAAAAAGATTCAAAACCCTAATTATGTGATGGGAGTCCCTTCTTTGTTCATGAGGTTTTTTTATCATAAGATTGACAACTTTTGCTTCTGATTTTGACAAGCAATTATTTTGCGTTATTCGTAGATTAATACGATGTATCGGGAGTGTAGATACGACGAGTGTTGAATATAGGGCTGCAAGCTTAGCACGTCCTTGTTTTTGTGCCAGCTCGTATTCGATTTGAAATAAATTTAAAAATAATTTATTCAAAATTAATTTTAAATATAAAATGAGCTGAATTTTTTTATTTGAAAATAATTTCAAACCGAGCACGAGTAGGTCTCTACTCATTCCTGTTCGGCTCGAAATAGTTCAAATAAAGTCATAAACGAGCCAGCACAGAATCGATTAATTATGAGCCAAATTAGAATATGGCTTAAAATTAGCTTGAAAAATAGAAAAAAAAAAAAAAAACTTATAATTTTGAGCAGCTCGAATTAGATTTCGAGTCAAACTCAATCATGGCTTATTCTGTCTCGAAATTGCTTAAGTTTGGCTCGAATCTAATTTGAGTCGAATTCGAGCAATGCCCATCTCATGTTCAGCTCGTTTGCACCCTAGTTCGGCGGAACAAAAACTTCTTCTCTCAGCTCGCCGACGAGGCTACCACTCGGTTCACCCATGACGACATCGCTGCCCTCCTGCTCTCCTTTTTCGTGAGACAACTTGGAGTGGCCGCTGTAAGGCGGTCTACACTCAACCTCGACTCGCTGTACCCCCCTATCGATTCGGAGGTGGACTTTCTGAGTCTCCAGGCCCCTTTCGAGGAGGACGAGGTTAGAGGTGCGATCTTCTCTTGCGCTCCGGACAAAGCCCCTGGACCCGACGGCTTCCCTATGCTGTTCTTTCACCGCTTTTGGCCCGTTATCAAAGCGGGCATTTTGGAACTCTTCTCCACCTTCCACAACGGTGGCCTCGATCTCCGCGAGATCAACGCCAGCTGGATTTGTCTCATTCCAAAGAAAAGCGAAGCTCTCTTCGCTAGCGACTTTAGGCCTATCTGCCTAGAGAACAGCCTAGTCAAGATTATCGCTAAAGTTTTGGCTAATAGACTTCAGCGCCTCTTGGAAAAGCTTATCAACCCGTTTCAGACGGCTTTCATTAAAGGAAGATCACTCCTCGATAACTTCTATTGTGCCCACATTCTAACTCATCATCTTCACTCAACAAACCAACAAGCTGCGATTCTTAAAATCGACTTTGAGAGAGCTTTCGACCAAGTCGACTGGAGGTTTCTGCAGGATCTGCTTTTAGCCAGGGGATTCGGCTCCAAGTGGACAGGATGGATAATGGACCTCCTATCTTCTTCCAGCACGGCGGTCTTGCTTAACGGCAACCCGGGGCACTCCTTCCCTTGCAAACGCGGACTGCGTCAGGGCGATCCTTTATCGCCTCTCCTCTTCCTTCTTTGCATCGATGTGCTATTCAGAATGCTCCAGGCGGCGGCTATCTCCAACTATCTCCCTTCGGTGGGCATCGGGGATCTAAGGGTCCACACTATCCAATTCGCCGACTATCTCCTTATCTTTTTCGACGGTTCTGTCAGATCGGCGAGGGTCATCAAACTCATTTTGGATGCCTTTACGGAGACTTCGGGTCTTAAAATCAATTTTGGCAAGAGCTCTATTTCTTCGATTAATCTGCCGAGCTCTAACACCGAGGTGCTTGCATCCTTTTTCGGCTGCTCTACTCAGGGATTCCCCATCAAGTACTTGGGCTTACCATTATCACCTAAGGCTCTGCGCAAACCCGATTTTTTTCCTATCATCGAGAAATTGGATAAGCGTCTGGCGGGGTGGAAGGGTCTTTTGCTCTCTAGGGGGGGCGTCTGGTGCTTCTAAATTCGGTACTTTCATCCATTCCGTCCTTCTTTTGTGCTGCTTTCAGACTCCCTAGCTGGGTAGTTAAATCGATTGACAAGATTCGCCGGAATTTCTTCTGGAAGGGAAAAATTCTAAATAGCGGCTTTCACTGTTGGGTTAGATGGGAGCATTTATGTCGACCAATCATTAGCGGGGGTCTGGGCATCCGTGACCTCCGCAACTCCAATTCGGCTCTCCTTTTGAAAGGATTATGGACTTTTCATCATTCTAAGGCGCTCCCCTGGGTGCGATTGTTGTCCCTGAAACATTACGCCCGTAGGCCTCCCCTTTCTGCAGAGGCGTTACCGGCGGGCTGCTGCCCTATTTGGAAGGGTATGCTTTCTACCGCTCCTATCTTCACTTCTTCCACCTCCTTCACAATCGGAAACGGCAAGTCGACGAGCTTCTGGAATGCGCGTTGGAGTGGGGACCTTTTACTCAGAAACCGTTTCCCTAATTTATTTGCTGTGGCTTCCCTTAAGCATCTCTCGGTATCTAATTGGATCCGCCGTTTTGGCTCTCAATCTAACTTGGGGTTTGATAACAACCTCTGTCTGGAGGCTACGCGGGAATTACCTCTTCTAAAGGCTGCGACCACTAGCTTCGTTCTCTCGAACTCTGAAGACTCGATCTTCTGGAAATGGAGCATTAACGGGACTTTCTCGGCCAAGAATGCTTACAATTTCATGGCTTACGACGGGGTGAATGACAACAAGATCAGAAATCTGTGGGGTATTCGGATCCCGATTAAGATAAAAAATTTTCTGTGGATAGCAGCTAGATACAGGTTGCTCACGGCGGAGTTGCTTTATAGAAGAGGTTGGCAAGGACCTTCAATCTGCATGGGTTGTGGGGCAAGTGACGAAAATCTGGATCACCTTTTCTTCTATTGCAATTTTGCGAGGTCGATTTGGGAGGGGTTACTTCAGCTCCGGCCTATCACTCGTAACAGGATACTTTATTACTCGGGGGATTTCGCGAGTAGATGGGAAGGAGCGAGGTTGACCTTGACGGGTCAAGCTAAAGAGCATTTCGATCAATTATTCGCCGCTACTTGTTGGGAAATTTGGCTTGAACGCAACAGGCGCATTTTTTCTAATAGATTTTCCCAGAGTGCTTCCTGTGAGATTAGAATTCAGAACAGCATCTACCTTTGGACCTTGGCTCTAGGGTGATCTTCGGGGCAGTTAATTCATCAGTCGGGGATCCCTTGCACTATCGCTGTTTTTGCTTGTTTTGACTGTTTTCCTTTATATCAGGGCGTGAGGGAGTGACTTCATTGCTACTCGACTTTGCCTTTGGTGCTTCTTCTTCTCGACGGTCTTTTGAGCACCTTTACGGGGCAAACTCGACTGTACCTTCAGAATTTAAAGGAAGGATTGAGTGTTTTTACCTTTCATCAAGCAAATCTTCCAAGGCTTTGCTTCCATCTCATACCTGGTGAAGATTATAGTGAGAAGTTAGAAATCTGCACTGCCGGACCACTTACTATCATTGTTTCTTTGCATTGAATTGGCTTGCGAGCGCTTGAAATCACTCACATGGTTCACTACTATGTTTTTATTTCTGGGACCGCGCTGCGCATGCGAGGGTGGTAATTTATCATTTTCTACGGTTGGTTTTGGCTTCCTGTTGATGTCGCTGGGGAGGATTTTGGAGTCCTACACAATTGTGGGTCGCCTGTATGGCGTTTCTTATCTTTATCTTAACACCTATGGGGGGACAAGAAGTCTAGACTTTGATAAGGGGAATCCTTTTTTTGCTAACCTAGGCTTCCCGAGTTCTGGGAGCTAGTTCTCATTACTTTTGGAGGAGGCACCGTAACTGCGGCTACTAACTCAAATTTCCATGGTTGAGCCCTACGTGTGGATATCTGCAGGTCCAGTTTTTCTCTCATGAATTGGAGGAATTGCTTCTACCATCTGGTTCATGCAGGAAAGTTGCGGTGAAGGAAATTTCTTCTAACATCTGGTTCATCAGTCTCTACAACTCACTTGGGATTATTTTTTGAATTTTGCTATGAAGATAAGCTTGGGCAACTTGGGTTAACAAAGAATGGTTGAGTGTACCACCTGGTTCTTGCAGGAAATTGGAAATTTGTCTCTCAGTGTGTGGTTTAGACACTATGTCGACGATGGCAAGCTTTCAATCAGCAGCAACAGCAGTTTTCCTAGCAGTTTTGATCTACTATTGAGGTGTTAGACTCCGGTTTATAGCAGTTTTCTAGCAGTTTACACTTTGTCGTTGATGGTAAGCATTCGTTCGTGTGACTATTGAGCTTCAAAGGATACCGATCCCTTCCTCATCGACTGTTTGCTTAACGGGGTTTAACTTTATCCTCCTTTTGACTTGGCTTCATCAGATTTTGCCTTCGCTCCAATTCTGTATGGTTGATGTCTTAGGAGACTTTGTATTATGAATGGGTTTAACGAATGGTGTATCTGGATCGGCTACTGGAATTTCACTGATGTTGGGAGCCTACTCTGCAGCAGTTGTGTCTCTCTTTGTGTGGTTGCGACACTTCGTTGTTGAGGGCAAGGTTCCGATTCGAGACTCTTTGTTTCTTTTAACAGTTTACATCTAGACTGAGGTGTTAAATATCATGTATCTTTGGTTCTGCTTTCATCTGAGGACCCATCTCACCTAATCTGATGCTCTGAGAAGCCGGTGGAGGAGATAGTGCTCGACTGCTATCGTGTAAACCGACGGCACTATCTCTCAGCAGCAGCAGCAGCAGTTTTCCACAGTTTTCCACAGCTACTTTGTGAAACTGCAAGCTTCCCTCTGGTTTGAATTATGCTATCTTTGTTAGACCTGCCAAGATTTGTTGGAAAATGATCAACTTTAGAGAGTTAACTAAAGCCATCTATTGCTAAAGTCATCATTTCGCTCCTCCGCTTTTTACTTTCAGAGGGAACTTTTGAGGCTCATTTGATGGATCTAGGATTGACAGAATGAGACCACTGTTTTAAGCTATGGTTTGGAGGAATGAGGGTTATAGGAAGGCTTAATCAACTGAAGAAGGGCTCTGAGTTAACATTACAAGGCTGTGTTCAATGCTGATTTTTATGCATGTTGACCTTCAGAGTATTGTTATTGGGATGGCCATGCACATGGACTTCAATTTTCTCTTCGTATTTATTGGTTGCTGATATTACAATGGGTCGAAGTTGCTATGCGGCGGGCAGCGAGATGATTTGTCCGTGAAATATTGTTGTTGTAATGCTGGTTTTGTTGCTTTTGGGCCTGTATGGGTAGTTACATTGTTCTTATTTTGCTTTTCGGGCTCTAACCCCACTCCGTGCGGGGGGCCATCTCGGTTATCTTTGTAACTTTCTCAAATAGGGTTTAACCCTGTTTAATCAAAAAAAAAAAATATTACATAAAAGATATACTATTCTCGCATAGCTTAAATTTTTAAAAATAAATATTTTAATTGCGTATAGTATGAGAGTAGGAAATTCTATGTTTAAATTTTTTTAGACTCATAATAAAAGAGATAGAGAGAGAGAGTACAACTTAGTTTTTAGAGACAAATGATTGTTTCGTATACCAGGCCCTCTGTGCGCCTGGCCTGGCATGACTCTCAGCCGGGTTTGGGCACGCCACGGGCGCTGTCGAACCCGTGCCAGTGACGGGTTATACTGAGCCTAAACTTTTGGCTCATCGGCTCGACCTGGCACGACCCGAAACGGGCTTGGACCATGCCATGCCAAAGGTCCGGCTCGGCCCGGCCCCGAAGGCCGGTCTTGCCTGGGCCTTGGGCCGGCAAATTTAGAAAAAAGGGAGCCCATGTCCCAAGGGAACCCGAGAGAGCTACTAGGCTTTCTCCCTTCTAAATCATTTTTTAAATTTTAAAATTTTGTTAAAATAATTTTTAAATTTATTTTTTTGAATTCTATCTAAATAATTCTTTAAAATTTTTATTTTCTTGTTTTGTGATAATATTTAATATGTCCTTCAAAATTTTAAAAATACTTTATTTATCCTTAATGACCAAAATACTCTTGTTAATTTTAAATAAAATTTTCAAATATACCCTTTTCCTTTAGAGTTTATTAATGAGGTTGGAATTTAGAAGGGTACTTTGGGTAGATAAATTAAAAATAATAATAATAATAATAGTAGCAAAGGGTATATAAGCAAAAGCCTCTTAAATTTTTATTCAAATAATATTTAATTTTTTCTTAAAAATTTGTAATTTTTAAATTTGTAGCCATATTATCCCTCCTCTAATAGTTAAAAAAAAATTATATTTAAAAATTTTGAAGACAAAAATTCTAAAAACTCTAATTATGTTGTGCAAATTGTTTAATGTTCAAATTTGTCCAGCTTTTTTCAAGTCACAATTCATTTATAAATAAATTTTTTTACTTAGAATAAATTAGAGTTTAACCAAATTGTAGAATATGGCAATTCATTTGATTACTTTATTGGGTCCCTAACTTTTTTTTTTTTTTTTTTTTTTTTTTTTCCTGTTTGCTATTAGGTCCCTAACTTTATATTTTATTCCACCATCCAAATTTATGTCGACTCCAATAAAGTTCAAAAGTTTCTGGTCAATCTCAGCACTGACTTTTTCTAATTTTTTAAAGAATTAGACGAGCAAAAGCTCCAAAAGAGGTATCGACATCGTTCTTGAGTTTGATGCGGCGGTAAATGTGGAGGACAATATTGAGATTGCGAGTTATCAAAATGAAAATAGCGTAAAGGTTGGGGAGTAATGATTTGTTACATTCGAAATCGAATGTACTGATGGAAAAATTTATCTTTTCAAATTATTTTTTTAAATAATTTAAACTTAATTTAAACTCAAAATATTATAAAACAAAGTTTAGATGAAGCATGTGAATGTTGAGACGTGCGTGAGCACTGTCCTAGAAGCGAGATTGCCCCTCCACGTGCGAGGCTCCAGTGATCACCCCTAGCGATACAACGACCACTGTCCATCCCGTCGGCAACGACTCCGGGATGGTGCGTAGCGAATCCAACAGCTTTAGGAGATTCAGCAAAAAGGAAAAAACTCAAAGAGAATAGTAAATCTCAGTATGCTTTACTGTAAATTAGAGGAGAGAAATTGTAGGTCAAGTAGTCAATAAAGCTCACTCTTGCTCTCCATTTAAAAAGCCCAAGACAAGCTCCAACGGGTTCTTTCTCGGGCAGCCCACAAAGGCCCTTCCCAAGAAAGGCCTTTGGGTAGCCCGAGAGCCCGAGAAACAAGTTCCCAATGTAGGCTTTAAATGCAAAAGGCAAAAGTCAAATGGACCAAGTGAAAATCGCAAAGGCACGGCCCGTGTGTGTATTGAAAAAGCATTGCTCTCACTTTCTAACCAATACATGTACAAGAGAGGGAGTAAATAAACATACTCTACATATGATGAATTTCCGATGTGGGACTTAACATCACATGTAGAGGGGAAATGGGTTTGGGCTCCCAGGCAAAGCCCATTGATATTGGGCTGCCCAGAAAAGCCCAAAGGCCAAAATACAAGTTTTAAATCATAAAAAACTAATTAAAACCCAACATGTACGATATACATCTCATTCATCTTTGGATAAAGATTTTTTTACTGATCATTTCGAAATAATCAGTAAAATTCATCACACCTCAGAATAGATGGTGTATAAGATGTACACTCGATTTCGAATGTATAATTACATTTTCCACTTCTAATAAGTAGCATTTACCTTTGACAAAGAAAGAAAATGGAAAATACTTCTTGTACACAGAAAATCGGGTGTACATCTTACACCGCATCAATTCAGAGGTAGGAACTTTGAAATGATCTTCTTCACTGGTCATTTCGAAGTGAGCAGTAAAATTTACTTCAATTCAAAATAGGTGGGGTGTATATCGTACACCCGATTTCAAATATATGGATATAATTGCTTAAAGAAAGTAGGATTAATTTTATATAGCTCCTTGTAAATATATCGAATATCAGATATATTACTATAAAGTTTAACTTTATATATTCTTTCGTTTATTATCATTAATTATTATTATTTTTTTAATATAATATAAATAAAATATTAATTTTATCTTTATAAATATATTATTTCAAAATATTGAATTGTTATAATATCTGAAAGGATAAAAAAATAAATTTATTTTTCTTAATTATCAAGATTAAATATTTAATTCATGGTTAATTATATTTTTTTTAATGATATTGACAGTAAAATTATATATAAATAATTTAAAATTTTTAAAAAATAAATATAAAAAAATAAATTTTATAAAAATATATTTATTATTTGATATATTTATAGTGAGCTTTATAAAATTAATCCGAAAAAAATAATAAAGTTGAGGGGTAATTTTAAAATGATTTATATAGTTGAGGGTCACCGTACGTTTTTTGTTTTTTCCACGCCGAATCTCTCCACCTTCTCCGTAGCTCCTTCTCCCTCATTGCCCTATTATTAATTCCCACAAAAAAAAAAAAAAAAAAAAAATCGAAGGAAAAAGGGGGAAAAAAAACCTAGTTCTTCGATCTTGGGGAGATCAATTTCGCGGAATTAAAGAGGTATTTTTTTGATGATTTTCTGGTCGAAGATAATTAAGCTCATAGTTAGGAAGAAGAGGGAGAAGAGGGAGAGGGAGCGGCACGGGAGGGGGTTATGGCGCGATTTTTGGCGCCGGCGGGGGCGGGCGGAGGCGGCGGGCGGCGGAGGGGGCGGGCGCGGCGGGCGAGGAAGGATCGGAGCGGGCGAGGTCGCCGCCAACAACGGCGTCGTTTTTTTCGCCCGGGATCTGGATACTAGGGTTTCCAGATGGTGAGACTCTCTCTCTCTCTCTCTTTCTCTTCACAGTGCTATGGATCGAAACTGATTGAATTTTGATTAATACTCTCTGAGAATATGATAATTGCTGATGTGCTGTAGGTCGAATTCTAGTTTTTTTACTGCTTGAATGGTTGGATTGTTATCTGCAGGGTAAGAATGTGTAGAATGAATGAATTAAGATCCAGAAATGTAGATTTTTCACTCTTGTTCTCCATTTAGCCTTATTCAGATCTGGTATCATCTATTTGGAGATCAAACAGAAGCCATTCAAGGGGAAAAGAAGAAGATCCTGTTCGGATGCAGGAATAAGTTATCCGATGATATCTTATTCCGTGTGAGAATTTTTTTGTTGTGCTTGGAGATAGCATATTTGGCCTTCAAATTATTATTTTTGAATAAGATAAATC
>CM055068.1:48291243-48310949 GCA_029204045.2 Tillandsia leiboldiana | reverse complement strand
TAATTACATTTTCCACTTCTAATAAGTAGCATTTACCTTTGACAAAGAAAGAAAATGGAAAATACTTCTTGTACACAGAAAATCGGGTGTACATCTTACACCGCATCAATTCAGAGGTAGGAACTTTGAAATGATCTTCTTCACTGGTCATTTCGAAGTGAGCAGTAAAATTTACTTCAATTCAAAATAGGTGGGGTGTATATCGTACACCCGATTTCAAATATATGGATATAATTGCTTAAAGAAAGTAGGATTAATTTTATATAGCTCCTTGTAAATATATCGAATATCAGATATATTACTATAAAGTTTAACTTTATATATTCTTTCGTTTATTATCATTAATTTATTATTATTTTTTTAATATAATATAAATAAAATATTAATTTTATCTTTATAAATATATTATTTCAAAATATTGAATTGTTATAATATCTGAAAGGATAAAAAAATAAATTTATTTTTCTTAATTATCAAGATTAAATATTTAATTCATGGTTAATTATATTTTTTTTAATGATATTGACAGTAAAATTATATATAAATAATTTAAAATTTTTAAAAAATAAATATAAAAAAATAAATTTTATAAAAATATATTTATTATTTGATATATTTATAGTGAGCTTTATAAAATTAATCCGAAAAAATAATAAAGTTGAGGGGTAATTTTAAAATGATTTATATAGTTGAGGGGTCACCGTACGTTTTTTGTTTTTTCCACGCCGAATCTCTCCACCTTCTCCGTAGCTCCTTCTCCCTCATTGCCCTATTATTAATTCCCAAAAAAAAAAAAAAAAAAAAAAATCGAAGGAAAAAGGGGGAAAAAAACCCTAGTTCTTCGATCTTGGGGAGATCAATTTCGCGGAATTAAAGAGGTATTTTTTGATGATTTTCTGGTCGAAGATAATTAAGCTCATAGTTAGGAAGAAGAGGGAGAAGAGGGAGAGGGAGCAGGCGACGGGAGGGGGTTATGGCGCGAATTTTGGCGCCGGCGGGGGCGGCGGAGGCGGCGGAGGCGGCGGAGGGGGGCGGCGGCGGCGGCGGAGGAAGGATCGGAGCGGGGGCGAGGTCGCCGCCAACAACGGCGTCGTTTTTCGCCCGGGATCTGGATACTAGGGTTTCCAGATGGTGAGACTCTCTCTCTCTCTCTCTTTCTCTTCACAGTGCTATGGATCGAAACTGATTGAATTTTGATTAATACTCTCTGAGAATATGATAATTGCTGATGTGCTGTAGGTCGAATTCTAGTTTTTACTGCTTGAATGGTTTGGAATTGTTATCTGCAGGGTGTAGAATGTGTAGAATGAATGAATTAAGATCCAGAAATGTAGATTTTTCAATCTTGTTCTCCATTTAGCCTTATTCAGATCTGGTATCATCTATTTGGAGATCAAACAGAAGCCATTCAAAGGGGAAAAGAAGAAGATCCTGTTCGGATGCAGGAATAAGTTATCCGATGATATCTTATTCCGTGTGAGAATTTTTTTGTTGTGATTGGAGATAGCATATTTGGCCTTCAAATTATTATTTTTGAATAAGATAAATCATTAATGTAACGACCCGGCCCACTAGCAATAATAACTCGTTGGGCCCAAACCACAGTCCAAAATGCTTAAGCCCAGTTATTATTACTAGTGTCCATGTCTCATATAAACTCAATCACAATTCCATCCACATCCGATGTGGGACTATTGGGGACGTCACAGACTCCCCCCGTTTAGGCCTGACGTCCTCGTCAGCCCAAACACGCACACAGCAGCCCAAGATCACCAGGCGATGTGAGACTCGTCTCGCTAGTCCTGTCATCTAGACCCAGACTCAGCCGAGACTCGCCACACACTTCCGGCTGGTTATTGGCTCTGATACCAAATGTAACAACCCGACCCCCTGGTTATTGGCTCTGATACCAAATGTAACACTTCCGGCTGGAGAATTGAGAATTTTCTATATATGTGGCGGTCTGTCGCGTCCTGGCTGTTTTCAAACTCTGATTTAAAAAAAAAATAAAAAAATTGTCGCTGTTTTTCGGACTCGGGGCGTGACAATTTAGCAGATGAAATATACTGTCCTACCAAATCATGATACATAAGAATCAGAGTCTCGCCTTCCAATCGCAGAAAAAATAAATAAATCTTCATACGGAATAAGCTATAATCGGATAGCTTATTCCGACACCCAAAGAAGGCCGAAGAAACCTTAGTTATTCGTATATAACGACATATACTTTTATAATTGGTGTATCTTATCTACGTAGATAAGATATACACCCCTTTCGGGGTGTACATGTAGCATTGCCCCTTTTAGTATATCTTTCTAACTTGAGGAGACAAATTATATATTTTTTTTGCAATTATATGTATGTTTTTAAATTTTTCTAAATAGCTGCACTGCTTATGTGCCCTCATATGTGATATGCGGTTGGTGGACCGCCCGCATACTACATAGTTTTTTTCAATTAGCTGATATGCGGTTGTGCTCAGATCATCGACCCAAAATGTCAAAGCCCCGATTATTCCTGTTAAAGGATTGTCGTGCCACTGATACGGGCACTGCCAATCCTTAGCACACACCGTATTTATGTGTCGGCATAGGCTTGTCAGCACCGTCGGCACATCGCCAAACTGTGCCAACTTGCACGGCCATCCTTGCTCGGTTGCGCTCCTATTAGGGACGAAGTTCCTTCTTTTCCCAATATGACACTGTTAGGACTCGCTGTTGAATAAGATTTCAGTTACCTACCAGGGAGAATAGCTATCGATTTGTATGCCCTATAAATCGAGGAATTGGAGAAGAGGAAATGTGTGTGCGAGAGAGTGATCTAGGGAATGCACAAGCAAATAGAAATAGAAATGAAGAGAATAGAAGAGAAAGAAGAAACGAGGAAATAGAAATAGAATGCAAGGCATCTGGTCTAGTATAATGCACATTAGAAGCAAATAAACAAAAAGGTTTTGGATTGCATGTTTATAATTAGCTACTCAAATAGTTGAATATCAAAGTTGCTTCGTATAACTTTGGTGATTTATTTTGATTGTTTATTGTTTTGTTCTTAAGATTCATTTTGTTTACGCAAGCTACTTGAAATATCTACGTGTATAATGTCAAAATGACCTATAATATAGCTCACTAGGTTGCTAGAAATTACTGAATTTCATTTTTCCTCCTCGATTTTTCCTCGATTTCATTATTCGCCATGCATTCTTATATTTTTGTAGTATACGCCTCATTTTATTATTTTTAGATGAACTGCATATGCGCCCTCCTGCCACAAATAACTTTGTGTTACCTCTATTACCTGCGAACAATTTCCACTCAAATGTGTTATCGAAACAGTGGGAATCGATCAAGTTGTAGTCAAAATCAATATAAGACTAAAAAAAGTTTTCTCAAACTAAAGATGACATATTTTTTTCACACTCTAATCAATCAATAGAACGCCGATATCATGGAACTAGACTTGCAAAAGAAATTAGAGGATGGATAAGAGAACTCCTGTGTAACTCTTCTACTCATCTTGTCTTCTTTTTTACATATTTTTGTTTGATTGTTTAGGACTCATATTGATATACTGTCAGCTCTATAATACATGTCTGTTGTTTAATTTTGCGGCCGGTAATCTTGTTCAGACAGGATATGCAGAATTCTGTGCCTTATTATCCTGATTTGAGGTCTGTATGTATGTAAGATTAAATGAATGATATCTTTGATCCCCCTTAATGACAAGCCTATTCAGAATTTCAGATAATGTATTCCAACTGTAACCTAAGCGACCGTCCGTAGAAGCGGTTCTGCAAATATATATATATATTTACGAGGTTCTTTGACCTCAATTTTTCTCGTGTTTTTGTTAGTTTGTACCCTGTCGCGGAGCCAACTGGAGCGAGCTCACGCTGCTGCGGGGAGGAAATTGGGATGCTCCTAGAAAGGGACCAGACCGAGGTGCTGCATCTGCCCTAGTCGTCAAAAGCCCGCCCTAAACCTAAAAGAGAGTCGCGGAGGCCATGGAGGTCCTTAGGAATGCTGGCGCTACCACCGCCTGCTGATCAGTTGGCATCTCGCTACTTGACCGACGGGCTCGTCATCTCCTTTTGCTTTGTCGTTTGTTTTCGTTTCTTTTACTAAGATCCATCAGCTTATTTTAACTCTGCGCTTGTGTAACTGTCAAAACTTGATTATTCGCTTGAAACTGGTGGATAAATTCGACACGGGTTCAGTTATGTGTTTGGAGAGCTTTTTGTGTGAAAGATGCTAAACATGCAACTCTTAAAAGTGAAGTCTGAAGCTGTTACGAGAATATTTGCAGGCGTGAGCTTTCACTGACTTCTGCACTAGTCACAGTAAAGCCTCAGCCAGATCAAAATTGATCCTCAGTAAGAGGAAGATCATATGCAGGAATTCGCTTTCAGGTTTCATCTGCCTTTCAGGGTAACAAACAATGCAGCAGTTTTAGTCTCCCGCAGACTGTAAAGAAGCCTGCGGCGTATAGAAATAAAGGCGGGCGGATGTTGGATTGCGGACGGTGGATTGTGTTTCGGGAGAAACCCGAAACGCAGAGGCACAAATCCACCTACCCGGAAAGCCACACCACTTTACACCACTATGGTCGCAAGCATTTTATAGTTTGTGTTACGTAATATTACATGTAGTTTTACATAACAAGCAAAGCAAATAGCCCGCCATCAATAATGCGAGATATGAGATACTCACTCACCCTCGTTTGCATTACTGACCAAATTACAAATCGGATGAACCAAACACGGTAATTCTGACAGAATAACCCAAACCAAACACGTCCTAAAGTCTTTGTTACGTGACGAGCACTTGATATTAATTTAAAGAGTTTTAGAATTACAATTTAGGTATTAATTTAAAGAATTTAATTTTAAAAAATTTAGAATTACAATTTAGATATTAATTTAAAAAATTTTAGAATTACAATTTAAATATTAATTTAAGGAGTATTAGTGTCACGCGCCGGAGCATGTTAGTGATAAAATTTTTATTAGCCGTTTCTATTGCGAAATTTCATATGTAAACGAGCACCAGATTTATAAAATTTATAACAATTAGTAGCAGGGCGGGCTGCAAATTTTAAATACTTACTAGTTGCTATAAAACAATTAGTAGATTCTTTGTAGACATTAATTTAAAAAAATTTAGAATTATAATTTAAATATTAATTTAAGGAGTATTAGTGTCATGCCCTGTAGCATGTTAGTGATAAAATTTTTATTAGCCGTTTCTATTGCGAAATTTCATATGTAAACGAGCACCAGATTTATAAAATTTATAACAATTAGTAGCAGAGCGGGTTGCAAATTTTAAATACTTACTAGTTGCTATAAAACAATTAGTAGATTCTTTGTAGACATTAATTTAAAAAAAATTAGAATTATAATTTAAATATTAATTTAAGGAGTATTAGTGTCATGCCCTGTAGCATGTTAGTGATAAAATTTTTATTAGCCGTTTCCGTTTCTATTGCGAAATTTCATATGTAAACGAGCACCAGATTTATAAAATTTATAACAATTAGTAGCAGAGCGGGTTGCAAATTTTAAACACTTACTAGTTGCTATAAAACAATTAGTAGATTCTTTGCATAAATTGTGAAAACAATAAGCATAAATTGTGAAAACAATTTTTTAGTGTGATTCACTCTTTCTTTATGTTTGTTTAGAAAATAGATGAGCCCAAACATGTGACATTCATTGTGTGCTCATTTATTTCTTGTGAGAAGGTGAAGTTGTAGAACTTCTGACTTATAAAAATGCTGTAGAACTTCTACTTTTTTTTGATAAATTTTAAAACTTTTTTGATAAATTTTAAAACATAGCATTATGAGATATTGGAGGATTAACCAATTGTTTTGATTTTTATAACAAAAAAGTGCAATAAGCGAGCTCGGAACGACAAAAACTTGAACCAAATACAGAGACACTACCTGTTCAAATGCCGAAATACCCTCAACAATCGCAACAGAAACCCGGTTTAAGCAAAAATCATAGGATTTGATCATGCTACACTATTTTTTTTGCATTAGATATTCGAAAAGTTAATACACTGAAGAAAACATCATTAGGATGCAGCTCCAAAACCAATACAAAACCTAATGGATTCCCAAGCTAAGAAGCTTTTTTTTCCCCCTTGTTATTGAATAAAAATATTGCACCGTTCAATTTCATAAGGCGGAGAGACGTGAAAATAATACTACAGATATGAATAAAAAGACAAAAGGGAAAAAAAGAAAAGAAAAGAAAAGAAAAGTTTCCGAGAGGAAATTTGCGCTGTGTATCGGCCGGCGTTCCTCAAGGAGTACTAAAATGTAAGGAAAAGAAAAGATCAAAGAAGCCACTAACCTCTCTGAAGATCGCTAAAGTAATGATGCGCTAAGAATGGCCTATTTGTGAATATTGAAAATCTCGGTCGACGAGGAAAAAGAAGGAACTTCAAATGGGGTATCTGGTCTAGACCTTTTCGTCGAGCTCTTCCTCGCCCGACGGCGTCCTGTGCTTATGGACGGTGGGCAATGAATAACTACGCCGCTCTTTTCCCCCCGGTTTCGATGACGCGCTTCCGTACCAGATCATGCCGACCACCGCCAAGATCATGCCGAGAACCACGTGAAGATTGAGGCCCTCTTTCCCGAAGAAGATGAATCCCAAAATTAAGACGAGAATGGTTTTCATATGACCAAGGACTTGAAAAGACACGGCGGTGAATCTTCCGATGCAGATAAATTGGCTTAGATTGGTCCCTACTGCGATGCTGCATGACAGAACGATGAAGAACTGGAAAAAGAAAGAAGAGAGAGAAGAGTTAAAGTAACAAGCTTTTTTCTTCCACAAAATGGGATGCACGACGAAGATCGCAAAAAACATCAAATACTTACCACCGCCATTGAATTATAGTCGTAAGCGTCCACTCTTTTCCTAGTCAACAAGTAATCCACAAAAGGGCCTAGTAACAACAATGATGCTGCCTGAGCAGGAGCAGTATGACCCAAGAGGTTGAACGATCCAAAAGAGTACTTCCTTTGAAGGTAATGGACATACTACACAAGATAAAGCCACTGGTAGCTAAATTAGAAAAGTATAACTAAATATTTCAAGAGAAAACAGCAAAGTAGGTAATAGCATTTTAGGAGAAATGGTTCTGGAGCAAAGTAGGTGTAGAAGCAGAACAAGAAAAGCAGACTAAAATAAACAGGATCAATTAAGAAGATCATATGAAAGAACATGCAGTTATAGACTGTTGATATGTCGACAACTTACATATTGTTGCAAAGCAGTGCTCCAAACTGCTATTATCGCTGCTATGAGACCTTTAGCATTCACACTCACATCAGTAACAGTGCAAACAGCAACACCAATGAGAACCACCACTATACTTAGCTTTGTGTCTCTCGAATAACGAACCTTGTCATATAGAACTTCGAGAAGGCATGACACCGGGATCATACAAAGCTTGGCAATCTGAAAAACCAGAGTAAATGACATAAGCTTTCAGATACGCCTTATATTCTTCATTGCCTAACAAGGTAATTAGTCTAGAAATAACCTGATAGAATCCAACAGAGTTCCACATTAGACTCACGTTCATCCCTACAATTGATAAGTTCGCAAAAAATACAAACTTTACTAGTTCAGGGAGCGGTAGATGGGTGGGCTGAATATGTCCCATGCATCTTAATACTGCAGTCATTAGTGTTGTGGTGGCAAAATGCAGCCCGGTCAATGTTGTAGCTGCAAAATGTCATAATATTACATGGCTTCGGAAGAGTATGACAACATAATAGTTAATCAAATCTATTTTATATACCAACTATTAAACAGGAAATGTGAGATGTACTGAAATTTTTTCTGACCGTTAAGTAGTGATAGCGGAGTAGTATTATGATAGGAAAATTTATATGCACATATATATTATTGCTGACAATTTCAAGGAAGGCCTTAACTATCATCTTTCCATATGAATCACTTATCATGCAGTTTTTCTTTCGTAGAAGTCATTTCGAGAATTTTATTAGAATCTAACTGTACTCATTTAACCTCAGCTTTTATCACCTTATTTACATCCCTAACTTCTTCATAAAGTTCAGAAAATAATCTAAATCCTCTCTCCTTTTCTCTGATGGCCTTGGTAGCCATGGCTGTTCTAGATCTGTACAAGCTCTCACAAGTGCATACAAGCTTATACTCTCACTTCCTATCTTCTCAGACCTCTAAACGCACACCCACCTCTCCATACCCCCCCTACCAAGGCAGTCAACATTGCTTGGTTTCTTGGAGTTGGGTCAGATGACTCAGATCAAAGAGAGAGGAGGTGGAATGAAGATGAGTAGGAGCGAAGTAAGAGAGTGAGTAGTTGGGGTCAAATGGTCACTGAGGTGTTAAACTAATAATTTTTAGTGAACTTGACTAAGAGATTGTGATTGGCTGGGATCTGCATAAAAAACATTTCTGATAAAAGGACTGAAATGGCTGTCTACAAAACTTACGACCTTCTTCAAGATGGGAGAAACAGATAGATTCATATAGAAATGCTTTATATAATGTGGAACTTGGTTTCAAAACTTACAAACTTTTTATACAAAACAAGATTTGAGAGTCAACAATTTTAAGTTAATTTGAGCTCCACTTAATTGATCCAATCTATGTTATCTTCATACTCTTCAAGGAGCACTATAAAGGATATCTCTGTATATAATAAATGTATTCAAAGAAAATCAGGTTAAACCTTACTTCCTGGATATAAAAGTATCTGAAAGAGAGATGCAGCTAATCAATAGGAAGATGCGTAATGCCAAACTACCGAATGGACTTGAGTGAGAAACGCCTCAAAGAGATCAAGTAGAAAAGAGAGATGCTCTAATTAATTCAAAAACATCAATGTAATTGACCTTTCTACCATATAATTGTCTCTGGCTCTCTGCACACCCAATTTTTTGGATTTTGCACAGCCTCAAGGCCAAGAGTAAAAGCAGAACTCATATTTCAAACTCCAGTTCTTAGATGAGGGAGAAATGTCTCAAAGAGATCAAATAGAAAAGGCAAAATGGACATGAAAGGAGGTAAAGGGAGACCTTACTATTCAATGTAGTAGTCACGAAAGGAAGAGAAAAACCATTGAAAATAAAGAGGGAATAAAGGATAGACCGCAAGGTAAACAAGAAAGAAAGAGCCGGAAATAAGTGATGCAACTGTAAAGCAGCTCGATTACAATTAATTTCAAAAGAAAATAATGGAGAGAAGCACAAAAATTACAATTTTATAAACTATTCTCAGTTCACTATTACTTGTTTCTTACAAAATTAGCTTTATTAACTTTCCAAATATAATCTCCTTAAATAAAAGAGAGACAGGCTAGTAGCACTCCATACATATCGTGAAATAATGTGGACATCATTTTCAATACATGTTTTATTAACTATTAAGAGGAAACTACATTAGATAAATGAGCATGAAATAATTAACACTCTAAGTGAACAAAAGTTACTTTTTTCACAATGGACAAGCGTTAAAAACCATTTATCCATTAACAACTAGAAAGCATCAAAATTCTCACAAGAGCAAGCAACTTGTGATGCATTTCATAAGAAAAACACTGTAACTTTCATGAGAGAAACACGTACATTAACAATTTGGCGAGAAAGGTGCTGCTTCAGCCAATTTAGCTAACATTTACTTAAATTGGACAATTAAGCTGCACAACTAACTGTTATGAACTCATAGGGTGTGTTTGGTTTGGGGATTAAAGGGGGATATTCCCTTTAATCCCCAAACACTTTTTGAGAGGGGGGGGGGGGGGGGGGGGGGACCCCCCTTGGTTGGGACAAGGTTGGTTGGGGTTTCCAACCTCGTCCCCAACAGCTTCTTTTTTTTTTTTTTAATTAAAAAAATTTAAATTTTAAAATTTATAAAATTTTAAATTTTAAATTTTTTTAATAATTTTTTTTATATACAGTAAAATATAAATTTTAATAAATTTTTTTTAATAAATATCTTCAATTAAATATTTAAAATCATACAAGTAAAATTTTTATTTGTTTTAAAAAACTATTATGGTTAAGGGTAATTTCGTCATTTCATACAATTACTACTCTCTATTCCTCTTATTCCCCATCATCATATCAAACACTTTTTTACACTAGTTCCAGCTAGTTCCGTATTTTATACTTATCCCCGGTACAATTAGTTCTCTCTTATCCCACAACCAAACGGTACCATATAGTCTCGCACGATGGATAAAGTAAAGCAAAGGGGAAAGGAAGTTTATTAGAGAGAAAAGGAGGAGCTCAAGAGGTCTTATAGCTTACCAAAACTAAAGCCATATCTAGCCATTAAGGCCTTGTTAACCATGATGATTCCGACGGAGGTAACAACATTAAAAAACCATGCACCAGCATCTGATGCTGATTTCTTGTCTAACTTGCCTGCTGGTGCCATAATTCCTGCTATCTATCTTCTAACCCCGGCTATGCTATGAATTCTACCCTTCAATTTCCATATCATAGCAGAACACCTGGGTCAGATAGAAATACTATCATTAGATGTAAGTCTGCTGAATGAAATGTACAGAGAGGAAATATGTAATTGAGCATTGAAAAAAGAGAAGTTCAAAACAACATCAAACTAAGTGAAGAGATATAATTTGAGATGGCAGTCAATTGATGATACAAAAGAGAAATGGAACAACACATGCTACTGATGTCTAATATACTCCACATCCACACTAAGGAAGAATATCATGTAAGATTTTAGACATTTCTTAAGAAAAACAATTATCGATTAGGTAAAGATATGCTTGTTGATGCTTCTGCAAAAAGTGTAGTTTGAATGGAGATGTTCAAGAAGCTAAAACAACTCTTCAATATACTATTCATAAATTTTTATTTCTCACTAAAACATAGGAAGAAGTTTTAAATTAGGGTGATGGCTTTGGGTTCCAGAAGCCTATCTCAATTTCCAGCTCAAGCAAGAACTTTCACTTCAGTCCTCCTAGGTTTTAACATTTTGCAACCTCAAAGTTATATTTATGTTTCAATGTTTCGATATTTCATAGTAATTCTTTCCATCAAACTCTATTAGCGGTACCAAAAGTAATGCAAACATGGCTACCACATATGATACACATGGCAGCTATGCGACCATATTCAACATCTCCTTTGTCTTAAAATTAGATACTTGCCTTTAAATGAAATATTTTAAATTGAAAATAACTCTCTAACATCAAAGATAATCTCAATTTTGCAAGAGGATGAAGAGAAGGCTGCCAAGTTCATGCTAGGTATAGAATACCTAGGAGCCACAAACGTAGGATTTCCATTAGTTTCAAATTTCAACTGCAGGGATTTTACGAGAAGGAATACACTTAAACACTTATATACATTTATAAAAGTTTGGGGAGCAAAGTGATAGATCTTACAGATTACGGACTGAAGTGAAACGTAAATAAGAGTTCAGGAACTATCCTTGCAATGAGTAACATGACCACAGTAAATTCTTTTAAAGTTCCTTTGGGACCTTAAAAAAGGGGATTTCTAGACGATTAAATCTTCTCAAAAACTAATTGTGCTAAGATGCTTCATCTCAACCCTCCTAAACTTGTACAGCTTCAAGGACTAGCTTTTCGCAGCATTAGAGAGATATATAGATCGATTCAGGAAAATTGGAACTTTCGAGTTGATTTCTCCAATGTCAAGTTTCCAATCAGGTTCATTAAAACCCTATTTAAAGATCAGTTTGCTCAAATCATTACCCCTCTGAGGGATCAGTGCCCAGCTATCCTAAATCATTCAACTAGCATAGAAAACAACTTCCCATATAGCGATCGAATAAAATGCTACAGTTCGATAATTTTGCATTAAAACCCAAAATACAGTACATCAAATTGATCAAGAAAGCAATGAATTTTAATGATATATGTAGTAAAAAGATCTCCAACAAGATCAGTGCCCAACAATCTGAGATCACTAAACTAACATAGCACGATAACTCATATAATAGTGAAGCGCGAGTATACTAATGAATAATTTGGCATTAAACTAACAAAATCCACTAATCCAGCTTCAAATTCATTCAAATCGATCAAAAATTGGCAATATTAAGGGGATCTTCCAACACGATTAGCAACAATCTTGAAAAGAATGTTTCCAATTGCCCATCAAATATCTCTAACTTAATCCTTCCAGTTAAAACTATCATCCCCAACAGGGATCAGTGCCCACTGCCCACCTAGCTTCAATCACTCAACTAGCATACAACAACAACCAATACAATAATCTTACACTGTACTGCCCAAATCCAGTTTCAAATCACACCAAATCAATCACAATTCGTCAAATTTTAATGACAAATGAAGCAGTAAATAGATGTTTCAACCAGATCACTCAACTAGCATAGAACAACCCACACAAATAATGGAAATCAATGCTACAGTTCAACAACTCCTCATCATTACCAAAATCTGGGTTCAACTTTACATCAAATCGATCAAAAATCCACGAATTTCGCGCTACCTCTACAACGCAGACGAGATCCACGATCATAATCCTCAAAAATTACAGCGATTTGTGCGGGATCTAGAGGAGATTTGGTGCATCTAGGGTTTCAAAAGATGGATGGATCGAGAGATTGGGATCTGCGTGGGGATTCGTATTACCTCGATTTCGTTGGTGCCGTAATCGAAATTCTTTCTCTCCCTCTCACTACTCCGAAAAAGAAAAAGAACCAGAACAAGAACAAGAACAAGAACGAGAACAACAGCAAATTAAATTTTTCTTTTTTTTTTTTTTTTTTTTGTGCACAAACTCCAAAGAGGAGACCTTGTTCGTTCCTCCTCTCTTTGCACGCTCTCTCGTGCGCTTTTAGAGAGAGGGGAGGGGGAGAATGAATGAGGAGGTGGGTCTTTATTGGGCCGGGTTGCGCCCAAGTGGGTCTCACCCGTGCCCGAAAAGAGCGTGGAATTGTTTCGTGCACTGGGATCTGTAGACCGGGCTCTCCTGAACCTTGGATGCAAACGGGGCGGATCCGGGGCAGGACGGATCCCCCCTCCTCCCACTCCATTTCTAATCAGATTGGGGTGGATTCATAGTGGGTTAATTTTATTTTTATTTTTGTCTTCTATTTGCCCTTCTATTAGGAACCAATCACGACGGAGTGAATTTTTGATAAATTTTTGACAGATCAAGACGGATTGAAGGTAACTTAGCGAATCGGATTTTATTTAGGCTATATTATATAAGGAGGGCGGACGCTCCACCAATCCGAATCCATTTGCATCCTTATCTGAACATCAAATAGATAAAGCTATCTAAAATATCTAATATTTCATATCCGATCCAAACTCTACCCGAATTCAAACCAAATCCAATAAAAAATGAATAGTATATATATGTAAAGAATTTTACCCATCAAAATTTTGGATATGAATTCGAATATTTTATATTCATACCAGACTTGAATCCGATCCGAACCTAACCATTAAAGTAGGGTCCGGACTCCGGAATAGTTTTCAAATCCGGATCCAATCTCTAACCCAATGAAATATCCGATAGTAACGCCGGGTGGAGTATGATAGTTTTTTTATAACTTTTGAGCCCGTAAAAAGTAATGCATCTCTCTTGTATTAAAATAATTTATTTTTTCTTTTGAACGAATTTTAGTAAATTTGGTGCAACTTATTAGGATACGAGTTTTCTATAGTAAAAAATTTATAATTTGTGCACCAACTGTTTAATAAAAACTATAAAGAATATATACATATGAATATCCTTATCTGATTTAGACACGATCCGTATCTGGCCCGTATTTGATTTTAAGTCGATAGTATACGGATAGTCACTGCCTAATCCACTCAAATAGACCCGATAGATATATTAGTAACTTAGATATTCAAGTTCAGATCTAACCCAAAGTTACATAGATAAAATTTATAATTTTTTTAGGGTACGAATATAATATATCAACCGCTAGACTCATCCACTAACAATTTACAAATATAAGAGGTCTTAAATTTGGGGATAATTAGCTAACATAAAAATTATCCATCTTTTATATTCACTCAATAAGAAATTAGGGTTGCAACTTTCATTAAAAAAAACTAGGGCAACTTCTTGCTACCACAATCAAATCTCCATAAAATCAAATTTATTTCATTATAAAATCAATTTTAACTCACTACCCCTCTCAAAAAAATTTATTCTAAAATTGGATCCGTCAAATTTTTATTTATAAAAATAAAATCTAAATACACAAATAGAGAATATCGAATGTTGTGACGTCCCAACTTTCCAGAGAGTCACCCAGTGATACCGTTAAAAAACAGTAAACTATTCACCGTTTTTATAAAAATGATAAACCATTTACTACTTTTTATATTTTCGCTGACTTGCCGCATTTCAGATCTATTTTTTTAATTTAATTTTGTATAATACTGTGACGCCCCAACATCCCAGGGTGGGTTAAGAGATTTAGATCTATTATATCTAATATATAGGACTATTTTAAATTTTGGAGTGTCACATTCTCCTCCCTAAGTCCTAACTTCCTCATTAGGCTCAGGTATACTCTCAAATACCAGGAGATGTAAGACTCGTCTCGCTAAGCTTAACCGACCATGTGGAGAGCTACACTCCATCCATAATAGTCATTAGCCGGAAAGTCGCGCTCTACCCACTATATAATTTTAGCTCAGCCGAGACTTATCTCACACTTACGGCTAATGATTAACTATGATACAAACTGTGACGTCCCAACTTTACAAGAGGTCATCCATTCTAGAATTACTTTAACTCTAGCACGCAAAATGTTATAGCCGGGTTAAGAGGTTTTGTCCTATTATATCTAATATATAAAATTATTTTAAATTCTAAAATGCCATAAATATTATTTTTAAAATTAAAAAATTATATAAAATTATTAATAAAAAAAAAAAATCTATTTACCCCTTTCAAAATAAAATCCTACTCTACATACTCTTTTATTGCTAACTTATATTAGGATTTGAAACTCAAGAACTTAGGCTTAAAAATAGTGATACCTACCAACCAAATTGCTTGTTGGTGATGCCCTTAATAAATACTTTTGTGTGTTGTCAAATTCATATACTTTATTGGAGTGGGAATACACCATCTAAAAGCATTTAAGATCATATATTTTGACACACTAGTACCATTTAAAATAGAACAATTCTCTTTTCATTTATACCAAAAATTTGACATAGCAATTATAACAAATCTTTAGTTGTGATCTTTACAATCATTAGTGCTAATTAAACAAAGGGGGAGGGGGGTTGGTTAGGGTTAGGAGTTAGGGTTTAGGGTTTAGGGTATTCACCTTTTGGGGGAGCAGAAACAACAGTTCTAGAAGAATAAGTCGGTATAACTCTAAAATTGTTGTTCCACTATTCTGGGATAACAAGTTTAGGCCAACTTAAAACCAAACTAAATTAAAGTAAATATTTTTTTAATTAATTTAATATTTTGATTAATTTAATTATTTTATTAATTAATTACCAAACTAAATTATTAATTAACCCTACTCATTGTTAATTATTTTATTTAATTAATAATGTAGTATTATTGCTTAGTTAGTTAATTAAATAAGTTCAAATATTATTTAATTAATATTTTTATATTAATTAATTAGACAAAATATTATTATTTTAAAACTAATTACGCTTATTCTCACTATCCCAATCTAACTATCCAAGCGCTATTTTTTAGTATTTTGGAATAGTTATTTCATTCTCACTCTGGAACAAACTTGTTCCCAAATGAGATTGTGGGAATAAGCTTAATTAAAGTTTAAATCTAATTTAAATTATTATATTAACATATTAATTAATCTAATTATTATATTTAAGTTATCATCTATTGCTTAAATAGTTATGTAATTTATTTATTTATTATTTATGACTAATTAGCTCATTAAAAATTAATTATTTAATGTGTTTATTTAATAACTAATAGTAATATTGGTCAACTAATTATTATTTTAACTAATAAAATTAATTTCTTAACTAATCATCTAACTAATTAGATAATTTACTAATTAACTAAAAATTAAATTATATTTTATAATTAATTAATTAATATTTTTTTATTATCTTATATAATATTTGTTGAATATAAAATATATAAATACCATTCTCTAAGAATTTAAGCTTTTAAAAAATAATAATTATTTTGTATAATTTAATATGGTATTAGAGCAGAAAATTCTGAATTCGAATTTTATCAAATTCTTAGTATTATTTAATTTCCTCCCATTTAATTAAACACTTGAATATAAAATATATAAACACGGTATAAACATCATTATTTACCGCCTTAAATTTTTGAAGAATAAATATGATTTTATACAATTTAATAATATTCATAGATAATATATTTATTAATTTATTAAACTATTTTTAATTAATATTTTGATGTTAATTAATTAGATAATTTTTATTTAAAATTATAATTACTTTTATTCTCGTTATTTCAATCTAATCTTCCAAACACTATTTATCATATTCTCATAAATAATATAATTTTTATCTAAACAAAAAAATTAGTCTTATTTTTATTTGTTTATAAAATTATACCTACTACAGGAATAAGCAATTCTTATTTATTTCCAAACCAAACAATACCTATGAGATAACGTGGTGCACTTGGTGCATGCAAAAATTTTGACACTATATAAAAGTTTATAGAATTATAGGTAGGAACTTAAACATGTCTCTTTGTTTAGATCTAAACAAAAAATTAGTTTTATTTTTATTATTTTTTTTGGGGCAATTTTCTATATACCTTTAAAAATTTTTCTGTTTTCAGATTTACTCCTCTTAGAAGGCTAATATTAAAACTACCCTTATTACGTTCCAACTTCTTTCCAAAATACTTCTGAAGTTAAATTTTGTTAGTGTACCGTTTGGAGATGCCGTTATCTGTGTGAAATTACTATTTTGCCCTTTCAAATATACCCTAAACCCTAAACCCTAAACCCTAAACCCTACAACTCTAAACCCTAAACTATAAACTCTAAATCCGGACAAAATAGATATATCTGATAGTTTTCAACTCCGATTATTATTTAACTCTAATTTAACCCTAGTTAACTTAACAAAGGGAAACAGTAGAGGTATTTTTAATAACGGTAGAACGAATAAGGGGTATATTGAAAAGAAAAAAATAAGAGGGATAAATCAGATATTTCTTCAGATTTCAGGGATACACAGATAATTATTCCATTTTTTTAATGAAGTTATACATATCATAGAAATAAATAAATTTTATTTATTTTCGAACCAAACGACATCTTGATATGACATGGTGCACTTGGTTCATGCAAAAAAAATTGGCACCATATAAAAGTTTGTAGACACCTTTTAGGGAGTGTGACATGTCACTTTGGGTAGATCTACAAAGAATACAAATCTAGCAAGCATTTAGTACCCAAAAGCATTTAATAATTTGCTAGTAAAGGAGGTGCAATAGCACATGTGACAAGAGATAATCATGTATTGTGGAGATTTTAGAGGCAAACATAACAAACACTACATATTAGTTTCAATTTTTATACTACTTAAATTAGAAATAAATGTAAGAGTACTATACCACTCCGCTTTTCAGATAATTATCTATTTTAAGACTATTCTGGTCCTAATAAACTTAACTCTCTTAGGCACCGTTTGTTTCGGGACTAGAACAGGGAATAAGAGGTTTATCTTTCTTATTGTACCAAACGCATCAAGAATTATTCGGCACAATAGTTCTAGTACAAGCAGAATAAGCTGGAACAACAGTTCTTACCTATTATTTTATATTTTTTTTTTTTTACCAAACTACCCCTCCTCCCCTCCTTTTTCTCTTCCCAATACACTCTCATCATCACAAATCCCTCTCTCTCCTTTCTTTTTTTTCCTTCCCAATACACTCTCATCATCACAAATCCCTCTCTCTCCTTTCTTTTTTTTCCTTCCCAATACACTCTCATCATCACAAATCCCTCTCTCTCCTCTCTCTCTTTTCCTTCCCAATACACTCTCATCATCACAACCTCTTTATTCTTCTTATTCCTCATTCTCATACCAAACACAAAATCTCTTATTCCTGGAACCGAACCAAACGCTTTTTCATTCTTGTTCCGTACTTTATACCTATCCCGAGAATAGCTAGTTCTGACTTATTCCGTTACCAAACGATACCTTAGACTCTCGGATCCTGTTTGGTTGGAGGATGTAAGAGTACTATACCACTCCGCTTTTCGGATAATAAAATTAATTTCTTAACTAATCATCTAACTAATTAGATAAGTTACTAATTAACTAAAAATTAAATTGTATTTTATAATTAATTAATTAATATTTTTTTATTATCTTATATAATATTTGTTGAATATAAAATATATAAATACCATTATCTAAGAATTTAAGCTTTTAAAAAATAATAATTATTTTATATAATTTAACATGGTATTAGAGCAGGAGATTCTGAGTTCGAATTCTGTCAAACTCCTAGTATTATTTAATTTCCTCCCATTTAATTAAACACTTGAATATAAAATATATAAACACTATATAAACATCATTATTTACCGCCTTAAATTTTTGAAGAATAAATATAGTGTCAAAATTTATTCCAATAAACCCTTTTTATCTATTTTAAGACTATTGTGGTCCTAATAAACCCTTTTTATCCCCCAATTTTTGCCAAACAAGAGAAAAAAAAATATAAGGATAAATGTTTAAAATATTTCCAGCTTAACGGATTATTCCAGAATAACCCGTTAATTTATATTCCACCTTCCTCTGGAATAAGATTTATACCTAGGGGCAATGAATGAATTTTTTTTTTTTTTTTTTTTTTTTTTTTTTTTTTTTTTTTTTTTTTTTTTTTTACTTTAGCTTACCTTTCTATTTAAGATTATATTTACTAAAATATACTATTTACTAATTATGTTTACTAATTTTATTTAATAAAATATACTATAAAATATAAAAAATTATTTTATATTTTGTTTACTAATTATGTTTATTAATTTTGTTTACTAATTATTATTTACTAAAATATACTATAAAATATAAAAAATTATTTTATTTAGGTAAGATATAATTTATTAACAATTAAATTGTCATTTTAATTAATTTATAATAATTAAAATTAATTTATATATATATAAGGTAAGGGTAAAATTAGTATTTTGATAAAAAATTTAACATTTTTTTCTACTATTCTCCACTATCCCATAAGTTTAACCAAACATAATTTTTTTTATTCCAGAAAATACCAAATTTTGAACCAAACGCAATTTAACTTTTATACTTGATTATTCCGGAATAACAAACTATCCCAGATATAAAAAAATTTATACTTTTTAAATTTATATCCGAATCAAATGGGGCCTCAGAGTTAGTCATCGCTCAAAACATAATAATTATATTAAAAAATTTAGTCGTATCATATTTTAATATATAAAATTATTTTAAATCTTAGAATATCACAAATGCTCTGCGAATTATAAATATTTAGCAAATATTCTGATAAACTTTTATAAAAAGTTGCTGATTAAATAGTTCGGATTTAACGAAGTTTAGGTAACTGAAGCTCTCAAATACGGTGTGCACGGTGAGAAATTAAATGCAATGGCATAATACCATGTTTGTTTTTGTATGATATATTATGTTACGTATATCGCAATAATTCGGTTACA
>CM055068.1:48274429-48288396 GCA_029204045.2 Tillandsia leiboldiana | reverse complement strand
GAATATTATCGATAGTACCAAGTCATTGGTGCTATCAAGTTTTTAACCGTTGGATGAAAAAATATGCGGTTGGGATTATAGCGGTCCCCTAGGGTTTACTAGGTGGTTGGTTGAATAGTAAAAATCCTATGGGACCACTATAATTCCAACCGTATATTTTTTTTATTCAACGACTGAAAACTTGATAGCACCAATTGTTTGGTGCTATCGATAGTATTCTAGCCGGACTATATATATATATAAGAGTTTATATGTTTTTAAAAGCACAAGTCATTCATGTTTGTGAATTTTTTATCATTAGATTTGTATTGAGATTTGTGTTTTTATAAAGTCATCTAAAAAGGGAGAAAAATAAAATAAAAAATACAAATCTTAATACAAATTCAATGATAAAAAATTTATAAGTATAAATGTGATTGTGTTTTTAAAAGCATATAAGCTCTACTCTCTCTATCTCTCTCTTTATATATATATATATATATATATATATATATATATATATATATATATATATATATATATATATATATATATATATATATGTGAAAGTTTAAGGACTAAAATAAAATTGTAGTGAAAAATTCAGAATTTAAAATTCTATATTAAGAATTTGAGTACCAAAATGAAGTAGAGTTGAAGTTCAGGGACTAGTTGTGCAATTTGTCCTTCTTTTTCGATTGAGAAATGAGAGAATTCCTCCTCGATCCTCCAACCTCATCGTCCCCTTCTTCTTCGTCTCCTCCCCCTCTTCTCTCCTCGGCGCTCCCATGGCGAACATGGCCACCACCTACTACCACCACCACCCCTCTCACCCTCCTCCTCCTCCTCTCTCCTCCTCCCTCTACCCTCCTCCGCCTTTCGCCGGAGCTCCGCCGCCGCCGCGGCGGCGGAAGCGCAGCATCCCCAGCCCTATCCCTCCCACCACCACCACCATGATTACGACTACGACTACTACCACAACCACCACCACCCCCTTCCTCACTACGTACCCTACGCAGCCTCCCCCGACGAGGTGCGCACCCTCTTCGTCGCGGGGCTCCCCGGCGACGTGCGGCCCCGCGAGATCTACAACCTCTTCCGCGAGTTCCCCGGCTACGAATCCTCCCATCTCCGCAACTCCGGCAAATCCTCTCAGGTTGCTCTTCTTTTCTTTTTTTTTGCGCAATTTCACGATGTTGATTCGATATTCGATTCGTATCGTAACTAGGGTTTTTTATTTTTTAAGCTCTCCAGTGATTCTCTTGTGAAAGATTGCTATTGTTTGGAAATAAAATTGGATGGATCAGGTGTTTACTTTTCTGCGTAAATTTCGCAGTGTAGAACTTTGCAGATGATTGCAGTGGATGGTAGTATTGTTGGATTTTGGAAAATAGAATGACTTTCTATTACAAGAGGAAGAGAGGAGGGTTTAGGATGCGCCTCTTTTGCGACAAATCGATCGTAGAATGTCGGCCCATGGCTGAGGCGCATATGTACCTTTGTTTGTACTGGAACCAAGGATTGTTTGTACTGGAACTACCCTTCTTCTAGCTGCTCTTTTTAGCATTGATAATAAGGAGCTGGCAAAAGTTTTGTGATTCACTTTCCGTCTACAAAGCATGCGTAGATTAGATTATCAACCATTTTCGTGTTAGCTATATAACGGTACTAGTCGGATAAGAGTTTGAAAGGGGAAACTTCGTTACATATCGCACAAGTTGCGACATTTATGGTTGGAGCTATGCTGCTCACTTATGAAAGATTATGCAATAGTGGCTAACTTATTGAATTTACGCTAGTTGACAGGAGATGTGTGTCATTTGTTTCGAGTGCCTTAATTATGAACCTGGTGACCACATTGTTTGGACTACAATTACTCGTCGATGCCTTTCTACATGTTTTCTTCGTTCACCTGTATATTGAATGTTGATATTTTTGACACCACTTTGGAATTTTGTATTTACTTTTGTTTTTTACTTGACTGGTTTGGTATGGATGCTTGCCTATTGTATTTATTGTCATTTTGACATAGAGTGTCTAGCAATGACTGTTTTTGATGGCGTTACGCACATCATCATTTGTACTGTAATATCATATCCTTGTGATATCTATTCCATTTTGGAAAATCTGGCATGCTAGGATCTTCATCTTGCTTATCTAATGTCCTGTTTCTATCTTTATTTGCATCCCTGCTTGATAGCTTTTCATCCTCTAACTTTACACAGTTGACTTTTGAACTAATGATGCCCACCGTACACAAATTTTAAAGTAAAATGAAACCACCAATTTCCTCGAAGAGAAAACTCCCTCATTCTTTTGCTCGTATGCAGGTAAACTTTGTTATGGCTTTCCTTCTCCACCATGTCTGTTCACTTTATACGCCTTATCTGTCATCTTTCCATTGTTGTCTAGATTTTATTGTAATTGTGGCTTATTATTTTCTAGTTCAAAATGGTTTACTGCTGCTATCCATAGCTAAGTTTATCACTTGTCCAGTTTGCCCTGTGAGGTAAAAATGGCGTATCATTTGAACCTTTTGGTGATTTCTGACAATAATATTCTCATTTGATGTTTTCAGGCATATGCGTTTGCTGTCTTCCGTGATCAACAGTCTGCAATGGGTGCGATGCATGCCCTAAATGTATGGACTAGCATGAATGCAGTTAGAAAATTACTGTCTTTATGATCAGTATTTGACAAAGAGTGTTAGTGCTTTTTGCTGAGCAGATTTTGCATGCAAACTCAAATAGATACTAATTCTTCTTTTTCAAGTGAAAGCTGTTCTTTGTTTTTTTTAACTAGCATATAGAGAACAAAGTATGTTTTTCAACCAAATGTTGTCCGTGTTGATTTTTGTATTTTACTAGATTTCTTAAGCTATTGATGGATCAGTTGGTCTCTTTGTAAAAGACCTTGAGATGACGAAGCAGTCCTTTACACATGATCATACTTATCAAGGAACTATTTTTTTCCCCAAACAAGAGAAAATAATTGATTTGGGCCTAAATTGACAGGCCTTATTTTTCAAGAGCCATGTACAAAGGGTACCATGTGGAAATGAAATAATGTGTAACGACAAAAGCATCGTTATGCATGGTTAATTGTCTTTGGCATGGAGGCATGCCGCAAAGCATGCTTCTTGGCATGGTGGGCACATGTGGATTGTCCCGATACAATCATGCAGCATGTCAGTGTGTGTTGACATTTCAACGGCATAGCCACATGGTCGGTAGTGACCTTACCAACTTATCTACATGGTTAGGTGTTTTGCCGGCCAATTTTTGTCATGCCTCTGCGCGAAGGCACGTAAAACCTCAGTGCCGGAGAGGAATGGATCAGGGCACTTTGTGGTGCCGACATGTTGGTACTAATAGCATGGATGACATTTCAACGGCATAGCCACATGGTCGGTAGTGACCTTACCAACTTATCTACATGGTTAGGTGTTTTGCCGGCCAATTTTTGTCATGCCTCCGCGCGAAGGCACGTAAAACCTCAGTGCCGGAGAGGAATGGATCAGGGCACTTTGTGGTGCCGACATGTTGGTACTATTAGCATGGACCATGTATTGTAGTCTTTTATGTATTTGTGTGCGGCATCAAATTTGGCAATGGTCTTTTATGTATTAGTACACATTGGGTGACAGCATGGCGAGGTCTGAACGATCAGAACATGCACACTGTACTGAGTAGCATTGAAATCCTTGGTTATCATGTCCATCTATGGTTGTGCTGGAACAGAGAATTAAAATCTCAAGATACGTTAATGTCTATCATACTTTAGATGGTTAGACCTTAAAATGGAGTCGTGTGTAAGGGCGCTAGCCGTTAGGTAGCATGGATTTCAGGTGCTTTAACTCTTTTACATTCTAGGATTATAGCAACTTATTTCCCTTCTTTCTCTTATCGTTGTGATTTGCTGCAGGGAATGATATTTGACCTTGAGAAAGAGTATTCTTTACATGTTGATCTTGCCAGGTCCAACTCTAGATCAAAACGCTTAAGAGCAGGTTCTCCATCAGCTTTTCCTATTTTTAAAATGCCTCCCTGCTCTCCGTTTTTTTATTTTCCAAGTTTTTGCATACTAATAAACTATAATATTTTGGTCTTTGCCTGTTTTTCAATAGATGATGGTGTCGCCCACTCTTCTGACAAAAGACTTAGAGGGTCTACTGCATATTCCAGAGGCTTACGAGATAGTGGTAATATTATCTGATCCATGGATACTGGGGAATTGTTAGTGGAGATTAAGATTAGATCCAACGAGCTTGCAGTATCTATGTGTCTATTTAACAGGACAATATTTGGATGCATTCTTCATTAGGTTTCTACAGTAGTGTCTGGCTGATTTTTTTTCCTCACATTTATCTTTTTGTGCATATTTTTAGCGGTCCCACGCATATTTACTCACTTTGATACACGTTCTCGCAAAAGCTCATTGTGCACATGTTTGGTACACTCTGCGCACTAACAGGTGCTGGAAGCAATATTCACACGCCTGGAATGGGTAATTCTGCTTACAGCTTGAATGGTTATCCTTCTACACAAAGGTTATGGCACACTACTTGTAGCACAATAATGCTTATTTATTAAGGAAATCTAATTTACTTTACTAATATACAAGAAGGTTAAGTACGATTGCGTAGTTGGACATGATAGTATTTCTAGATCCTGCTCGCTGCAGTTCACCTTACTTGTCATTGTTGATTTTTCGCAGTCGCGGAATCTTTGGTCAAGAATCTGATGATAGAGATCTGAGGAAGTCGGTGAGCTCTATTAGCTCCCTTGCATTTTAGTTGCAGTAATATAATATTTGGGAACAATGCTTTTTCCATTTGTTATGGCAATTGAGTTAAATGCTTTTAATGTGAATGCATTCATACAAACACACAATCATAAGCAAGATTTCTACTTATTGTGGAACATTGGATGGCGCTTGCACCATGATGGTCTAGTGTGTTTGGTTCTGACATGTCAAAATACGTTTGCGCAATGTTACACCCACATTTTAGTCTACTCATTTCGCTACAAAGGGGGTTGTCAACCCCTCAAATCAAAGCTTATCAGGCTTATAATTTCACAACTGGATGTTGTTAGTTAATGATTAGTCTAGAAAATTGTGTTTTATTGTGTGATGGCCAAAATGTTGGAAGAGAAAGTTGATTGGAGAAGAATTAGGAAATGTTTATCCTTAGAAAACTGATAGACCACCCACCCTAGTTGGTTGAATGATCAACTGCCTGTAGCCCGACTTATTTTCAGCAGTCCTTTCTGGAAGTATCCTCACCTTTGCTAAGCCAACTTGGAAAGTGATTATATTATGAAGAACCCAAGAGGATTGTTCTAAGTTGCGAGTCTAGTTAAGTAAGACCATTACCTTTGGAGCTCTTGTAGTGTGGCCTTTATAGATATCCACGGGGCTTATGAATTCTAAGAAGTTGAAATGATTGGCCAAAAATGCCTCTTGTTTCTGACTTTTTCCTTTCGTCTACTTATTTTCTCGCCTTGAGACTACACTTTTCTTCCTCAGTTCCTCTATGAATATAGAAATTGAAGTGTGCTTTTATCGCACACTATTAATAGTCAAACTTCAGATGATTTTAATTGGGATATCACAAATCAGACCTGCTTGTAGCATAACAATCCACTAATAGTTAGTCAAAAATTTGTTAACTGGTACTACACTTTCTTAATATGCTTAGATGGTTGAATTTAGATATCACAAATTTGAGTTGCTTGTAAGTTATTTCTTACCGAAACTTACTACTATTTATCTTGGTTCATTTGAAGACAAGGATTTGTTAATACGACTTTTTCATCGATTTCGTTTCCATATCTTTCTTTCCTAAAATTATGAGAATTTTTTTTAACTTCACAGAGTCCTCCAAATTTTGTTCCTCAAGATAATCCTCCTTGTCCAACACTTTTTGTGGCAAATCTAGGCCCAACATGTTCTCAGGAGGAGCTAGCTCAGGTCTTTTCGAGGTTTGCTATCAATTAGCTTCGTTTGCTTCATGTTCTGTTTTTTTTTTTTTTTTTTTTTCTTAATACATTTTATAATCTTGAATGGCTTCTTTTTAATGTCTAGATGCCCAGGATTCTTAAAACTTAAGATGCAAAACAAATCTGGAGCTCCTGTAGCATTTGTTGACTTTAAGGTATTGCTAAGTTTCTCTGAATTATTTTAGGTTAACTTCATTTCTCACGCATAACGGGTATAATGTTTGCATCTTTAGCTTCATTTCTCTGGTGCATAATGCTCCTGCCTGTTTTGGGTCGGGGGAGTGAAAATATTTGCGCAGTAGATACTGTTACCCTCTGTTAGTTCTCCTCTACACACCATTTTGCGCAGTCATTTGATGTTTAATATATTCTTCCAGGATGTGAACGGTTCGGCTGCAGCTCTAAATCGTCTCCAGGGGACCGTTTTATTCTCAAGTGAGGAGGGCATGCGCTTGGAGTATCCTTTACGGAAAATTTTGTTTTTGCCGCTTATTTTTGATTCGTATAAACTGCAGATGTTCTCTGTGCAATTTTATCTTACTGCAAGCGCGACTCTCTTTTAACAAACATGCTCAGTTCCTTAATAAAAAATCTTAGGTACGCTAAATCTCGCATGGGGCTCCGTAAACGTGAAAAGAGAAGATAAATTCATCTGCATGCGTTAAAAGTTACAGTTCGAAATATTCTATAGCGGCGCACGACGAACTTTGTGTTATGGCGTAAACCTTTCCGTCTCATTCAGTTTCTACTCTCGGTAAGTTATTGTGTTTTGCTTTCGCTAAATTCGGGCATCCTACTTGAATCATACTCGTATATGTTCGTCAATGTCAACTTTTAATATCGAAGTGCTTCTCTCTTTTTTCTTAAAGATTTTACTGTTTCGGAGTTATTATTTGCATATATGATGTGCAATTTTAATCCAATGATAATATGATATACTATGTGCTTGAATCTTTGTTGCTAGAACTATATGATTTTCACTGTTCATGCTTTGTTTCGCTGCCGTAAAATATTAATGTGGCTGTGAATGACTAGTTCGACTGTTTTGGTTTGCCGTAAACAGAAGGATATGAGAAGCCAAATGTCGTAATTGAATTCGATTCAAACAGAGCCGAAAACATTTACGGCAGTTTGAAAGGATCTCATAATGCATTGAAATTTTACAGTTTTTGTTTATTTTGTGAAGAAAACAAATTTCATGCAAATAAACAACAAAAGAGTGTCAAATTCAGCCATCTCTTGTAGCAAACCAAATGTTTCTATAGAAAGTACTGATCTATTTGGGGACTACATTTAACCCTTTTTGAAAAGGAAAATACTTTTTTGTAAATCCCAAATGGAGTGTGCATCTTACACCGATCTTTAACCACTTACTAGATTAAGTCGTCAGAAAAGGGATTAGAGCCAAAAATTATTGTAAACGAAAACTTCAATGTTTTTTCTATGTTCTTTAGCAGTAAACACTATGCATTTATATAGTGGATCATAACTGTGAATTAGTCATTACTACCTTTTTGACTGTTTGACCAATGTATATGTGTGCCAAATTTAATATAGGGATAATTACCTGTGTACCCCTGAAATATGAAGAAATATCTAATTTACCCCTCTTATTTTTTTCTTTTCAATATACCCTTCATACGTTCCACCGTTATTAAAAATACTCCTACCGTTTTTCTTTGTTAAGTTAACTAGGGTTAAACTAGAGTTAAATAATAATCGGAGTTGAAAACTATCAGATATACCTATTTTGCCCGGGTTTAGGGTTTAGGGTTTAGGGTTTAGGATTTTTTAGGGTTTTAGGGTTTAGGGTTTAGGGTTTTAGGGTTTATGATTTTTTAGGGCTCTAGGGTTTAGGGTTTAGGGTTTTAGGGTTTTTTAGGGTTTTAGGGTTTAGGGTTTAGGGTTTTAGGGTTTAGGATTTTAGGGTTTAGGGTTTAGGGTTTTAGGGTTTAGGGGTTTAGGGTTTTAGGGTTTAGGATATATTTGAAAGGGCAAAATAGTAATTACACACAGATAACGGCAGTTCCAAACGGTACACTAACAGAGTTTAACTTCAGGGGTATTTTGAAAAGAAGTTAGAACGTACTAAGAAGGGTAAATATGAAAACAGAAAAATTTTTAGGGGTACGTAGGAAATTGCCCCTTTAATATATGTAAGAGTTAAATTTGAACGGACACATGCATCAAAAGGACACGCCGTAAAGTTGTGTCTTTTTATGTCTAATCCTATTTGTGTCAGTGTCCAAATAATCAGATCAGATAATGCTCGCCCTTCTGCGGAAAATGCGGCCATCGTGTGTTATTGGTGTCGCTATGTACACAACAACCGCGATGAAAATCGCAGATACTGATCAATATATGTTCATGTTTCATCGCGATCTGGTCGCGATTCTCGTAAGAGTGTGTGTGATGTCGAAGTAGTTTCGGCAAAGAGAGAACCATATGCTTTTGGATAGTGATGAACCATATGCTTCATCACTATTGTATTGCAGTTGTATAAGGATTCTGCATTATATGATTGTGATGGTTGCTCTTTGGGGTATGTGTGTCTAGGGGTGGCAATCCAGCTCGCTGTCCGCGAGCCAGCTCGTGTTCGGCTCGAAATGAGCTCGAGATCGAATCGCTCGTTTAGTAAACGAGCCGAATACGAGCCGAATTTTTCAGCTCGTTTAATAAACGAGCCGAACACGAGCCGTGGTCAGCTTGCTCGTGTTCGGTTCGATAATAGCTCGAATATATATATATATATATATATATATATATATATATATATATATATTATTATTATTTAGATTTTAGATTATTAATTTTTTGTGAATTTTAACTATTAGATTAAAATTTTAATTTTTTAATTTTTTTTCAACTTTATACCTAATAGGAAGAATGAAAATCAAACTTGTTGTTCGCGAGCCGGCTTGTGTTCGGCTCGTTAATAAACGAGCCAAACACGAGCCGAATTTTTCAGCTCGATATTTAAACGAGCCAGCTCGTGTTCGGCTCGTTTATTAAACGAGCCGAACACGAGCCAACTCCAGCTCGCTCGTGTTCGGCTCGTTGACACCTCTATGTGTGTCTGACAAACTACTGTTTGAGTAGCGTTGTATACAGTTGGCTGATACATCGTGCAGATATATATAAAAATAGAATAATTTTATACAGCTTTCTGAAAACATATCGAATATCGAATAGCAGATATATTTATATAAAGTTTAATTTTTTTATATTTATTTTTTTAAAAATTTTAAGTTGTTCATGTATATATATCCATCCCGTATTAGGTACAGTTGAAAATTTTGAAGTGACATATTTGTAAGGAAAAAATAAACAGTTAGCTAATAGTAACAAACCAGAAGAATATATATAAAAAATTTAGATATTTTTAAAAGAATAAATATAAAAAGTTGAATTTTATAGAAATATATCTGCTATTCGATATGTTTATAAAATTATGTTCGTGAAGACAGTGCGACGACGTAGACAAAACAAATTAAAAATAAAAAGATATTTTTCACAAACTATGAATTTCAAACTACATCTCTTTCATAAATAATGGTACAAAAAGGTTCCAAAACATGATAATAATTATATAAAAGCAATTTATCATATCATATGATATAAAGATACGAAGATAACGCGAACACTGTCACTATCAGGAAGAAAATTTTAAATCCACATTTTTATTAAGAAAATTTTGAATTGATGAACCACCGAAAATATATCCAATTCAATCCAAATCAAGCACTTTTAAACTCATTTTTATCCATTAAAAAACCCTAAAAAAAATATTATTTTAAAAAACTCAGCAACTGCCAGGAGAAATTCAAGTTTTTTAGTAGGACAGTGAAAATACAACTGTACTTAACCAAATAATTTATATCTTTTAGACTTTCTCCTTTTCTATTAAAATAAATATTTTTCTACAGTTTTTTAAGGAAAATGCTACTTGTACACCCTATTTGGGGGTGTACATCGCACACCCCACCCATCCAATGGGTGAGGTGTGGTGAGGGGTCACTTCACAATTTGTGAAGTGACCCCCCCACTCTTAGATGGGTGGGTGTAAGATGTACACCCCCTTTGGGGGTGTACATGTAGCGTTGCTCGTTTTTTAAACAGAAAAAAATTAATGCCAATTATTACTAGTATAAATAGCAAAGGACGTAATGTTCAGTACCCAATAGTCCAAATTTGTACCACAGTTGTTTTATCTTTGTAATTAAAAAAAAGGTTTGGTGAAAAAAAATATTTTACATTTTGTAGTGTTTGATTTGTAAAAAAAAATAATAACTTTTTATCAATATTTGTTTGGTTGAAAGAAAAAAAATTTATACGAATGGAGAAAGTTTTTTCGACCGAAACGAAAATAAACTAATTTTTTCAAATATGAAAAAATAGATTTTCAAAAAAAAAAAAATTTAGTGCTAAACAAACGTACGAAAAATAATTTTTCAAACCAAAAAATAATTTTTATTATATTTTATGGTAAATCAAACACACCCTGTGGCTCTATTTGGAATTATAGAGAAATTGTGTTATTAATAGAAAGTACGATGGAATATGATGAAATTTTTTTTTGTTTGTTTCTGTACAAAATATCGCATTTCGTATATTGTAATAATTCAGTTACCATATATTTTTTTTTTTACCATAGAAGTATATTTCTATATGTTATTATTTTTCTTTATATTTTTGTTGTAATTTTATTTTATCTAATAGCATTAGTAAATTTATTTCTAAAAATTTAAAATAAAGAATGAAGCAGCATAGGAATGTCAATGAATACGGATACTCAAAATTTTATCCGAACTCGAATCTATATAGAATGAATTTATCTGATGTTAGACGGATATAGATTCGTATACGAATATAAAAAACGGATACGAATTTTGACTATATCCGATCTGAGTCCGAACCCGAATTGATTTTACATATATATATATATATATATATATATATATATATATATATATATATATATATATATATATATATATATATATATATAATTTTTTGATATTATATTTAAATTTATATTTTAAAAATTTAGATTTAATATAATATATTTTGAAATATTGTAAAGAAAAAAAAGAGAAATAAATATTTCGGGTTTGAGTTCGGTTCGAATTTTAGATTTTTTGTGGCGTTCGGATTTAGATATGAATTTTTAAAATTTGTTAGATTCGAATTTCGAATTTAATAGTCGGATTCGGATTCAGATGTTTAAAAATCTGTTCTGAATCCGACCAGTTAATATCTCTAAGCTTTCTCTCTCTCTCTCTCCCTCCCCAAAAAAAAAAAAAAAAAAAAAAAAAAAATTCCAATAATTCAACCTAAGATGACCAAATGTAGTGGATTCCTATATTGAGTAGTTCCAAGCATCATTCCTAGATTTTGGTTCTCTTTTGTATTGTTTCTTCATCAAGCACCATCTAATAAAATCAAGAACATCTATTTTTGTTTTTGTTTCTTTTGTTTAAAAAAAAAAAAAAATCATAGACTACTAAAATACCATGTTCTTAATTAATTAGACCAGTACAAAAATCCTACTGCCAATGTATGAAAAAAAATTAAAACAAAAAAAAAAGGGACATGCCAACATATGCAATTGGTAGCATTAGGAAATCCTTTTCTTCAGAATTTATGTTGTTGGGTCCTACTCCCATTAATAAATAATAATAAGAAAAGGAAAAAAAAACAAATAAATTTTTTTTTTTTCTGAAAAGGTCTACCAACCAAGAAAAAGTTAAGGAAAATGAAATATTGATTGGAAAATACCAAAAGCAAAGGTTTGTGTTTCTTGTAACATGTGAGTATTATTTATTGCAGGCACCTGGTGGATCGTTCGCAGCTTTCTTCAGATTTAGCGTAAGGATTTAAATTTAAAATCAAATTTATCAAATACATTTTATGATATTTTTAAAAGGATTAATTGCATACGGTTCACTGCAAACATATCGAATAGCAGATATATTTCTACAAAGTTTAACTTTTCATATTTATCTCTTCAAAAGTTCAACGTTATTCATATATATCCCTCCGGTTTATTATCGTTAGTTCACTGTTTATTTTTTAACAGATTATATATGAAATGACAGTTTTATCTTTTCAAAAATGTCCCTCTAAAAAATAATGCAGAAATATTTGAAATGGTAAAACGATAAATTTACCTCACTAACTAACCAAGATTAAGTATTTTAACCTATGAATTTATCTCACTAACTAACCAAGATTAAGTATTTAACCTATGGTTAACTAAATTTTTCTAACAAAGATAGACGGTAGGGATATATATGAATAACGTTGGACTTTTGAAGAAATAAATATGAAAAGTTGAACTTTGTAGGAATATATCTGCTATTCGATATGTTCGCAGGGAGCCGTATGCAATTAACCCTTTTAAAAAAGTTTCATACATTCTTTTATTGTGCTCGCATTTAAAATTTATCACATTTTATATATAGACTCTTTATATATTATGAATCAAACTTGACGAGTCCGGTTGAAATACTATCAATATATATAAGTGCTATTAAATTTTTAGCCCTTAGATAAAAGTACGTGCAGTTCAAATTATAATGGTTCTCTAAAATTTTTACTATTCAACCAACCACCCGCTAAATTCTAGAACCCTATTTGGTTGGGGGATAAAGGGAGAATAATCTCCTTTATCTCCAATTCTGGTCAAACAACAGAAAAATAAATTTAGGGATAAAGGTTTAAAATATTCCCTGCTTAACGGGTTATCCGAAGATAACTCGTTAAGCTCTATTCCACTTCCCCCGGAATAAAGTTTATACCTAGGAGCAATGAATGATTTTATTTTTTATTTTTTATTTTTATTTTAGCTTATCTTCCCATCTGAGACTATATTTATTAAAATATACTATTTACTAATTATGTTTATTAAAATATACTATAAAATATAAAAAAATTATTTTATATTTTGTTTACTAATTATGTTTACTAATTTTATTTACTAATTATTATTTACTAAAAGATACTCTAAAATATTAAAAATTATTTTGTTTAGGTAAGATATAATTTATTATTTACAATTAAATTGTCATTTTAATTAATTTATAATAATTAAAATTAATTTATATATATAGAAGGTAAGGATAAAATTGACATTTTGATAAAAAATCTATCATTTTTTTTCACTATTCTCTACTATCCTATAATTTTAATCAAACATAATTTTTTTTATTCCAGAGAATACTAATTTTTGAACCAAATACAATTTAACTTTTATATTTGATTATTCCATAATAGCAAGCTATTCCAGATATAAAAAAATTTATATCTCTTAAATTTATACCCGAACCAAACGGGGCCTAGAAGACCACTATCATTCTAACCGCATATCTTTTAATCTAAGGGCTAAAAAATTAGTAGCACCAATGACTTGGTACTATCAATAGTATTCTAGCCTAGTTCCAAACTAGACATGTTAAACTGTTTGATACATAGACGTTTTCGATATTGTAAATCAAATTTAACATGTTAAACACATAACTAAGCTGTGTGTTTCTTGTAACATGTGATAATTTATTGTGTTCATCGAGTGCACCGTTCACCACATTTTTTTAGATTTATTATAAGAATTTAAATTTAAAATCAAAATTTATCATATACTTTTTATGCTATTTTAAAAATAGTTCCTACGTATTTAAAGTTTACCATATTTTATATATAAACTCTTTAGATGTTATAAATCAAACTTAACATGTTAAATTATTTTATATATAGATTTTTTAGATATTATAAATCAAACTTAACATGTGATAATTTATTGTGTGAACCTGCTGCAGCAACGTTCTTTAGATTTACTATAAGAATTTAAATTTAAAATTAAATTTATCAGATATTTTTTATGCTATTTTAAAAAAGTTTCGTATATCCTTTTCTCATGCTGATATTTAAATTTTATGGCATTTTATATATTAACTTTTTAGATTTTGTAAATCAAATTTAACATGTTAA
>CM055068.1:48169141-48274402 GCA_029204045.2 Tillandsia leiboldiana | reverse complement strand
GGATTTTTTAGGGTTTTAGGGGTAGGGTTTAGGGTTTTAGGGTTTATGATTTTTTAGGGCTCTAGGGTTTAGGGTTTAGGGTTTTAGGGTTTTTTTTTTTGGGTTTAGGGTTTAGGGTTTAGGGTTTTAGGGTTTAGGATTAGGAGTTTTAGGGTTTAGGGTTTTAGGGTTTAGGGTTTAGGGTTTAGGGTTTAGGATATATGTTGAAAGGGCAAAATAGTACTTACACACAGATAACGGCAGTTCCAAACGTTACACTAACAGAGTTTAACTTCAGGGGTATTTTGAAAAGAAGTTAGAAACGTACTAAGAAGGGTAAATATGAAACAGAAAATTTTAGGGGTACGTAGGAAATTGCCCCTTTAATATATGTAAGAGTTAAATTTGGACGGACACATGCATCCAAAAGGACACGCCGTAAAGTTGTGTCTTTTTATGTCTATCCTATTTGTGTCAGTGTCCAAATAATCAGATCAGATAATGCTCGCCCTTCTGCGAGAAAATGCGGCCATCGTGTGTTATTGGTTCGCTATGTACACAACAAACCGCGATGAAAATCGCAGATACTGATCAATATATGTTCATGTTTCATCGCGATCTGGTCGCGATTCTCGTAAGAGTGGTGTGATGTCGAAGTAGTTTCGGCAAAGAGAGAACCATATGCTTTTGGATAGTGATGAACCATATGCTTCATCACTATTGTATTGCAGTTGTATAAGGATTCTGCATTATATGATTGTGATGGTTGCTCTTTGGGTATGTGTGTCTAGGGGTTGGCAATCCAGCTCGCTGTCGCGAGCCAGCTCGTGTTCGGCTCGAAATGAGCTCGAGAATCGAATCGCTCGTTTAGTAAACGAGCCGAATACGAGCCGAATTTTTCAGCTCGTTTAATAAACGAGCCGAACACGAGCCGTGGTCAGCTTGCTCGTGTTCGTTCGATAATAGCTCGAATATATATATATATATATATATATATATATATATAATATATATATTATTATTATTTAGATTTTAGATTATTAATTTTTTGTGAATTTTAACTATTAGATTAAAATTTTAATTTTTTAATTTTTTTCAACTTATACCCTAATAGGAAGAATGAAAATCAAACTTGTTTGTTCGCGAGCCGGCTTGTGTTCGGCTCGTTAATAAACGAGCCAAACACGAGCCGAATTTTTCAGCTCGATATTTAAACGAGCCAGCTCGTGTTCGGCTCGTTATTAACGAGCCGAACACGAGCCAACTCCAGCTCGCTCGTGTTCGGCTCGTTGACACCTCTATGTGTGTCTGACAAACTACTGTTTGAGTAGCGTTGTATACAGTTGGCTGATACATCGTGCAGATATATATAAAAATAGAATATTTTATACAGCTTTCTGAAAACATATCGAATATCGAATAGCAGATATATTTATATAAAGTTTAATTTTTTTTATATTTATTTTTTTAAAAATTTTAAGTTGTTCATGTATTATATCCATCCCGTATTAGGTACAGTTGAAAATTTTGAAGTGACATATTTGTAAGGAAAAAATAAACAGTTAGCTAATAGTAACAAACCAGAAGAATATATATAAAAAATTTAGATATTTTTAAAAGAATAAATATAAAAGTTGAATTTTATAGAAATATATCTGCTATTCGATATGTTTATAAAATTATGTTCGTGAAGACAGTGCGACGACGTAGACAAAACAAATTAAAAATAAAAGATATTTTTCACAAACTATGAATTTCAAACTACATCTCTTTCATAAATAATGGTACAAAAAGGTTCCAAACATGATAATAATTATATAAAAGCAATTTATCATATCATATGATATAAAGATACGAAGATAACGCGAACACTGTCACTATCAGGAAGAAAATTTAAATCCACATTTTTATTAAGAAAATTTTGAATTGATGAACCACCGAAAATATATCCAATTCAATCCAATCAAGCACTTTTAAACTCATTTTTATCCATTAAAAAACCCCTAAAAAAATATTATTTTAAAAAACTCAGCAACTGCCAGGAGAAATTCAAGTTTTTTAGTAGGGACAGTGAAAATACAACTGTACTTAACCAAATAATTTATATCTTTTAGACTTTCTCCTTTTCTATTAAAATAAATATTTTTCTACAGTTTTTTAAGGAAAATGCTACTTGTACACCCTATTTGGGGTGTACATCGCACACCCCACCCATCCAATGGGTGAGGTGTGGTGAGGGGTCACTTCACAATTTGTGAAGTGACCCCCCACTCTTAGATGGGTGGGTGTAAGATGTACACCCCCTTTGGGGTGTACATGTAGCGTTGCTCGTTTTTTAAACAGAAAAAAATTAATGCCAATTATTACTAGTATAAATAGCAAAGGACGTAATGTTCAGATACCCAATAGTCCAAATTTGTACCACAGTTGTTTTATCTTTGTAATTAAAAAAAGGTTTGGTGAAAAAAATATTTTACATTTTGTAGTGTTTGATTTGTAAAAAAAATAATAACTTTTTTATCAATATTTGTTTGGTTGAAAGAAAAAAAATTTATACGAATGGAGAAAGTTTTTTCGACCGAAACGAAAATAAACTAATTTTTTCAAATATGAAAAAATAGATTTTCAAAAAAAAAAAAAATTTAGTGCTAAACAAACGTACGAAAAATAATTTTTCAAACCAACAAAATAATTTTTATTATATTTTATGGTAAATCAAACACACCCTGTGGCTCTATTTGGAATTATAGAGAAATTGTGTTATTAATAGAAAGTACGATGGAATATGATGAAATTTTTTTTTGTTTGTTTCTGTACAAAATATCGCATTTCGTATATTGTAATAATTCAGTTACCATATTTTTTTTTTTTACCATAGAAGTATATTTCTATATGTTATTATTTTTCTTTATATTTTGTTGTAATTTTATTTATCTAATAGCATTAGTAAATTTATTTCTAAAAATTTAAAATAAAGAATGAAGCAGCATAGGAATGTCAATGAATACGGATACTCAAAATTTTATCCGAACTCGAATCTATATAGAATGAATTATCTGATGTTAGACGGATATAGATTCGTATACGAATATAAAAAACGGATACGAATTTTGACTATATCCGATCTGAGTCCGAACCCAATTGATTTTACATTATATATATATATATATATATATATATATATATATATATATATATATATATATATATATATATATATATATATATATATATATATATATATATAATTTTTTGATATTATATTTAAATTTATATTTTAAAAATTTAGATTTAATATAATATATTCGAAATATTGTAAAGAAAAAAAAGAGAAATAAATATTTCGGGTTTGAGTTCGGTTCGAATTTTAGATTTTTTGTGGCGTTCGGATTTAGATATGAATTTTTAAATTTGTTAGATTCGAATTTCGAATTTAATAGTCGGATTCGGATTCAGATGTTTAAAAATCTGTTCCGGATCCGATCAGTTAATATCTCTAAGCTTTCTCTCTCTCTCTCCCCAAAAAAAGAAAAAAAAAATCCAATAATTCAACCTAAGATGACCAAATGTAGTGGATTCCTATATTGAGTAGTTCCAAGCATCATTCCTAGATTTTGGTTCTCTTTTGTATTGTTTCTTCATCAAGCACCATCTAATAAAATCAAGAACATCTATTTTTGTTTTTGTTTCTTTTGTTTAAAAAAAAAAAAAAATCATAGACTACTAAAATACCATGTTCTTAATTAATTAGACCAGTACAAAAATCCTACTGCCAATGTATGAAATTTTTTTTTTTTTTTAAAAAAAAAAGGGACATCCCAACATATGCAATTGGTAGCATTAGGAAATCCTTTTCTTCAGAATTTATGTTGTTGGGTCCTACTCCCATTAATAAATAATAATAAGAAAAGGAAAAAAACAAATAAATAAATAATTTTTTTTTTTGAAAAGGTCTACCAACCAAGAAAAAGTTAAGGAAAATGAAATATTGATTGGAAAATACCAAAAGCAAAGCTTTGTGTTTCTTGTAACATGTGAGTATTATTTATTGCAGGCACCTGGTGCATCGTTCGCAGCTTTCTTCAGATTTAGCGTAAGGATTTAAATTTAAATCAGATTTATCAGATTCATTTTATGATATTTTTAAAAAATGTATGTGCTGGTATTTAAAATTTATCACATTTTATATATAGACTCTTTATATATTATGAATCAAACTTGACGAGTCCTGCTGGAATACTATCGATATATAGGTGCTATCAAATTTTTAGTCCTTAGATGAAAATACGTGCGGTTGGAATTATAAATCTCTAAGGCCCCGTTTGGTAACGGGGATAAGGGGGAAATAACCCCCTTATCCCCGTTTCCATACCCAAACGGGGATAGGTATAGTTGGAATCCGGATTCCAATTAATCTGGAATAGGGGGTATGGGGGTGGGAATTGGAATTCCCACCCCCAGCTGGAATTGGGGTTCTGGCACGGGAATCGAGAATTTTTCTCTCTCTCTCTGCACCTCCTCTCTCTCTCTCCACGGTAGTTTTTTTTTTCTTTTTTTTTTTTTTTTTTTCCTTTCTTTTCCATACACTAATAAAAATTAGTTTTTTAATTTTTTTAAATTAAAATTTTTAAATTTTAAAAGATATTTAAATTTCTAAATTTTAAAATTTAAATTTTTTATTTAATAAATATTATTATTTTTAACTTATTTTTTAATAAATCTAAAATTTTATTTTATTTCATTTTTGAAAAAAAAATTATTAATTTTAAATTTATAAAATTTATACAATTATTTTATAAATTTTTTAAAATTTATATAAATTTAAAAATTAAAATTTTACTCCCACTTAAAATTTAAAAATTAATTTTTATTTACTCTCATTTAAAATTTTTACTCTCACTTAAACTTTAATTTTTATTATGTATTTTTTAAAATTTATATAAATTTAAAAATTAAAATTTTTAAAAATTTAAAAATTAATTTTTATTTACTCTCATTTAAAATTTTACTCCCACTTAAACTTTAATTTTTATTATGTATTTTTTAAAATTTATATAAATTTAAAAATTAAAATTTTTAAAAATTTAAAAATTAATTTTTATTTACTCTCATTTAAAATTTTACTCCCACTTAAACTTTAATTTTTATTATGTATTTTTTAAAATTTATATAAATTTAAAAATTAAAATTTTTACTCCCACTTAAAATTTATCACTTATCAATTCTTCTTATTCCTCTATACTCAACCAAACACAATTTTTTCCTATTCATCTTATTCTCCTTATTCCTATATAATTTACCAAACACAATTTCCTTTAATCCCGGTATAACTCATAAAACCAACCAAACGCAAATTTACACCAATTCCTGCTAATACCAGAATCTATACCTATCCCCGGTATAACAAAATTTTCCTATTCCCGTTACCAAACGCAGCCTAAGGCCATGTTTGGTTCGGGAATAAAGGGGGAATAACCCCCTTTATCCCCCAATTCCTGCTAAACAGTGCTGAAAAATGGCATGGGATAATTTTTTTTTTTATCCCTGGCTTAACGGGTTATCCTGGGATAACCCGTTAAGCCTTATTCCTCTCCCCCCATGGAATAAGATTTTATCCCTGGGGGCAGTGAAGGGCAAAGTTATAATTAATTATTTATAATTAAATTATAATATAAAATATAATATAAAATATAAAATATAAAATATAAAATATAAATTATAAATTATAATATAAAATATAAATTATAATATAAATATAAATTATAATATAAATATAAATTATAATATAAAATATAATATAAAATATAATTTATTATTTATATTCTTAAAATATAATATAAAATAAAAAATATTATTTTTTTAACGTAAGATATAATTTATTATTTATAATTAAATTGCTTCAAATTTAATATAATAATTAAATTAATTTTTCTATAAAAAAAGCTAAGGGCAAAGTTGGTATTTTTATAAAAATTCTATCTTCTTTTTCCACTATCCTCTACTATTCCATAATTTTAACCAAACACAATTTTAACTATTCCAGAGAATACTAACTTTTCAACCAAACGCAATTTAACTTTTATACTTCATTATCCCGGAATAGCAAGCTATCCCAGGTATAAAAAAATTTATACCTCTTAAATTTATCCCCGAACCAAACATGACCTAAGACTCCGTTTGAGTACAAGAACTAGGGAGGATAAGGGGGATATCCCCCTCTTTGTACCCAAGCAACAAAAAGCTGCTTAGAATAGCTGTTCCACCTAATTCCGAGATTATGGGAGAATAACGGTTCCAAGCAGCAGGTGGAACAACTTGTTCCACCTGCAGTTTTTTTTTTTTTTAAAAAAATTCTTTAATTTTATTTCAAATTATAAGTTATTTAAATTTATAAAATTTAAAATTTATTTCATTATTTTATAAAAATTTAATTCCCTCTATTCTTTTTATTCCTCTTTAATTTACCAAACACAATTTTTTTTATACCCGGTATAACTCTTATACCCACTCAAACATAAATTAACATTAGTTACTGCTAATATCATAACTTATACCTATCCCCGGTATAACTAAATTTTTCTTATACCCGAACCAAACACAGTCTTAGGCTATTCTAGAACCCTATTTGGTTGGGAGATAAAGGGAGAATAATCTCCTTTATCCTCTAATTCTTGCCAAACAACAGGAAAATAAATTTAGAGATAAAGGTTTAAAATATTCCCTGCTTAACGGGTTATCCCAAGATAATCCGTTAAGCTCTATTCCACTTTCCCCCGGAATAAGGTTTATATCTAGGAGCAATGAATGATTTTTATTTTTTATTTATTTTTTTTATATTTTTTATTTTTTTTATTTTTTTTTAGCTTATCTTCCCATATGAGACTATATTTACTAAAATATACTATTTACTAATTATGTTTATTAAAATATACTATAAAATATAAAAAATTATTTTATATTTTGCTTACTAATTATGTTTACTAATTTTATTTACTAATTATTATTTACTAAAATATACTCTAAAATATAAAAAATTATTTGGTTTAGATAAGATATAATTTATTATTTACAATTAAATTATCATTTTAATTAATTTATAATAATTAAAATTAATTTATATATATAAAAGGTAAGGGCAAAGTTGATATTTTGATAAAAAATCTATCATCTTTTTTCATTATTCTCTACTATCCTATAATTTTAACCAAATATAATTTTTTTTATTTCAGAGAATACTAACTTTTGAACCAAATACAATTTAACTTTTATATTTGATTATCCCATAATAGCAAACTATTCCAGATATAAAAAAAATTATATCTCTTAAATTTATACCCGAACCAAACGGGACCTAGAAGACCATTATCATTCTAACCGCACATCTTTTAATCTAAGGGCTAAAAAATTAATAGCACCAATGACTTGATACTATCGATAGTATTTTAGCCTAGTTCCAAACTGGACATGATAAACTGTTTGATGCATAGACGTTTTCGATATTGTAAATCAAATTTAACATGTTAAACACATAACGAAGCTACGTGTTTCTTGTAACATGTGATAATTTATTGTGTTCATACGGTGCACCATTCATCGCTTTCTTTAAATTTATTATAAGAATTTAAATTTAAAATCAAATTTATCATATACTTTTTATGCTATTTTAAAAATAGTTCGTACATACTTAAAGTTTATCATATTTTATATATAAACTCTTTAGATATTATAAATCAAACTTAACATGTTAAATTGTTTTATATATAGATTTTTTTAGATATTATAAATCAAACTTAACATGTGAGAATTTATTGTGTGCACTTGGTGCATCGTTCGCAGCGTTCTTTAGTTTTATTATAAGAATTTAAATTTAAAATTAAATTTATCAGATATTTTTTTTATAGACTTTTTAGATATTATAAATCAAACTTAACATGCTAAACTATTTTATAGAGTGTGGTGCATGAGATGCACAAATGCACCCGGTGCGGGCAATAGTTTCTCAATAACATGAACTTGGTTTGCCATAAAAATTTTAAATTAAAATCTAATTTATCAGATATATTTTATGCTATTCAAAAAATATACATGTTTAAAATTATAAATTTTACACTTTTTTTTCTATATATTTTAAGGACTACTTGGTAAAATGATTCGTATGCAATAAATTTTGGAAACTTTGAATTAAATCTAATGTATTAATTTTTAGTTAAAGAAAATGGTAAATTACACATTTGGTCCTCAAAGGCTAATGTCATTTGGTTTTTAAATTTTAATTTGTTATAATTTGTTGCTCAAAATTTTTAAATTATTACAATCAAGTGTTACAATATAATTTTGTTGACAAAATATTAACGCTTCGCTGATGTAAAAATTATATAATATAGGACTTGAGTGTAATACTTTTGAAAGTTCAAATCAAAAATTATAATAAATTAAAATTCGAGAATCAAATGTGTAATTTATCCTCAAAAAAATCTCACTCATTTTATTATAACTCTATTTTTTAATAATAAAAAAATATTTAAAATATTTTTATTTTTGAATGAATATGATGTAAAATGTGTGCATCATTTTTTAGCACACAAATAATATTATTAAATTTTGCACCCTTGGATTCAAAAGTTTACAAATTTTTTTTTTTATTTTTTGTTAAAAAAATAAATAAGTGAGTAAATATAGGCCGACCTAAAATGTAAGGTTTAGGAATGTAAATGGATCGGATCGGAGATAAATTTTTAAATTTATCAAATCTAAATTAGACGGGTTTTAAAAATTCACATCTAAAACAAATTCTACTTAAAAATTCAAAATTCAAATCTGAATCTGAAATAATATTTTTGTATACCATACTTTATATTAAAATTTTAAATGTTTAAAGTATAAACTCAAATATAACATCAAATATTTATATATATTATATACTATAAAATCTGTTCGGTTTTAGTCATATACAGACAAAATTTTCGAATCCGAATTTGAATTTGTCGATTTTTTATTTTTATGTCTGTATTCGAGATTATATTTGTTTAATATCAAAAAAATTTACTCTAATCAGATTGGAGTTTGTCAGATCGTTTGCGCTAACAATTAATTTCAAAAACTCGAGTTTTTAGAAATATGCAACTAATTTACTTAAAGTGTACAAACATAACGCCCACAGGTCTCGACCAGACTCAGTCTATCTGGACGTTAGGTCTATTGTTAGGCCTCTTACTGTTAGGTCTATTATAAGCCACAGTCTCACTCAACTTATTGTATTCATGAAACTCAACTTATTAATCTTCTGAGTCTATTATTACGGGACAAAAAATTAAATATATTTTTAATTTATAAATAAATAGACAATAAAATTCGGATTTGAATTCGGTTAAAATTTTATATATTCATACCAAGTATTTAAGTACCGTGGCACGGAGTCTTGCCGAAAATTTGCCGACACATAATGACATGAAATATTTATTTTTTTTTATCAATAAAATTTTTTAATTGCTTATTATGTATCTTTATCAAATATTTTGAATTTTATTGAAAAAATTATTTAATAATTTTAAAAAAAAATTATTTTGAATTGTTCTATCAGCACGGAGTCTGTATCGTACCGATATCTTGTTGGCACGATATGACACGATAAATACGATCGGTACCGATGAAGATTAAGATCAGTAGTAAGTTTTAGACCTATTTTATTGATCTAGTGATTGGCAAGTAGGATTGCCTTTTCTTTCTCAATAGCATGGCTACTGCTGCTTTGTTTTTATTTTAGGTGAAATTAAGTTTCTTGCCACCCAAAAGTAGGGACTTGATTGGCACATGCCATCTAATCCAACATTCAAATCACACCAAAGACTTAAATTCTAAGTGTTGACTGATGGCCACTTGCTATCTAATCTTTTTTTTTATTTTTTTTTTTTTTTTTTTTTTTTTTTTTTTTTTTTTTTTTTACTTTTTTTCATTCTTGTTTTTTTCATGCCAATTTTATAATCTTGGTTGTTGACTAAGTCTCCTTTCCTAACTCCACCTCATTCCTTAACAACAATTTATCACTGAGCAATGCTATATGTACACCCCGAAGGGGTGTACATCATACATCTCCACCATTTTAATGGTGACGATATTTTTTACGGGTCACATCAAGTGACCCATCATCACACCCCCACCCTTAGATAAGTGGGGATGTGTGATGTACACCCCTTACGGGTGTACACATAGCATTTTCCTTTATCACTACATTGCCTCCAACCATTTGTGTCAAACCTTTCTCTTTCTTTTTCTTTTTCTTTTTTTTTTTTTTCTTTAGTAAAAGAGTATGGAACTTGACTGAACTTTGAACCATTTTGAATTAATTATTTAAACTTCTAAAATTTTAATTTTACTATTTAATTTTTTTAATTTATTTGATTAGAGTTAGCTGATCACACCTTGACTTTAAAATTTAAACTAATTATTTATTTTAATAAATTTATCATTGTGAGAATTATATAAAATATATTAACTAAATGTGAAAAGCTAAATAATGCATTAAAATTTTAAAATCAAAGTACTCTCCACTGATTCAAATCAAACAAATAATGTATAGAAATTTTAAAAATATTTTGTTAATTACTAGTGACTAAGCAAAATAAAATTAGTGCGCAAAATTATTATTATTATTATAAAAAATTCTATTGTATTTCTACAAGAAATATTCTTTAATTATTCATTACTCCAATGTGACATTAATTCACATAAAAAATATACCAATATCAATATCACAATTTTAGTGTAATAAATAAGTTCAGTGGCTTGTTCCCACTTTTAGTTATTTTGGCATGGCCAAAATTTTAGTAATTTATTATTGGAAATTGGAAATTGTAAATTAACCTTTCACATATTTCTTTAACTTTGTTTATTCTTTCAAAAATATTTTACCAACTTTTTAAGCAATATGTTTTTTAGGAGAAATTTTTTTTTTAAGTAGCATTGTAATTTAAATTTCTATACATTATTTAATTTGCTATGACAATATCATTTAAGAAATGAATTAGTTTGAATAAATAATCAGTCAACAATATATTTAAGCTAATTATTTATTGTAAAAATTATATAAAATATAGAAACTAAATTTGTAAGGATAAAAAAGATGTTTAAATTTTAAAATCAGAAGATTTTAGCTAATTTAAATCAAGCAAATTAAAATTTATATAGTTAAATTAAAATTTTAAAAGATTAAAAAGTAAAATTTAAATAGCTCCTAGTTGAGATAATTAAGTTTCATATGCTTTACCTAAACATAAAGAAAGAACCAAAATGGTGGTTAAGTATTAAAATGGTTGTTGGAGAGAATTTTTTTTTTTAAAAAAATGGCTATATATAAGAAAATATAAATTTTAAATAAATTTTCAATGTGTCTATTTTTGGATCATTTGTGCCAATCGCTAAGCAAAAGCTCAAGTTATTAAAAGTATACACTCAATTTATTTTAAACATATAGACACAACACTCATAAGTCTCGATTGTGATTTAATGCAACTAATCTTTCGTCATTTCGAATATGACTCGAATCAACATGGTCCTACGTCATTTCGAATATAACTCGACTCAAATCTGATCTCTCGCAACAGAACAATATATCGACTTTTTAAAAATTTATAGACAAAGTATCCCATAGATCTCGATTGTAATTCAATTTTAGTAATCTCGTAGTATTTTAGACATAATTCGACTCAATCTAATTTCACGCTAACCTGATCTTTCGCTTCATAACAAAAACAAATGTATCTAAAGCAACATCTATTTAGTAGTGCATGTAGTCTCAAAATGTCAAATACAAAAATTAAAAATTTAGTGGTGGATAGAAGAGATAAATAAATAAGAAAAAAAAAACATTCCAAGTGTAAAATTTTAGTTTCAAAAACATGTGGAATCTTCTATGTTTAAAAATAATAATAAGAGAAACACACCTAAAATAATTAAATAAATAAATAAATAAATAAAATCTAACAAACATGAAACCCACCTACCATGTCCCCATCCCACACTTTCCCCTTGTCCTTCCCTCTCCCCCCCCCCCCCCCCCCCCTCCCTTCCTTTTTAGTCCCACATCTCACTCCCTCTTCTTCTTAAGAGAAAGTAGAGAGAGAGAGAGAGAGAGAGAGAGAGAGAGAGAGAGAGATCTTCTTCTTAAAAGTAAAGAAGGAGATGAAGGGGCTAAACAGCAACGAGAAGCAGCTGCTGCTAATCCACAAGCCGGCCTCTAATGGCGGCGGCGGCGGAGGAGGAGGAGCATCCGGCGGAGGAGGTGGCGGAGCGGGGTCGGCGCCGGCGTCGCCACTGGCGCTGCTGGGCGGCCCGAACCACCGGCTGTGGCTCGTCGTCTTCCTCTCATTCTTCACCGTCGCCTCCCTCCTCACCCTCCTCTCCACCGCCCGCGACCCCCTCCTCCTCCCTCCCCCTTCCTCCCCCACCTCCACCATGTCCACCATCTCCACCACCTCCACCCCCGCCGAGCACACCACGGCGACGGCGGGGGCGGTGGGGTTGGCGGAGCAGGTGTTCGACGCGCTGGTGCACTACGCGGCGGCGGCGAACGCGTCGGCGCGGAGCATGACGGAGCGGGACATGAGGACGGTGGCGGGGGTGCTGCGGCGGCGGGGGCCGTGCAACATGCTGGTGTTCGGGCTGGGGCCGGAGACGCCGCTGTGGCGGGCGCTGAACCACGGAGGGCGCACGGTGTTCCTCGACGAGAACGAATACTACATCGCCCACCTCGAAGGTCGCCTCCCCGGACTCGAAGCCTACGACGTCTCCTACACCACCCGCGTCGCCGACCTCCCCGACCTCCTCTCCGCCGCCCGCGCCTCCCGCGCCGCCGACTGCCGCCCCGTCCAGGACCTTCTCTTCTCCGACTGCCGCCTCGCCCTCAACGACCTCCCCAACCATCTCTACGACGTCGCCTGGGACGTCGTCCTCGTCGACGGCCCCCGCGGCTACTCCGGCCCCGCCCCCGGCCGCATGGCCCCCATCTTCACCGCCGCCGTCATGGCCCGCACCCGCCCCCCCCCCTCCTCCCTCGCCGTCGACGTCCTCGTCCACGACTACGACCGCGACGCCGAGAGGCTCTCCAGCGAGGAGTTCCTCTGCCGCCGCAACCTCATCGCCGCCACCGCCACCGCCACCCTCGCCCACTTCGTCCTCCGCCCCGACCCCTCCGCCGCCACCGCCCACGAATTCTGCCCCAATACCAACACCACCGCCACCGCCGTCCCGACGGAACAGCAGCAGCAGTAGCAATAACTTATAAGGAAAATGCTACTTGTACATTTCATTTGGGGGTGTACATCACACATCTCATCCATCCAATGGGTGGGGTGTGGTGAGGGGTCACTTCACAATTTGTGAAGTGATCCTCCCACTCTTAGATGGATGGATATAAAATGTACATCCCCTTTGGAGGTGTACATGTAGCATTGCTCAACTTGTAATCACTATAATTAATTAGTTGGATTAGAGTACCGCTGTAACTAAAAAGCTCGTATATATCATCACTCCATCATGACTTTCTAAAAGGATAAAACTACTTCAGCGGTGAGCAGCTCCTGAGAAAGTTTTCATTCAATCTCCCGTCGTTTGTTAATTTTTTTTTTCAATAAAAATAAATATAAAATGTTCTACTATAAAATGTTCGGAAAATTTAGGCGGTTTGGAATCGGGTTAAGACAGAATTAGCTAAACTGGGGATAAGTATAAAGTATGAAACTAGAGCGAAAAAGCGTTTGGGATGATTCCACGAATAAAAAATTTTGTGTTTGGTTTAATAATGAGGAATATGAAGAATAAAGGAGATAAGTTGGGTAAATTATTTTTTTGCCCTCAAGAGTTAATATGTGATAAAGAGAGAGAGAGGAGAGAGAGGGATTTGTGATTATGAGAGTGTATTGGGAATAAAGAAAAGAGAGAGAGGAGAGAGAGGGATTTGTGATGATGAGAGTATATTGGGAAGAGAGAAACGAGGGGAGGAGGGGTAGTTTGGTAAAAAAAAAAATTATAAAATAATAGGTAAGAATTGTTGTTCCAGCTGATTCTAGTTGTTCTGGGATAAGCAATACCAGATGGTTCCAGATGCGTTTGGTAAAATAAGGGGATAAACCCGCTATTTCTGGTTCTAGCCCACATCCAAACGGGCCATTCTAGAATGGGATGAATTTAATCCGTCACTCGATATGATAGATAAAGTAAATATCCACTCCAGAATAGAGTGGAGTGTAGGATGTATATTTCTTATGGGGTGTATACTTAGCATCACCCAAATTTAAAAGTACAAATACAACTATCATAAAAAATAAATAAATAAATAAATAAATAAATAAATAAATAAAATTTGTAATTTTATAATTTAGTCAGGTGATTTTAGAAATGCAATTCCACCGATTAGTATATATAGAGAGAGGTTTTAAAAAGTGTGGGAAAAAAATGTAAGGAAAAGTTAAAGAGTTTAATGTTGTGCACCACCACCTCTCTCTTTTTGAAGTGAAAATTTGAGAGAATAGTGTTGGTTTTTTTTTAAAAAAAAAAATTTAAAAAAAAATTATTATCATTATTATTATTATTATTATTATTATTATTATTATTATTATTTTTGTTTTAGTTGCTGGTTGGTTGTTCTGGGAAATAATTTGGAGGAGGTGGGAATAGGAAAGTGTAAATTTCACTGTTTGTTTTCTAAATTAATATTTTATCCAAGTTTTTAATTTAATTTCTATTTTTGTTTTTCTTTAAATAAAACTATAAATAACTATTTGCTACTTCATTCATTAATTTTTTTTAAAATTAATTAAGCAAACAAGTGAGGAACCAAAATCCCAAGCCAAAAAAAAAAAAAAAAAAAAAAAAAAAAAAAAAAAATCTGAACTCTTTTAGTTGAGCAATGCTAGGTGTACAGAAAATTCTTTTAGTTTACTAATAAAAGAAAAAATAATAAAATTAAAGAGATAAAATTAAACCCTAAAATACAGAAAATTTTCTTAAAAATATTTTAAAAAGTTACAGCGTTAATGACCAAAAAAGTTAATAATTTTTAAATTTTTTTTATTATTTTTAAAAAATATTTTTAGGAGGAATTATATGTATAGATTTGAAAAAAAATTAAAAAAATAAATAAAATATAAATTTTTATATGTCAAAAAATAAAAATAAAAATAAAAATAATAAATATTTACAGAAATATTTTTTTTAGCCAATTAAAATTAATATAATAAAATGGGGAAAATTCAAGGACAAGGATAGTAATAACTAAGTATAATAAAGAGGTGTGTATTGAAGATCAGTGAATGTATGCTCTTGGAAGGACAAAGTTGTTAATGTTTCCACTCTAGACCTGTTACTAGCACTGTCACTTTTTGTGCCTTCATTGTTCATTGAGTACTCCTTTATGTTACTTCACTTTTTATTATTTTCTCACAGTTAATAAATGCAAAATAATTATTTATATATTTACGATAATAAAATTATGTTATAATGATATTTTTAAATATTTTTAAAATTTTAAAAAAATATCGCTGACAAAAATATCGACACTTATTGCGGCACTATGACGCCCCTAATAGTCTCATATCGGATGTGAATGGGATTGTGATTGGGTATATAAGAGACATGGACATTAATAATAATAAGTGGGCTTAAGTATTTTGAGTTGTGGTTTGGACCCAACGAGTTATTATTGCCAGTGGGTCAGGTCGTTATATTTGGTATCAGAGCCAGTTACTAGCCGGAAGTGTGAGACGAGTTTCGACTGAGCCTGAGTCTAGATGGCAGGACTAGCGAGTCTCGACTGACAAGTCTGTCTCATATCGCCTGGTGATCGTAGGCTGTGTGTGTTTGTGTTTGGGCCCCCAATAGTCCCACATCGGATGCGAATGTGGATGTGTTTGGGTATATAAGAGGACATGGACACTAGTAATAATAACTGAGTTTAAGTATTTTGGACTGTGATTTGGACCCAACGAGTTATTATTACTAGTGGGCCGGATCGTTACAACGTCAGGCCTAAATGGTGGGAGTTGGTGACACCCCAATAATCCCACATTGGATGGAATTGGAGTTGTGATTGGGTATATAGAGATATGAACACTAGTAATAATAACCGGGTTTAAGCATTTTGGGTTGTGGTTTGGACCCAACGAGTTATAATTGCTAGTGGGATCGGGTCGTTACATTTGGTATTAGAGCCAATAAACAGCCGGAAGTATGTTACGAGTCTCGGCTGAGCCTGGGTCTAGATGACACACCTAAACGGTGGGAGCATGTGACGCCCCAATAGTCACATATCGGATGTGATTGGAATTATGATCGGATATATAAGAGGGACCGCATCGTTACATTTGATATCAGAGCCAATAACCAACCGGAAATGTGTTACGAGTCTCGGCTGAGCCTGAATCTAGATGACAGGGTTAGCGAGACAAGTCTCACATCGCCTGGTGATTTTGAGCTATATGTTTGTTTGGACTGACGAGAACGTCAGGCCTAAATGGAGAGAGTCTGACGTTCCTAATAGTCCTATATAGGATATGAATGGGATTGTGATCGGATATATAAGAGATATAAATATTAGTAATAATAATTGGAGTTAAGTATTTTGGTCTGTGATTTAGACCCAACGAGTTATTATTGTTAGTGGACCGAATCATTACAGACATATTATTATAATGTGTCATATATCACAGACCCAACGAGTTATTATTGTTAGTGGACCGAATCATTACAGACATATTATTATAATGTGTCATATAATATTTTGTTGTTTGATTGTGAGCTAATTTTATTAGATGCACATCTTGATTCATCCAATTTGGTTAAATTCAGTCAGTAAATAATAACTAGATTCAATAAATGCGTTTGTTAAGATCGAAAAGTTAGCTTTATCTACTTAATTAAAAGAGAAATAAATTCTAAAGAGTCATTGATATGCTTGCATACTAATTGTCTTATTAAGTGTCCACCATAAAATAAAATAAAATAAAATAAAATAAATTTAAAGGCATAATTTGAGCTATTTATTATTCGTGAAAGTCTCATCGGACACGCCATGAGCGCACGTTCAACGCATATTTATAACTCATTATGTTATAAAAAAAAATTATATATAAGCTATCAATACAATTTTTATTAATTTTTATTTATATAAAAAATATAATTATATACTAATAAAATTAATTACTTATATATAATAAATATATATTATTATATTAATAATATTCATATATTTTAATATTTTTAAAAAAATGATCGAGTAAGCATATTCAAATCATATCCTATCTTATATTTCGTGTCATTATTTAAATTTTTTATAATAATTTTTTTTTTTATTTCGTACCAGTTAGGAAATGCTTTTTTTATGGATTGTGGGAGAAATTTTTGCCTGCATTGAGGTGTACACGTGCAACTCATGCACCGCCTAAATAATTTTTTTTTTGTAAAATATTTTTATTTTGAATTTTAGTATTAAAAAATATATATTAATTATTAGATTAGGGTAAAACTAATACATGATCAGCGAAGCATATGTAACTAATTCACTAAAAACATACGGACACAATTTTTACATATCTGGACCGAATTCAATTTATCTAAACGTTAGGTTTATTATTGTGCCTTTTGCCGTTAGGTCTTCGTGGACCGCAGCTCCACTTAATTTATTGAGCTGAATTTATTATCACGAAGTAAAAAATTGATCATATTTTTACTCCATAAATAAATAGCCAACATTAAAAATATATTTTTAAAATATATAAACTTTTTAAGTATAAAATATATAAAATTTATCTTAATTATCTTTCATTTGAATTTAGCTATTTAATCTTTAAAAATTTTAATTTTATTATCTAATTTTTTAATTTTAATTTTAAATTTAAATACAATATTTATTTTTACAGACTTAGTTAGTATATTTTATACAAATTATATAACTATAGATTTGTTAAAAAAAAAAAAAACTTAAATTTTGTATTTGAACAGCTATCAAATCGCTTAAATCAAACAAATTGAAATATTGAATACTAAAATTAAATTTTCAAAAAATTAAATATTGGAATCAAAATGCTCCCTAGTTTATATATATATATATATATATATATATATATATATATATATATATATATATATATATATATATATATATATATATATATATATATATATATTGTAGATCATAACTACATAATTAAATTTTAATTTAGAAATTAGATTTTTTTTTTATAAATATTTATTTTTTTACTTTTTCTCCATTACTTTGAAAAAATTATATTTTCGTTCCTCAAAATTTTAAGTTGATTCATTAGTCTCACTCAGAATTTCATCTATTTTTTATAATTTATATAAAAAATATTTTTAAAAATAATAAAAATATATTAACTTTTTTTTTTATATAAAATCGGTAATTCCAACCTTTTGTTTTCTTTATTAGCACCGTGATATTCTAAAAATATTTTTAAAATAAAGAAATCAGGAAAAAAAAAAAGAAAAAAAAGATATTTAAAGTAGAATTTTATATATTTTATTCTTTATACTAATTTCATATAGTTCTTTAAATATATCGATATAAAATTTAATTTTTTATATTTATTTTTTCAAAAGTTCAAAAGTTTATGAACAAGTAGGAGCAAGATCAATTTTACGTTTGGATGAAAATTAGATTGTTTCTGAAAATAAAAAAAATAGCGTTTGGATGGATATATTAGAATACTGAAAATAAAAATAATTATAATTTTAAAATAATAATATTATATCTAATTAATTAATATAAAATATTAATTAAATAATAATTTAACTTATTTAATTAAGTATTTCCAGATAATTCTGAATATTAATTAATAAAATAATTAACAATAATGAGTGTTATTAATAAATAATTCAATTAATTATAAATAATTAAATAATCTAATTAGTAAATTATTTAATAGTTCGATAATTAGTTAATTAATAAAATAATTAGATTAGTTAAAATATTAGATTAATTAAAAAAGTTAATATAATAATTAAAATTATATTTACTTTAATTAAGCTTATTCTCAATTAATTGATAAAATAATTAATAATAATAAATAATTTAATTAACTATCAATAATTTAATAATTTAATAGATAATTAGTTAATAAATAACTAAATTTATTAAAATATTAGATTAATTAAAATATTAATACAATAATTAAAATTATATTTATTTTAATTAAATTTATTCTGAAATACAAATAAGTTTTATTCTAGAGAAAAAATTAGAACTGCAGTTCTAATTTTATACAACTTATTTAAAAAAGATACGGAATATCGTTAAATCCACGATTTTATCGATTTACGAATCGATAATTAATTTCTACTTAACGAAAGTCGTTGGATTCCTAACGAAAAGTTTAGAGATCATAGACACACTGTCCGAGACAGCAGGTGAGGTTATAATTGCGCTTAGACCCCTAGAGTTTTCAAAAATTATAATTGTAACCTCACGTGCTGTCTCGGGCAGTGTGTCTATGATTTCTAAATTTTTCGTTAGGGATCCAACGGCTCTCGTTGAGTAGAAATTGATTATCGAATCGTAAATCGATAAAATCGTCGATTTAACGACATTTCAGTATTAATCGCCGTAATTTGATAGTTATTATTTTTATTAATAACCAAACATGTTGAAGAATAAAACGAAACAAAATTTTATTTCATATTTTATTTTAAAAATAAACGGTAACTATGCGTACAGAGGTGGGCCCTATAAAATTAATCATATTATTTTAAATATTATATTATATTTGAGAGGTACGTGGATTAGATTAGGACACGTGGCGGGCACAGGAGAGGGAGGACGAAGATGAATAGTTGGCGTGGAGACGTGTCGGTGGACGCAATACATACGAAAGCATGAACGGTCGTGATTTGAGGATCAACGGTGGAGATGTATTGATGGGTCATTATGCAATTAATCATATTTTGAGGGAGAAAAATGGCATTAATTAGTAGGCCGAATTAGTTACAGGTTGGAGACAATGAGAGGGATGGAGCAACCACTCTTTATTTATTTCCCACCACACTACTTTTTCAACATATCCAAAAGTGATTGAACTTTTCATGGGGCCCCCTAAAATAGAATATATTTTTGGATCAAAATGTAAGATTAATTGTAAAAACCTTTTTTGTCTTTTTACTTAACGCCCCCATTTTTTAGAAAGTGATTCATTCTAGAACTATTGTTCTAACTCTTACACGCTAATTTTATTTTATTTTAGGGCCAATTAATTTTATATTTTTTAAATTTTTTTGATTTTTTAAATTTGTCTCTCTTAAAAAATTAATATTAAAAATATTTTTTTAATATTTTAAATTTTTTTTAATGTAAATTTTATTAGTGAACTATCAGCAACTGCCGTTATTTCTGTAAAATTTTTATTTTGTCCTTTTTAATATGCTCTCCTATTGTTACTAATTTTTTTTATTTGTTCTCAAGTTAAGGACAAAATAAGTATTTAACTATAATAAGAATTTAACTCAGATTTAACTCGAATATATGAAGGATATATTTGAAATAAAAAAATTACGGATAAATAAGATATTTAATATGGAAGGGTATGTAAGATATTATTTTTTTATTTTATGAAAAATACTAAGTGTACACCCCGTATTTTATATATAGCTCTATTTCATATTTTATGGTCTCATATTTTTTTGACTTACTGATAAGCACCAGACGATGCGAGACTCGTCTCGTTAGTCTCAGTCGCTCTACCCGCTGTATGACCTTAGCTCAGCTGAGACTCATTTCACACTTCCAGCCTTAGCCGACCTCGTGAAGAGTCACACTTCGAAAAAATATGCTCTACTCCGTATGATTTTAGTTTAGTCGAGACTTATCTCACACTATCGACGGGCGATTAGCTCTGATACCAACTGTAATGCTTCGCTTTCCGAAAGGTCATCCAATTTCAGAACTGCTCTAGCTTTAACTAGCACACTTAATTTTCTTAATCTCTTGAATAAAAAAAAATTTAAATTGGTCAAAAAAAAAATTTAAAGATTATGTTAATTTTTGACTAAGTGTTAATGATAATGACATGGCAAGATTATTTGGCATTAAAAATTATAAAAATTTGGAAATTCGGCCAATTTTATATCTGATATTTGCCAAAATTATATCAGAAAAAGAAAAAAGCTCTTTTGGAATTTAGGATTACAAAATAAAATAAAATAAAACAAGGAAAATAATTAAATTTGGAATATGGAGAATCTAGGGTGTAACATTTATACTAATATTTTAGGTATACACGTAGCATTGCTCGGAAAAAAAAATATATTATATGTCCTCGCATATATCAGTGTAAATTTTATATTTCAAATTTACAAATTCTTTTTGTGTGTTAATATTTTTTAAAAAATAATGATAAAACTAGTAAAGAAGTAATGGCCATCGGATAAATAAAATATAAGATTTACATTTAATTTATTGGTGTAAATTTTTCTTCAATTATCACCAATTTTGATGCGGCTATTTAGTTTTTAAAAATTTAAATTATGTTAGAATAAAAAAATTTATATATATATTTTTTTGTATTTTGAAGCTTTATAAAATTATATACAATGTATAAGACCAAAAAATTAGCTAACTATGTTACGTATGGTGGTAAATTAAAAGGTTTAGATATTGAAATGTTGAAACAAAATGATCGTATTTAATTAATTTATATACATTTTTGCCTATATTTTGCTTTTAGGTTTATTTTGTCTGCTACACTGTAATTTTTTTTTTTTTTTTGGTTAATTTCATTCGGTTCTATATATATATATATATATATATATATATATATATATATATATATATATATATATATTTCAACAAAATTTAATTTTTTATATTTATTTTTTAAAAAATTTTAAATTATTCATATATATTTATCTGATTTATTATTGTTTAATTTTTAATAAAATATAAATATATATGAAATATTAGTTTTGTCCTTTCAAATATATTCCTTCAAAAACCCTAATAATTAGAATAGTTAAAAACATCTGAAAAATAAAAAAAAATAAATTTACCTTATTAATTAACTAAAATTATATATATTTTTTTTTAACGAACATTAACGATAGGAATATATATTAATAACTTAAGACTTTTAAAAAATAAATTTAAAAATTTAAATTATATAGAAATATATCTACGTAGAGCTGTACGAAATTATTATTATTATTATTTTTTATTCAAGTATTCGTTGAACAATCATTTTCTCACTTATGTGGACTCTAAATTTTAATGACTTTTTTATTTGCTACACTGCGTAATTTAATTATGCTTTTCAAAGACGCTACTGAACTATAGTGTATAATTTGTACTTTTCGAAAAAGCCACTGAATTATTATTTTTTCACCCAATTTTCATATTGTTGAAGATTAAGCTACTTTCATCCAATACTTTTATTGAGGCCGGCAACTCTCTAAAATAGTATATTAAAATCAGTGCAAAGACTGAAAAGAAAAGGAAAAAAAAAAATGAATTTATCAAAATTTTGATTTTATTGTCTAATCTTTCAATTTGTTTGATTTGATTTAGCAAACAGTACTGTAACGATCCGGACCACTAGCAATAATAACTTGTTTGGCCCAAACCACAGCCCAAAATGCTTAAGACTAGTTATTATTGCTAGTGGGTCGGGTCGTTACATTTGGTATCAGAGCTAATAATCAGCCGGAAGTGTGCGGCGAGTCTCGGCTGAGTCTGGATCTAGATGACAGGGTTAGCGAGACAAATCTCACATCGCCTGGTGATCTTAGGCTGCTGTGTGTGTGTGTGTTTGGGCTGCTGATGTGTGTGTGTTTGGGCTGATGAGGACGTCAGGCCTAAACGGGGGGAGTCTGTGACGCCCCCAATAGTCCCACATCGGATGTGGATGGAATTGTGATTGGATTTATATGAGACATGAACACTAGTAATAATAATTAGGCTTAAGTATTTTGGGTTGTGGTTTGGACCTAACGAGTTATTATTGCTAGAGGGTCGGGTCGTTATAAGTACTTTGACTTAAAATTTTAAGTTAATTGAAAGGAAAATGCTATGTGTACACCCGTAAGGGGTGTACATCGCTATGTGTACACCCGTAAGGGGTGTACATCTCACACCCCCACCCATCTAAGGGTGGGGATTTGATGATGGGTCGCTATGTGTACACCCGTAAGGGGTGTACATCTCACACCCCCACCCATCTAAGGGTGGGGATTTGATGATGGGTTACTTGATGTAACCCGTAAAAAATATCGCCACCATTAAAATAATGGAGATGTATGATATACACCCCTTCGGGGTGTACATATAGCATTGCTCTAATTGAAATATACTAATAAAATTTTTAAAGATAAATAATAAATTCAAATTTTAAAGTCAACGTGGTGTTGATTAGGTCAAATCAAACGAATTAGAATGTTGGATTATTGAATGGGGATTTTGAAAAATTGAATAGTCAACTCAAAACTAATGATTTATAAAGATATGTGTATCTTACACACGGTGCCCTTTGGAAGGTTAAGATCACCTCACTCGTCAAATTTATGTTTTTTTGATACTAAAAACTTTAAATATTTTAAATTATTAAAATTATATATAAATTATTAAAAAATTTATATAAAAAAATTTATATTTTAAATTTTATTAAAAATAATGAATGATTTTAGCATTTTCTAATTATTCTTCGGGTTAATTTTATACAATTTTCTATAAATATATCGAATAGTAGATATATCTATAAAATTCAACTTTATATATTTATTTCTTCAAAAGTCTTAACTTGTTTATATACATCTTTCTGATTTGCTACCTTTAGTTTATTATTTATTGTTTAATATAATATAAATAAAATATTAATTTTGTCCTTATAAATATGTTTTTTTTTAAATTTCAACTGAAAGAATAAAAAAGTAAACTTATATTATTTAATAATCAAGATTAAATAGTGAAAGTCTCAACTAAAAAGATAAAAAAATAAATTTATCTTACTCACTAATCAAGATTAAATATTTAACTTATGGTTAATGGTAAGGGTATATATAAAAACAACTTAGAATTTTTGGAAAAAAATAAAATAAAAAATTAAACTTTGTAGTAATATATTATTATTGGATATGTTTATATGAATCCCTATAAAAAATTAATTTTTATTTTATAATTTTCTTAAAAAACTATGTAATAAAGACTAAATTATATAAAACCTTATGTAAATATTCTTTTTTTTTATTTTTCTCTCTAATTTTTAAAAATTTATATTTTATTCCTTCAAAAATTCAAGTTGATATATTTGGCTCCTCTCCGTCAGGGTTCCGTCAATATTTTGTTAATTTCTTATAATTTATACCGAAAATATTTTTAAAATGAAAGAAATATATTAAAAATTAATTTTTTTTAATAGAATAAGTAAGGATAATATAGTTATTTTATCTTTTTCATAAACACCGTAATTTTTAAAAATATTTTCTCATATTTTAAGAGAAAAAAATATAAATTTTTAAAAATTAAAAAAATAAAAATAAAAAAATAAATATTTATAATTTTTTTTTTTTTTTTGCATTTTAGTCTATAATAAATTATAAATTATGGAACACGAAAACGACTCGCAAAGTCAAGACTCCAGAATGATTGCCGACTGTGGTCGCTGTCAATCCGAGTGGCTGAGCAGCTCCATTTCTGACGCGTTTTCCACGGGCAAAGAATGGCAGGTCATCAGCCATTTTTCAGTACAAGCTAAGAAGCTTCTCGGTGCATGCCTGCCTTGTTTCCTCCGCCATTTAAGATGATTACAAATTTTAACTGTCCGTAAAACACGCACACGCACACGCATCCAACGAATAGGGTGCGGTGATGAATCACTTTATAATTTATGAAGTAATTTTTAAAAAATAATCTATTTTTAAATGAATTGGATGCGTGATGTATATTCTTTTTGATGTATATTTTTTTTGGGTGTACAAATAAAGCATTACTCATCACTGAAATAGTTCTGAGCGTTGACTTAAACTTAAGCGGCGTTGAGAGAAAAATAATAATAATAAAAAAATGTAAGAACTTACGTATTACGAATATTTTTAGGAATAATACTATACGTACACTTCAAAATATATGTACATTCTATACGTATCCCATCCATATAAGGATGAGATGTTTTTTAGAGTTCACTTAAAGTGACCAATCATCACACCTCAACTATTGGATAGGTGGGGCATAGGATGTACACCCCACAAGGAATGTACAAGTAGGATTTTTTTATTTTTATAAGTGTCGCGTGTTCTTATAGGATATGTGTCTGATATAAATATTTTTTGGAGGTAGATTTAATACCGATCCATAATGCATACAATTATATATATATATATATATATATATATATATATATATATATATATATATATATATATATATATATATATATAATTTTATTTTTTTATGTATATATATAATATAAGATGATAAATATTTTAGCTTTTTGATGAGTACATATAAATTTTTTTAAGACAATATAAATAAATTATGTGTGATGAAGAATTTTTAAATATATATATATATATATATATATATATATATATATATATATATATATATATATATATGAACTATTAATGAAAAATTTTATATACTTTCATTCTTACTAAATATATAATAATATTTTACCAAATTTATATTTTATATATAATAAATATATATTATTATATTAATAATATTATATTTTATTATCTGTGTTTATATCGTATATGTGTTTTAATTTTTTAAAAATTATCAAAGTGCTGTATTTAAGTCGTGTCGTGTCTCGTGACAATAGTCATAACTTTTAGATAAGAAAAAAAAAAAATGCATGAAGAAAATATTATTAATCAAATAGATTTGGAAAAGTATTTTTCAAATTGAAATTGCTCGTTGAAAACGAACATTTGAACAAAAAATTATGATCGCTTAAAATAATTTTGTGCCGATTATAAGATGTATTGAACTCAGCCAAATTTTTGACTCAAAATTAAAACTAATGTGTTAAGATCCGGTTTGGTTCGAGAATAAATTTAAAAAGTATAAATTTTTTTATCCTAAAAATTAATATAAGTTCAGAAATAAGTAGAAACAATATCAATTTTACACTTATATAAAAGTTTGGTTGTTCTTGAGAATAAAAAAAATAGTGTTTTAATAGTTAGATTGAAATAATTAGAATAAAAATAATTATAATTTTAAAATAATAATATTTTATCTAATTAATTAATATAAAATATTAATTAAATAATAATTAATATTTGTATAAATTAAAGTATACATTTGAGTAAATAATACGTTTATTTTTTTTTAATTTATTAAAAATTAAAGTTAAAAATTTAAAAATTTTAAATTTTAAATTTTAAATTTTAAATTTTAAATTTTAATTTTAAATTTTAAATTTTAAATTTTAAATTTTAAATTTAATTTAATTTTTAAATTTTAAATTTTAAATTTTATAAATTTAAAATAAATTTAAAGTTAAATTTTAAATTTAAAATAAATTTAAAGTTAAATTTTAAATTTTAAATTTAAAATAAATTTAAAGTTAAATTTTAAATTTTAAATTTAAAATAAATTTAAATTTAAAATAAATTTAAAGTTAAATTTTAAATTTAAAATAAATTTTCAATTTTATAAATTTATTAAAAATTAAAGTTAAAAATTTAAAAAGTTATAAAATTTATTTTTTTTTCTAAATTTAAAAATTTAAAAATTTAAATTTTAATTGTCTCAAAAAATATGTTATAAATTTTAAAATTTTTAATTTTTAATTTTTAATTTTTTAAAATTTTTTAGATTTATAAAAAATTAAAGTTAAAAAATTTTAAATTTATAAAATAAAAAAAATTAAATTCCAAATTTTATAAATTTTAATTTAAATTAAATAATAATAATAATAATAATAATAATAATAATAATAATAATAATAATAATAATAATAAGATGGGAACAAATGGAGAAAATTATTATTTCTCTTTTTACCGAATTATTTCAGAATAGTTCGTTAAGGGAGATAACAATTCTCTCTAATTTTTTTTTTTTTTTTTTTTTATATATATTTGGAGGATTTATTTTTAATTTTTCAATCAAACATGATCTAAAAGATTATAGAATTTAAATTTTACTAAATTTAGGGAACGTAGATGATGTTTAATCGATCAACATCAACGGTGGAAGATTACCATTATTAGAAAAGAAAGAACAGTCAAAATTGTGCGGCTCTAAAATGAGGAAGGGATCTTGTCAGGACTTGAAAACAAAAATACAGCAGAGGACTCTGACAGACAGACGGACAGACAAACGTAGCTCACAGGTTTTTGCTGCAGAAATTTGATCCCCTCCGTGGCTTAAAATTTAAAAGTTTGCTGGGACCTGGAAGAAAGCGCTGACCATTGATTCTCCATTGACTTTAGAAATAATTTTTTGAAACGATTAGGTCGAAAAAAGATCAGCTCAGTCGAATTCTTCTCAATCAAATACGATATGGAATTCGTCTTAGAAAAGTCGGACTATCTACAGTATGATGACTCGGAAGATCTAAACAAACAAAATTGTTTTGTATTGTTTGTGATGAAAAAAAGAGCTACAGATATTCGATTACAAGATTAAAACTACTCATCTAAAAGCCGTAAGAAAAATCGTAAAAAAATCTATAAATTTAGCCTAAAAAATATGTAAATGCAGAAATTGAAGGTATTGAAAAGGTAGGATGATAGCTGGCTTACGCGATTGCATAACTTTTTTTACAGAAGAAAGTTCGGTTATTTAAACGCGTACGAAACTCTCTTAGAACTAATCGACGTTTTAGATAACGACGTATTCTTTGAAAAATTGTTAGGAATAATAGCGTATTCCTCGACCACTTTTCATCCGAAAAATTTTTAAATAAATAATAGCATCTTTTTCCGTTTATATTCATCTCCGAATATTGCGCGTCATGAAGTGATTCCTGATGATCATTGATACGAAATCTTGTTCACCAAATTTGCATTGATTGTGGAATTTGTACCCTATAATTTCGTATCGTCCGTTTTTTACATAGTAATTTTTAGTCTCAACAGAGAGCTTTGTTCGTGTTAAAAGAAAGAGATAATAACTAATAACGGCAATTGCTTAATATATCTCTGACTACAAAATTACTTTTATATCTACTTATCATAAAATTATCATCTTAAATATATTTTTTATAAAATTTAAATTCTTTCCCAAATATCCTCAAAATAGGATATATAAAAAATAAGCATGATATATTTGAAATGTGGGTATATTAAAATTTTCACCGGTTTTCATAAATATATAAAATATTATCCCTAACTAATATGTCGAGTAGTGCTATCACATCATTTACAATATATGAAACGTAAACTAAATCTAGAAAATTAAAAATATAAATTTTTAATATTATTTATTTAGTGATCTAAACAATTTAAAATTAATAATTTTAATTATTATAATAAACCGTTTATAAATTCAACGGTATAAAAATATCTAAATTACATAAATTTTTGATAGAAAATATTTTATACCATATAACAAGATTAATATCTTTCATCTAAAATTTTTAATATCATATCATCAATTTTTATAAAATTTTTATTTTCTACCGTTAATTTTAAATCCCTTCGATCATTAGATAAATAATATTTAAAAATTATAAAATTTATAACCAAAATATTTTAAATATCCTAAATCAAGTTTAAGGAACCGATTATCGCTTCGGTAAACCCAACAATGAAAATAATTTGATAGCACGGAAGATTCCGTGCATCAAAAAGCATACAAGCCGGACTCCTAAAATATCCTTAAAATTTTTAAAAATATTTAATATATTCTTATTCATAAAAATAATTTTATCAATTTCTAAAAAAAAATTCAAATATTTCGAAATCTCTAGGATTTGTTAATTAAATTCAGAGTTTACAAAATTATTTTGATAATTTCTGAATAAATTTAAAATTTTTAAATAATAATCAGAAATAAATAAGCAAAAGTACAGCTATATAAAAATTTTAAATCAGATTACTACTAATCCTATATGAAAATTTTAAAATTATCTTTATGATCAAATTTAATATTATTTTTCACCAAACTATAACTTTAATATAATTTGCACTTGAATTTAAAATTTGCATTTAAATTTAAATTTTAAAATTTAAAATTTAAAATCTGAACAAAAATACCAAAATCAATCTTTTGATTTAAATTTAAAATTTAAAATTTGACAACTCAAAATTTAAAATTAAAATTTTTAAAGAATATATATTAAAAAGATTTAGAAGGATTAGAAGGATAAATTTATAATTTTATAATACTTTTGAAAAAATTCTGCATAATTTGTAATACTATATTACCGATTAGATTACAAACTGGATGAACTAAATAGAATAATTCTAACAAGATTGTCTGTAATCTTGACAAAATAACTCGAACACACCCTAAAAAATTAGTATTATCATATTAATACATCATTAATACTATTTTTTCGGTCTAAACTTTTTAGCTGTTAGATGTCCAGAATTTACTATTCGGTGGTGACACTGTTAGGAATCCTACAAGTAGGGGTGGCAATCCAGCTCGCTATTCGCGAGTCAGCTCGTATTCAACTCGAAATGAGCTCGAGATTGAATCGCTCGTTTAATAAACGAGCCGAACACGAGCTAGGGTTAGCTCGTTCGAACATTAATTTTTACTATTTAGATTTTAAACCATTAATTTTTTTTGAATTTTAATTATTAGATTAAAATTTTAAAATTTTAATTTTCTTTTAACTTTATACCTAATACCTAATAGTAGGAATGAAAATCAAATTTGTTGTTCGCGAGCCAGCTCGTGTTCGGCTTGTTTATGTTAATAAACGAGACGAACACGAGCCGAGTTAAAACCTAATAGTAGGAATGAAAATCAAACATGTTGTTCGCGAGAGCCGAACACGAGCCGAATTTTTCAGCTCGATATTTAAATGAGCCAACTCGTGTTCGGCTCGTTTAAACAAGCCGAACACGAGCCGACCCCAGCTCGCTCGTGTTCGGCTCATTGACACCCCTACCTACAAGTAAATAAAAAATACATGGAAAAGTATCATTATTAAATAATAATTTCAAAAATTTTAACTAATTTATGCTGGTATATGAAAATAAAGAGAGATTTATAATTTACCATAAAATTCTAGATGGAAATAGCTTAATATTTCACGCATTTGAGAGAATATAAGAAACCTCCACTTTCGTTCTTTATCTTATTCCGTAGCAAAATAAATCCGAGATTAAATAAATTGCAATGGAAAAAAGATGAGATAGATTGAAATATGAGATGAAATGAAAGGAGAATTACTGAACGGTGCCGACGCGGCCGCCAGGAGGAGCAGGCATGATTTCTCCTGGAATTGCCACTGCCTGCAGCAATCAACAAATGCCTCTCCAGCATTCATCTGAAATGAGATTGCCACCAAATCATTAGAAAGAAATATAACAATCAAATAATTACTTTCCAGGACAAGAAGACAAAGTCATTTTCACTCTTTAGCAAGATGCTAAATAAAATGAACTCTGTTTTATTTTTGAGGTACTAAAATCCTTGCAGAGTAACACAATTTCAACCAAAGCACATGCAGGCCCCTCCTGGGATCCACTCAAATGTACTACACCCCCACGAAAAGAAAAAAACCAATAGAATGAATCTTAACTACAGGAGCTAAATGTGATTTCAGAGTCCGGCGGAAACCAGTCCATGCAGCGTGACGATCCCGATCACGATGTTCTCGTCATCGACGACGGGCAAGAACTGCACGGCGGAAGGTGGGGACTCCATTTTCTGCATAGCTTCCGCTGCCATTGCATCGGCTGTGATTGTTCTGGGGTTCCTGCCGAAAAAAGGAAAAGGGGATGAGATTACACGAAAGTTGCATTTACGGGTGATTAGTTCCAGAAATCAACAGAGTATGAAAACAGTATATCTAAGGATCCAGATCTCATTATGCAGAAAAGGTGAGTTGTCGAAGATACGGCAAAAAGTTATGAGGCTCTTTATGTCCTCAAACTTCACAGGGAAAGAATTAGAGTAAGAAAAAAGGGAAAAAGAGAATTGGTAAAGCCAACAGCCAAAAACTCTAAAATTAACTTGCTTAATCTCTGAATATCTTAAAAGGCAATGCAGAAATGCTCTATATTTATGATATATCCACACAACAGTTGCACTCAGTCAAATCTCCAGCTTAAACTTCAATAGCGACCCAAACATTTGCGATTCTGTATATCTTCATGAAATTTGGGCATTCAGCAAATGAGATTGAATTGCAGTGTATTGCTTCCCGATAAATTGAAATCTTTTTCTTTACGAGAGACCTTGATTTGACACAAAAAAACTAAATTTGTATACTCTCCAAAGAGGTAAAAGAGAAGAAAATCCCACCCAAAAGAATTAAAAGGGTAAAGGAAAGGATAACAAGTGAGAGGGACAGGTTCATGAAGAAAAAAGGAAATGGGATTTAATGGAAGAGAACCGTAACCACTAAACCCGAAGAGAATCTCGTAAAATCTTCAGTGGCTTTATGCACAGCAGAATTTAGGATAAAAATAAGAGGGCAGCTGCAGCTGTTAGGTAGCAGCTTAGATCTGAGGGTCAAGTGCAGCAGGAGTTAGAGAAGGGGAGTAGCCAAAGCTAAAATATACGAATTCAGCTGCGTGAAAGGCTGAAAATAAGGGTTGAAACTTGGCAGGAGATGAAACGACAGAAAACCACTCTGAAAATGCAATAATCAGCAGGAAAACAATTCATAACAACCAGCAGAAGTCAATCAGACTCCCTTTCGCAGATCATAAAAATAATACCCATATAAAATATTAAATTGGAACAGCCCTGCGGGCAGAATATGAACTATTACACTGGTCTGCATCAGTCTGGATCATGCGTCATTTCAGATATCTGGAGAATATTAATATATCCATTAGTTGGTATCTTATACCGTAGAGCAAACATGCGCGTACCTGTTGCACATTTCACCCACAGTGAGATTGAAGATGGCTGCACCACTAGCCTTGAGTGTACGCCGCAGGTCCCCATCTGTGAAGGTGCCGATCAGATGATACTCATCATCAACAACAAGCAGACATCCGCAACCTTTACTCGTCAGCTCCGTAAGCTGGTCCATTATCATATCTCCCTCCTTGCTTATAGGAAGATCTTCCTTCTTCTTCATGACATCTTTTACCTGCATCGTAAATTTTAAGTTCACCACATCATAAATTTTGATTGATCTTACCAGAGCGCTGTGGGTACCAATTTACATTAATGTACCACAAGGACATCAAATAATAGGAGAGCAACTACCAAACATATTTGAAAGACCTTAACTAGAAAGTACATATTGTCTCAATATATGTGACACCCCGGAATTTAGATTAGTCCTATATATAAATGATATAATAGGACTAAATCTCTTAACCCGGCTATAGCATTTTGGATGGTAGCAAGATCCAAGAGGTTATGAGAGTTAAGCGTGCTAAAGCTAGAGTAGTTCTAGGATGGGTGACCCCCTGGGAAGTTGGGGTGTCATAGTTGGTATCAGAGACATTCACCAGCCGAAAATGTGAGATGAGTCTCGGCTGAGCCAGGGTTATATAGCGGGTAGAGCGAGGCTCCCCGGCTAATGACCGTTGTGGGTGGAGTGCAGCTCACCACAAGGTCGGCTAAGGCTAGCGAGACGAGTCTCACATCGTCTGGTGCTTGTGAGCGTGCTTGAGCCTGACGTGGACGTCAGGGCTTAAAGGGGGGAAGAATGTGACACCCCGGAATTTGGATTAGTCCTATATATAAATGATATAATAGGACTAAATCTCTTAACCCGGCTATAGCATTTTGGATGGTAGCAAGATCCAAGAGGTTATGAGAGTTAAGCGTGCTAGAGCTAGAGTAGTTCTAGGATGGGTGACCCCCTAGAAAAGTGGGGCATCATAATATAATTATATTGAACGCATTTACTGAAGCATAAATAAAGTAGCAAACCCAACTAGAAGGGTTTATCTTAAACAATAAGAAGAAAAAAACAATCATTGAAAGGGAACAATAGTCAACTTATTAAAGAATCTAGAAAACATGAATAAAGTTAATTAAGATGCTCCAAAATTTGATTTAGCAGATGTCGGAGACCCACAGAAAACCTCCTACACTCAAGCAGAAGCTAAAAAACTAGACATAGCAATAACCGATCTAGAATTACAATACATAAGGAGGAAAAAAAAAACATGCAGCAACCACAAGATAATTTCTACAACAATTTATCAAAGTTCACCCCGACATTACTCTTTTTGCTCCCAAAATCGACCAAGCATTTGATGAAGAAGCCGATTAAAGAATTCTGGATCATGCCCCAAAACTTAATCATCTTAATCTAACTTATATAGTTCTGCTCAAAAAGAGAAAAAATGATGGAAAATTACAAGAATCCAACCAGAATAATAGTGCAATGTAGGATCCATGTGCCCACTCACTTTAAAGATGTGGCTCTTTACCCCTTACATTACACTCTTTACCCTCGAAATCCATCAAGAGTTTGCCGAAAAAAAATGACCGATTACAAGCGCTTCTAGATGATGCCCTAAAGAAACCTACATCTTCCTAATCTAAATTACACAATTTCATTAGAATAGAGAAAGATCGAGGGACGAAGAGACCGCAAAGATGAGGCTCTTTCTGATCTTAACGGCAAGGTGTTTTGCTGCATACCGGTCCCTAGCGAGGCCCCTACATCACGCTCGAGTAGAAATTCTCAAAATGCACTGTACATTACTCCCTTTGCCCCCAAAATCCATTAAATGCGCTTCTAGATCAAGCCCTAAAGAAACCCTGCATAATCCTAATGTAAATTATACAATGCCATTCAATTTTTGAAAGATTGAGGCTTCTGCCGATCTTGCGGGCACGGTGCCCCTACATTACTCTCTTTATCGTCAAAATCGATTAAAGGCGCTTCTAGATCAAGCCTTAAAGAAACCCCGCGTAATCCTAATGTAAATTATACAATGCCATTCAAATAGAGAAAGATTGAGGGTTCTGCCGATCTTGCGGGCACGGTGCCCCTACATTACTCTCTTTACCGTCGGAATCGATTAAAGGCGCTTCTAGATCATGCCCTAAAGAAACCTAAGCAATACTAATCAAATTTATACAAATCTCATTCAAATGGAGAGAGACCTTGAAGATGAGGCTACAATACTCTATACTAGAAATTCTCAAATCCCCAAGGGAGAGAGGAGAAGAGAAGAGAAGAGAGACCTTGAAGATGAGGCTCTTGCCGATCTTGCCGGCGGGGTGGTTGGCAGCGAGCTGGTCCCTGGTGAGGCGGCGAGCGGCCATGACGGCGGCGACGATGGTGTCGACGAAGAGCATCTGCAGGGCGGCGGAGGTGAGCGGGGCGAGGCCGAAGGGGCAGAGCTCGCGGAGGAGGGGGAGGTGGACGACGCCGCGGTCGCAGAGGGCGGCGAGAGGGGAGCGGGGGGCGGAGGTGAGGGCGAGGAGGGCGGCGCCCTTGGCGCGGGCGCAGGGGGCGAGGGCGAGGAGCTCGTCGGAGGCGCCGGACTTGGAGAGGAGGACGAGGAGGTCGCCGGGGAAGAGGGCGCCGAGGTCGCCGTGGAGGGCGTCGACGGGGGAGAGGAAGGAGGCGCGGAGGAGGCCGAGGGAGGCGAGGCTCTGCGCGAGCTTCCGGGCCACCAGCCCGGACTTGCCCACGCCGGAGAAGAAGACGGCCCCCGGCGCCTCCACCAGCGCCTGCGCGAACGCCGCCGCCTCCGAGAGGTCGAGCCGCTCGAAGAAGTGGTCGAGTATCCGCCGCTGCGTCGCGAACAGCGGGCCCAGCTCCGCCGCCGTGATCTTCCCTTCAACCGCCACCGCCGCCGCCGCCGCCGCCGGAGACGACGACGACGACGACGACGACGACGACGACGACGACGAGAGAGGAGGAGGAGGCAAAGAGCCCATGATTATTACAAATACAATTTTTAGAATGAAGTGAGGAGGAGAAAAACAAAAAACAAACAAAAAAAAAAAAAAAAAAAAAAAAAAAAAAGGAAGGGGAAGGGACGGAGTGAAAGGCGCGGTGGGGGAATAATTGACAGCCGGAGGATCTGATGGATGGGCAGAAGTGTCCAAAACGTGGAATTGGAGGAGGGAAGACGGGAAGTTATTCCATCGACTGACGGGACAGACTGTCAACCGGACCACTTCGTATCCAATTTTTGAAATTTCAAATCAAAATTCCAAATTCAAATTCGAATCCAATTCTATGATATAAAATATTTATATCTAAATTTCCATCAAAAATATAAACTTTAAATCTAAAAATACAAATTCGAAATAATTATTTTTTTTTTTTTATAATATTTCGAAACATATTATATTAAATCTAATTTTTTAAAATGTAAATTTAAAAATAATATCAAATATTTATATATATATATATATATATATTATATAATATAAAATTAATTCGAGTTCAGGTCGAATTCGGGTTCAAATCGAATACAGTCAAAATTCATATATGAATTCAAATTTATCGAATTTCGTCTTTTATATCTATATCCGAATTCAAATTTAAGTTTGGATAAAATTTTGAATATCCATTTCATGGGACCACAGGTCAATGTCTTGAAAGAATAAGACAAAAAATACAGCTACATATTTTCTGTTTTTTAAGAATAAAATAATATGCTTTTCTAAAGTATCGTTTGGTAACGGAATAACCAGAACTAGCTATTTTGGGGATAGGTATAAAGTACGGAATAAGAACGAAAAAACGTTTGGTTCGGTTCCAGGGATAAGAGATTTTGTGTTTGGTATGAGAATGAGGAATAAGAAGAATAAAGAGGTTGTGATGATGAGAGTGTATTGGGAATGAAAAGAGAGAGATGAGAGAGAGGAATTTGTGATGATGAGAGTGTATTGGAAAAGAAAAAAGAGAAAGGAGAGAGAAGAATTTGTGATGATGAGAGTGTATTGAAAAGAGAGAAATGAGGGGAGGAGGGATAGTTTAATAAAAAAAAAAATTATAAAATAATAGATAAGAACTGTTGTTCCAGTTTATTCTGCTTGTACTAGAACTATTGTACCGAATAATTTTGGTGCGTTTGGTAGAATAAGAGGGATAAACCTCTTATTCCGGGTTCTAGCCCCGAAACAAACGGTGCCTAAATGAATGAATTTGACTACACATATAAGATAAATTCTAAAAAAAACAAAAAAAAAATACGGAAAATCTATTTGTAAATTTTTTTTTTTTTCTCTAACTTCCTAAAATTTATATTTTATTTTTTAAAATTTTAGAAAATATTTTTTAATAGAGAGATGAAATAATTGAATTACCTTTTTTTTATTAAATAAATAATTTAATATTATTTTAAAAATATTTTCGGTGTAAATTATAATAAATGAACAGAAAAAAAATAAAAAGACAGATATTTATAGATTTTTTTTTTTATAATTTAGTCAAAAAAAACCTTGATAATAAATTTTGGATGAAACTTTTTTATTATTAAATTAATAATAATTAGTGATTGACCTCACTATAATTGATTCAATGACTAAAAAATTAATAGCACCTAGAGAGTTTCGGGCTTTTAAAAGTATTTAAGTATTTTTGCATTCAAATTTGCTTTTGGGGAAAAAGAAAAAATGTGAATATCATTTTGTCAAAAATCTCACTGTTTTTTATCATTTTCACCTACACTCATATGCCTTAATTATAAACTATTTTGAAACTGTTTCTAAATATTTTGAAATTTTGATTTTACTATTTATTCTTTTTAATTGTTTGATTTGAGTTTATCAATGATATTTTAATTTTTAAATTTGAAAGTGATCTTTATTTTTTCATGTTTAGTTAGTATATTTTATGTAATTCTTACAACTATAAATTTATTAAAGTAATATTCATTGACTCAAATCAACCAAATTGAAAAATTTGGTAATAAAATTAAAATTTTAAAAGTTAGGTAGTTATTTTAAATTGGTCTATATTTTAGATAATTTTTTTATATATTTTTCCCATAATAATAATATTCAGGTAAATTAAACTTTTGGTCGATTAATTTATAAGGTGTTTGACATTTTGATCCTCAAACTTTAGTTTGTTGTAATTTTTTGCTCGATTTTTTTGAATTATTGCAATCAAGTCCCATCATCCAATTTAGTTGGCTAAATATTAATAAATTTTTAGTATAAAAGTAATTTGAAAGTATTGTAATTGATGATACGATAATAATTACTAGTGCAGTGATCCGCGCGATTCACCGAATATATACTATTATAATTTAAGATATACACAATCCATCACAACAATACAAACAAATTGTCTTAAGATTTTAGATGAATTAATTCAATATCAAATCACGAAATGAGATCATTCTACGACGAATTTGGGGTACTTATCAGGGTCTTGCTTTTTTGGAAGAGATTGGAGATGAGCACCAAAGATTCCGAAGACCTCTTAAGGGTGAAGAACTTGGAGGCGAAGTATCAGAATATCGCCATGTACAAGATCCCCGCTATGGTTTGTTCGAAGCCACCCTGCACCGCCCTCCCGGGACTCCCTGCCCTCGGTGGTGATGGCCGTGCCTCCGCTGCCATGATCGTCGCCTCCGTCGCCACCGTAAAGCTCTTTTCTACAAAAATTTATAGGAAAAAATTAAGCCTCGAGAGCGCAGTGAAGATGACATATGGATAGGAGAAAGAAAGATAGAGAGGGAGAAGGGAGGTAACGGAGATGAGAATGTGTAGGAAGATGAGAACGCAAAAAAAATAACAAATAAAAAAAAATTTAAAAAAAATTGCCACTTGAGTATATATATTGGAAATTAATATAAAGCTAATAGATGATATTATATTATTTTTATATTAATAATTTATCAAATATTTAACTACCTAAATCAGATTAAATTGTTCGAGCTAAAAATTATAATAATTTAAAGTTCGAAGACGAAAGTATCATGTTAATTTTAGTTCGAGGACTAAAAGGCATAATTTATCATACTAATAAGAAAAATAATTTTTATATCTCTAAAATTGAATGTATATCGGTGAATTTTACTGGTCACTTGAATTGATCAATAAAAAAATTTCCATCATGGGCTATTAAAAATAGACAAAAAAATATATTATTTGTACACTCTATTAATATCGTACCAGCAAAATAAAATAAAATAAAATAACTATATATAAGTCTATACATAATTATAAAACATAGAGGCAAATTGAAGCTTGCTTTAAAAATAAAGTGTTGATTTAAAAAAAATAATAATAATAAAGGTGAGGGATAATTTCATAACACCATGGAGGGGAAGGGTTTCCATTCATTTTTACCAACTTTAAATAAAATCATGAGCTTTAATTTATCTTTTCATTAAAGTATGAAGGTTATATATCTTTCCTTTGGAGGAAGAAGAGTGTACATGTCTCAATAGCATAATGTCTCCATAATTTCACAAGCACTTGAACATGTTGTTGGAATAATAATTCAAACTTAATTTTAAATTATAATTATAGATAGGTTTAAATCTTTTATTTGATTGGTATTAGAATTTCGAATTAGATTAGGATTAGTACATTGATAAAATCTATATGTATGTGTTATTTGTTGGGAATTAACCTACGACCTAGAACTTAATAGACATAGCCGTCGAATTGGGAGAAGCCGTAGGTATTATTGCGGGTCAATCAATTGGCGAACCGGGGACTCAACTAACATTAAGAACTTTTCATACCGGCGGAGTATTCACAGGCGGTACTGCCAAACATGTACGAGCTCCTTCTAATGGAAAAATAAAATTCAATGAGGATTTGGTTCATCCCACACGTACCCGTCATGGGTATCCTGCTTTTCTATGTTCTATAGACTTGTATGTAACTATTGAGAGTCGGGATATTATATATAATGTGACTATTCCGCCAAAAAGTTTGATTTTAGTTCAAAATGATCAATATGTAGAATCAGAACAAGTGATTGCTGAGATTCGTGCTGGAATGTCCACTTTTCATTTTAAAGAGAGGGTACGAAAACATATTTATTCTGAATCAGAGGGAGAAATGCACTGGAGTACCGATGTCTACCATGCACCTGAATATACATATGGTAATGTTCATCTATTACCAAATAAAGTTAAGACGGTCGCGGATGATATAATTGAATAGTTTTTATTAATAAAATATTAATTTAGTTATTTTTTTAATAATCGAGATAAGATATTTAGTTTTATTATATTTCAGCATTATTTTAAATTTTGGAGATATTATATTTATTATTTTTTTTTTAATATTAATATTATTTTGTATATATTATTTTTATAAAAATACATGCAGTATTGAATGGGATAGTCGCTAAAAATAATAATATATATGAATACGTTTCATGTGCTTTCAAAAGTACAGAGATTTGATGAGATATCTGATTCGACGATTCGACGATCGAATCTGGTTGATATGATTTATATTATTAGAACTATTTTAAAATTAAATTTTATAATTTTTTGATATTATTTGTGAAATGATTAAAGGGTATCAAAAAAGACTATATTAATAGCCAATGTAGTACGTTTGTAGGTTCAATAAAATAAAATAATTTAAATTAGGTAAAATTTTAATAAAAAATTTTACTTATTATCAAGAGTAAGATAATTTATCCCGATCTGAAATTTAATTATTTTATTATTATTATTATGAGATTTTTATTTTCATTTGTTTATTTTTAAACTATTCGTTCACTAGGCTGATAAAACTAAAAATTTATAAAATTTGATTTCTAGATAGTTCCAATACAGTAGATCATTTCCAACGGTTTGGAGGCGTTCATATTTTCAAATGCACAGTAGTAGCCTATCTCATAATAAATTTTTATTCGAGTTTAAAATTAAAATAAAATATAATTTTTTGAATTTTAATTTGGACATAATTTTAATTTTGATTTTTCTTATGAACCAAATAAATTATTATTTTTATTATTTTATTTTCGGTTCCTACTCATTTTTATTTTTATTCTTATTTCTCTTTAGTGGTAATAGGACAAAATAAAATTATTTGATAAAATAAAATTTTGATAGGATTATTTGATAAATTATAAAGGACATTATTTTATAATGATCTTATAAAATTTTATAATTTATCTAATAATTTTTTTAAAATTTAATTTAGGTAACTAAACCTACAAATAGAAATATGGTGCATCGTTATTATTTTTTTTATAAGTTGTGAGAATTTTTATAATGTTGTTAAAATTATATGAACATTATTAAATTTTTTATTTAATTATTAAAATTATATATATAAATAAAAAATATATATCTTTAATAAAATTGAGAAGAATGTTATTAAAATTATATAAAAGAAATAGAAAAAAAAGGATATTCTTAATATATAGAAGAAAAACTAATTCTCCATGTTCTTAATTTTATTTTTTTTAAAAAATAATTATAAATATTTTAAGGGTGTGTTTGGTTTTGAAATTAAAGGGGATATTTCTTTTTAATCCCTGAACACTTTTTGAAGGGGGTCTCCCTTGGTTCGGACACATGTTTTTTTTTTAATTAAAATGTTTTAAATTTTAAGATATTTAAATTTATAAATTTTAAATTTTTTTAATAAATTTTTTATATACAGTAAAATATAAATTTTAATAAATTTTTTTTAATAAATATTTTAAATTAAATATTTAAAATTATATAAATAAAATTTTTATTTATTTTAAAAAATTATTATGATTAAAAATAATTTCTCCATTTCATATAATTACTACTTTCTATTTTTTTTATTCTCTATTATTATATTAAATATTTTTTTACATTAGTTTTACCTAGTTTCGTAATTTATATTTATTTTCGGTATAACTAATTCTCGTGGTGGTACATTTGGCTAGAAAGGAACAGAAGGATCTTCGAAAACAAGGGTCGTTCCCCCCGCGAGATCCTCGCCGACATCAGGCTCAACCGTTCCTTCTGGTCCAGATTCTGTGCCTAAGCTGCTTCGTCTTTCGATTTTTTTTTTTTTTTTTTTTTTTTTTTTTTTCGGGGCCAAGCTGCTGCTGCAGCCTTCGGTTGCCCCCTCCTTTTGCTAAATTCAACCTTGCCTTGAATGAAGCGGCAGCATGCTTGCCTTTCCCTCAAAAAAAAAAAAAAAAAAAAAAAAAAAAAAACTAATTCTCTTTTATCCCACAATCAAACGGTATGTAAGGGCTTGTTTAGATTCGGTATAGAACCAGGAATAGGAGGGATATCCCTCTTATTCTTCCAAACGCACCAGAAATCAATCGATATAGTTTGTTTTAGTACAACTAGAATAAGTGAGAATTACTATTCTCACTTTTTCCAACTCTCTCTTACTTTTTTCTTAAATACCTTCCCACGTCTACCGAGACACCATCTCTCACCTCATTATTATATAATAAAGTTTGAGGGTAAAAAGGTAATTTACTCTAATTAAAACTCTTTATTTTTCTTATTCCTCATTCTCATACCAAACACAAAATCTTTTATTCCTGAAACCATCTCAAACGTTTTTTATACTAGTTCCGTGCTTTATACTTATCCATGAAATAGCTAGTTCTGTCTTATTCCGTTACCAAACGGAACCTTAGACTGCGTTTGGTTCGGGGATAAGAAAAATTTGGTTATACCGGAAATAGGTATAAATTATGGTATTAGCAGGAATTAAAGTAATTTTGTGTTTGGTTGAGTATAGAAGTTGTATCAGGAATAAGAAAAATTGTGTTTGGTAAATTAAAGAGGAATAAGAAAAATAAAGAGAATTAAAATTTATAAAATAAAATAAAAAATTTTAAATTTTATAAATTTAAATATCTTGTAATTTAAAAAATTTTAATTTTTTTTAAAAAATAATAAGCAACAGGTGGAACAGCTGTTCCACCCCACAGGTAGAACAACTGTTCCACCTTATACTGGGATAACTTGGTATGGGAGAAATAACTGTTCCCCCTCAATTAAAGAGTGGTTGGGTATAAAGGGATAACTCTCTTATCCGAGCCTTATACTGGTCGTCAAACACAACCTTTTTAGGAAAAAAAAAAAAAAAAAAAAAAAAAAGTCGAATCCAACCTACTCCTGCTGCAGGATCGATAACCGTTTGGATTGGGGATAAGCCCGAATGAGTTATACCAGATATAAGTATAAAGTAAGGGATAAACTAGGTATAATGTAAAATTGTGTTTGGTTGGGAATGAGGCTTAAAACTGGTATAAGGAAAAAAGTGTTTGGATTGGGATTGAAGAATAAGGAGAATAGAAAGTTGACTTTTATGTTAAATGACGATTTTACCCTTACTTTTATGTATATATTAAATTTGATAATTAAATATTGTATTATAAAAGTTTTAAGTGGGAAAAAAAAAGTAATTTTTAAATTTTAAGTAGGAGTAAAAATTTTAATTTTTAAATTTATATAAATTTTAAAAAAATTATAAAAAAATTATATAAATATTACAATTTTAAAATTAATATTATTTTTTTAAAAATAATAATAAAAAATTTATACTTATGATTTATTAAAATATAAAATATAAAAAATTAAAATTTATAAAATTATAAATTTATAATTTAAATATTTTTTAAAATTTAAATATTCTAATTAAAAAAAAAATTCAAAAGAAATATAAAAGAAAGAAAAAAAAATAAAATAAAAATAAAATAAAAAAACAAGGGGCAATTTTCTATATATCTCTAAAAATTTCTCTGTTTTTATATTTACCCTTCTTAGAAGGCTAATATTAAAACTACCCTTCTTACGTTCCAACTTCTTTCTAAAATACCTCTGAAGTTAAACTCTGAGCTGCGGTTATCTGTATGAAATTACTATTTTGCCCTTTCAAATATACCCTTCTACCATAACTAACTTTTCTTATGTACTCTTAAAATTTTCAATAGTTTTGGTAGATAGGGACAAAATAGGTATATCTAATAGTTTTCAACTCCGATTATTATTTAACTCTAGTTTAACCCTAGTTAACTTAACAAAGAAAAACGGTAAGGATATTTTTAATAATGGTGGAACGTATGAAAGATATATTGGAAAGAAAAAAATAAGAGGGATAAATCAGATATTTCTTCAGATTTCAGAAGTACACAGGTAATTATCTCAAAAAACAAATACCCTTACCAAGGCTATGTCAGAGCCTTGGGAAGGAATTTTTTAAAATCGGGGGGTGTGGGTGGGGTGGGATATCCCTCCCCCAAACCGGGGGTATCCCCGTTTGGGAGGGATATCCCCATTGCGTTTGCGTACAAAGGGGGTTATCCCCGTTTGTACCCAATACAAACACAACCTTTTTTTAGGGCTTCCGTGCAGTCGCCCTTCCATTTCCGAACCTCTCGCTCCAGAAAGCTGCAGGTTGATTCCGATGGGATCCGACTTCAAAACCATCCCCATAATCGGTAACTCAACAATTCCTCTCTCTTTCTTTTCATCTTTTAATTCCTACCATGGCCAATTATTAAGAAAATTTTATAATTTAATTCGTATAATAATAATTTTTCAATATATACCAATTTTTTTTTATCATGGCTCCATTTGGGATTGCAAAAAAAATGGGTAAATTGTGAAAACGGAGAAGTATATCAAAATCATCATAAACCTTTTATTTATTTATTTATTTTTCTTTCTTTCTTTTTATTGCAATATCTCAATTATTATAGGATGATTTTGTAACTTCTCTTTTGTAGAAAAAGATGTTTAGTTCCTCGGAAAAAGAATTTCCGTATTTTAGAACCAAACAAACGAAAAATTTGAAAAGGAATTTTTCATAAAAAAAAAAAAAAAGAAAAAAAAAAACAAAAAAAAAAGAAAAAAAGAAAAAAAAAAAAAATTCTTACTTTTCCTAGGAACCAAACAGCCTCTTATAGCAATAAAATATTATTCGTGTGATAAGAGGTCGTGCCGAAAACTTGCCGACACGGTACACTATTTTTGTGTGCTAGACTGTGTCGATGTGTGTGAGTCACAAAAAATACATATGTTCTGACACATAATGGCACGAAATATTTATTATTTTTAACAACAAAATATTCTAATCGCTTATTATATATCGTTATCAAATCTTTTGAATTTTGTTGGGAGCTGTGCCATCGAGTACTGTATCATGCTGATATCTTGTTGGCACGGTGGATAGAGCCCGTGCCGATGGGCGCTTAAATCCTTAGTCTTATACGCGGACTTTGCTTGACAAGCTGTGGTTTATATGATGGTTTTAGGTCTTGCTGTGCAACTAGTAATCTGACCAAATGTTGGATGTCTGTTAAGGGCCTGTGTGCTTTGTGTTTGCAGTTGTTGGTGTGACATGCTTTGTTTGAGTACAGACAGACTTGAATATATTCATTTCAGTCATAGGGAAGAATTTACATGAATGGGAAAGCAGTGAGCAACAGACAGGAGTTGTTGATCAGTTGTAGGGATGCCTAATGCTTGGAAATTGGCTCCAAGTTGGCTTCATATTACTGAAAAATCTATTAAAGCTCCAGCTTAGCAACATCAGTCTGTTTTTACAGTAGTGTAGAGGATGATTGGGTCAAATAATTGTCGAGTTTTCGCTTCCATTGCTCAACATTACATGCTTGCTGTTCTTCATTCTTTTACCCTTCATCTCATTTGACCAAGAAAGCAAGCTAATAATTTGCGCTTAGCAGCAGATCAGACTTCATTACTTCGTTCGGTGTTTTATTCGACTGCTGCGCTACGACATCGCCTTGGATAGATCTTGTGCCGTGTGCTTATATCTTTGGTTTAGTATTTACTTTCAAATTAATTTTGATTGTTACCAAATGCTTATTTCTTCTTCTTCTTCTTTTTTATCTTCTTCTCTATCCAGATATTAGTCCGCTTCTGGATAAGATTGATGATCCAAAGATGGTCGAAGACAAAGAGGTGCTCGAAGTTGTTAGATTGTTGGACAAAGCTTGTAAAGAAGCTGGATTCTTTTATGTGGTAGCTTTAAAATCCCTTAACACCTACTGATTTACATTTAAGATTGTGAAATATATGTTATCTAGTTGCGAAATATGCACCACCCGATAAGAATCTTATCGTATCATTGTGTGCATCATCCTTGTTTTAGTCGCATATGACTTCATTTTATTGTTACTCGATATTTCCTTAACTATCACTTGAAAGTGGTCTTACGAAATTATAGAACAAGCACTGTTATGTTATGTTTAGTAGACAATTTCTCCTTAAATCTATTCTACCGAGAGAAATGATAGCCTTAAGATCGAGCTTCGACTTCATTAAGGATGTTAAATTCTGCGGGAATTCCTAGGACTAGGAATGGATTGTCGGAATTGAAAGACGAACACGATATCAGGGGGGAGAAACTTTACTTTGGGAAGAGAGAGAGAGAGGGAGCTAAAGTGAATTTGAAATTAAGGTCGGAGATATGTGTAAGCGAAGTACTTTTAACTCACAGGTTGCTTCACCTTGACTTTTAATAACGGTGGTGATTCTGGCATGGCCTCTTCTTTTGCTACCATTTTCTTCTTCTTCTTCTTCTTCTTTTTTCTCTTTCTCAAGTTTTGTGGAAAAAGTAGCATACGCTTAGCAAGAATTTAAGTGCCGTGGCACGGGATCATGCCAAAAACTTGCCAGCACTGTACGACACAATGTGTGTCGAGCAGTGCTGATAAGTGCCCGGTCACAAAAAATATATGTGTGCCGACACATAATGGGATGAAATATTTATTTTTTTTAACAATAAAATTTTCTAATGGTTAATTATGTATCTTTATCAAATCGTTTGAACTTTATTGAGAAAATTACTTAGTAAATTAAAGAAAAGAAGGTTTTGAGCTGTGCCATCGACACAGGGGCTGTATCGTGCCGGTATCTTGTTGGCACGATACGTCACGGAGGATATAGACCGTTTCGATGGATACTTAAGTCCTAGACGCTCAAATAGTATGCGTTTTGATTTCTAGGGATATCGACCAATCATTAAGTAGAGGATTTGATGGATGGATGTTGTTGCTCGTCTTAAACCGTGTGTTGATGGTTGGTTCGCGTATGTTAACTTGCTAGTTTTCTTCACCTTAGCTAAATTGATGTAAGGCTCTCTCACTCATGACTACTATACCCTTATATTATACTTGAAGAGAAACTCTCTATGATACAACAGCTAGGTATATAACACATATCTAATCATTCTTAGAGAACACGCGAGATATGTAGACTTGTCTCCGCTTCGTCATAGTTGCCACTGAACTTGGAGTCATCATTAAATACTTTTTGAGTAACTTCTTTAGTGATGAGAACATGCTACGCACGCTTAAACTAATCGGAAGACTATTTGTATACTGTGTTTATTTTCAAATCTATCCTAAACAGAAGGGTCATGGTATTCCGGAATCACTGGTTAAAGATGTCAGAGATATAACGCGCCGATTTTTTTCCCTTCCATGTGAGGACAAAGTGAAGATTAAGATGACCTCAGAAAGTGGATACAGGTGAAATCTTCTATGTCATGTTTATCTTCGACTTGCGTTTTGTACAAATACCAAATTTCACCACTACATGGCTTTTCTGATTATGTCAATCAGAGGATACCAGAGAGTTGGAGAAAATGTCACTAAGGGGAAGCCTGACATGCATGAAGCTATTGATGTAAGTCTTTGGTTACTTTAGTGCATCCGTTTTTATCTCGTCATCTTACTCTACATCGTCGTATAACGACTCATGGACAGAAGTAATAATGCAGTGCTATAGACCTTTGGAACCTGGAAGTTTTGGAGATCTTGGTAAACCTTTAGAAGGGCCTAATTTATGGTATGCCGATTCTACAATTCCTTATTAGCATAAGAAATATTTTACAGACTACAATTCCTTCACTACTTGGTGTGGAGGATTCAGTTTTATCAGTTATTCCTTGCTACTTTTATTCCAAACAATGCGAGGTAAGAGGGGGACTTCTAGGCTTTATTTTACAGACTGCCAAAGTTCCTATGATCTAGATTATCTAACATGACCGAATTTAGCGTAAATTTGGTGGCTGCCAATAGCAACGCAATACGAGTTGCCTCAATTTCAATTACTGGTTTTGAAATTCATGAACTTGTTTGCCTGGACAACCTCCATTGGAGAGGAGAATGTAGTCTTAGATTTGTCCAATATCGCAGTTTAAGTAAGGTGAATCTTAAAGAAAGGTTGGGGATTATTCGAGAATAAATTATTTCTCGATGGTGAAAGAAAGATTGATTGGATATTACTTTGATATGATTAGAAAAGACTCAGATGCCGTATTGCGCCGACAAAATATATATATATATTATACGGCATCATTGCTCAAAATCCTCTTTTCTTTAAAATTAACAAGTAGAATATATTGGTACCAGAGAAAATAAACATTTCATACCATTGTGTGTCGACACACAAGTATTTTTCGTGCACAGCACTGCACTGCACGGCACGCACAAGTATTAGTATGTAGATTCTTTGTTCGTGTAAGATAGTTCGTAGAGAACTTCGTAAACTCATGTTCACTTTTTCCTCCCCCCCTTTTTTTTTTGACTCTAGGCCTGATCATCCATCCAATTTCAAGGAAATTATGGAAGAGTATATTAGCCTTGTGAGAGGTCCACCTATCGACTAGTTCTATTGTTCGATTCTGTCAGTGCATGGTGTATATTTTTCTCGATGAATTGATGTATCTGTTTTACGTTTGTACGATGCAGATCTTTCGAGAAAGATTATGCGCGGAATTGCTCTAGCGTTGGGTGGGCCAGTGGATGCACTTGAAGGTGAAAGAGCCGGAGATTCGTTTTGGGTTATGAGGTTAATCGGTTATCCAGTTTCGACTGATATACCAGAAGAGGAACTCACAGATACCGGATGGTACAGAAACACTCTAAACAAATTCTTTGTTAATGTATTCTTGAAATTAACGGTCGATAAGGTCCTAAACACTTTCTCTCGGCTTTTCTCATGTATACTGCAACAAAATTTAGCGGAGCTCATACAGATTATGGTGAGTATAATTGGAAATCGTTCAAGCAATCGATGTTTTATGTTATCGGTAGTTTATAGTTATTAAACTCTGATGCACTCTGCGGGAGATACTGTAATTTTTCCTCGTCTAGATCTTCGTGACATGATTTGTGCTACAGGTCTTCTCACATTGGTTAATCAAGATGATGATATTTGTGCTCTTGAGGTACTATATTTTGCATCTAGTTCATTATTTTAAATATGGGTTAATTGCATACGGCTCCCTGCAAACATATCGAATAGCAAATATATCCCTACAAAGTTCAACTTTTCATATTTATTCCTTTAAAAGTCCAACGTTATTCATATATATCCCTTCGGTTTATTATTGTTAGTTCACTGTTTATTTTTTAACAGATTATATGTGAAATGACAGTTTTGCCCTTTCAAAAATGTTTCTCTAAAAAATAACGCAGAAATATCTGGAAGGGTAAAAAGATAAATTTACCTCACTAACTAATCAAGATTAAGTATTTAATCTATGGTTAACTAGATTTTTCTAACAGAGATAGACGGTAGGGATATATATGAATAACGTTGGACTTTTGAAGGGATAAATATGAAAAGTTAAACTTTATAGGGATATATCTGCTATTCGATATGTTTGCAGGGAGCCGTATGCAATTAACCCTTTAAATATTTACATTCAATACTCCCCATCATATTTGTGCTAAATTGGTGGAAATTAAACGAACACCGTGTTAAAGATTATGAAATAACCATTGTTCTCCGAAAGTTTAGGCTACAAAAGAGCGGTGTTTTAAATGTTTATATTCGACGCGTATATTCGAACTCGCGCTATTATTTACCTTCAGCGAAATGTCAGCATCTGAAAAATCGCTTTGAAACAAATCAGCAAAAATGTAGGAATCCCAATTATGCAGTAGGTCATCTGGAAGCATATCTTTTAATTTCTGGAAATTGACGGTTTACTTCGCAACTTTCTGACAGAACCTACTAATTGATGGAAGTTTTATGCGATCGTAGTATAGCGAATTTAATTCTTACTTGCATCTGTAAATTGTGATAATGTGGTTGATTGTTGACAACTTGATGTGTGTCTGTGTTGTGAACTAAACTGCAGGTGAGAAATCGATCTGGCGAGTGGATTTATGCGGTGCCAATCCCTGGTACCTTTGTTTGTAACATCGGCGATATGCTGAAGGTTTTTAATCATTTTAAGTTGAAGTTCCTTTTTCTTTTTGTTGCAATATATAGGGGCAATTGATTGCTTAATGAAATTGTAGGTGTGGTCTAATGGACTGTATGAGCCAACTCTTCATAGGGTGGTTAACAACTCCCCGAAGTATCGTGTCTCGGTCGTGTATTTCTACGAGGTAAGACCGCGCGACTTTATCTTTATTTCTGTTAGATGTGACTCAAAATTGGTAATCGTTTTCAATTTTATGCTGCTCCCGTTTCACCGACAGCTTCGCAGTGCGATAAATTTTGAAAAATATTTTGAGAAAGAAAAAATAGATGTCTGTGGTGGGAAGAGCTGAGCTCGGGCCGATAGAAGCCCACCACTGACATCGGACGGGGGATGCGGGTTGCTTTGCCTCCTGCGGTACGGATTGAATCCGATAAGAGAAACCCGTTAAGAAATATCTTCTCTTTCTTTTTGCCCTAAAGGCGAGATCGTGCGATGTGTTCTGAACATTATTGTATTCTCTTTATTAGATAGTAAAACTCTTCTCTTTCGCCCTTAATTTTTTTTCTGCGATGGATTTTTCCACGTAAATCTATATTCTTCACTTTCTGTTGTACTCTTGTGGTTTGTTTGCTTTGTGATCGTCTTTGATTTCGTTTCTGTTTGTGCGCTCGTCGTAACAATTTTCAACTCATTTTAAGTTTCTAATCGCATCTCTTTTGCATGACAAAGCCAAACTTCGACACCGCCGTGGAGCCCTTGGAGTTTTGTAAGCGAAAAACAGGCGGTGCCACAAAGTATGAAAAGGTGGTGTACGGAGAGCATCTAGTTCGCAAAGTCCTTACCAACTTCGTCGATTGATCGATCGATTGATTACTTTGAGCCAAATTCTTGGAAGTATTTATGTACACTTAAGTATAAGCTTCAAATATGTAATGTTAACTCTTTCGCACACGCTTTTTAAGTCGCATCATCGACAACAACTTTGTAATCTTAATCCAATTTCCTAATCTAGTTTCGTTTCGATTCATCGTTTGTTTTTGAGTAACTGTAAAATCTACGCAAGTGCGTGCATTTGGAAATTGCTTAGTTGCAATTGGTGATCATAAATTCACATGTATGCTGTAATTACTGGTGAGTTTGAATCTGATGAAGTACAGCAGAAGTTGAAGTTGGTTCAATTTGGTTTCTTTACTCTCTGCTGATCACTGTTTACTCTCTACTTGACCCTTTGAAATTAAAAGCTTGAAAATCTTATGTTATATTTTGATATTTTGATTTAGATTTGTATTTATCTAAATTAAAGTTAAATTCTAATCTACTTAAAAGTAAGATATAATTTAGATTTGATCAGGAATCTAATTTAACTAGAGCTAAAATTAGACTCATGTTTCGAGCTGTATATTATATAAATCATATTTTCACCATCACTCTTTTTTCGTTCGTGAACGTAAGCTGATGGTCGAATCATGTAAATTTTGGTGTGTTTTAATTTTTTTTTTTAGTTTTTTGCTCGTGTTCGGCTTGAAATGAGCTCGAGATCGAATCGCTCGTTTAGTAAACGAGCCGAACACGAGCCAAATTTTTCAGCTCGTTTAATAAACGAGCCGAACACGAGGTGGGATAAGTTCGCTCGTGTTCGGCTCGAATATATATATATTATTATTATTATTTAAATTTTAGACCGTCATTTTTTTGTAAATTTTAATTATTAAATTAAAATTTTAATTTTTAAATTTTTTTCAACTTTACATCTAATAGTAGAAATAAAAATCAAATTTGTTATTCTCGAGCTAGCTCGTGTTCGGCTCGTTAATAAACAAGTCAAACACAAGCCAAATTTTTCAGCTCGATATTTAAACGAGCCAACTCGTGTTCGGCTCATTTATTCAGCTATTTTATTAAACGAGCCGAACACGAGTCGATCCGTGTTTGGTTTGTTGACATCCCTAAAAACAGAGTTGGAACGAAAATATACTTTATTATACGAAATATAATATTATGTATAAAAATAAATATAATATTTTTATCTGCATGGTTATAAAAATTTTAGGATATCTACTATTGACTTTTGGAGCTCTTCCATATACAAGACGTGTAAGTAACTACAAATAGAGACGTGTAACAACGTCTACATTGAAGACAAAAAATACCAATCACTGGTCCACTTCTTATAAACCTTTCATTTTAAAATCACTAAACAAGCACAACAATACAAACTCTTAAAAGAAAATGACAGAAAAAGACATTTGGAACTTAGAAAAAAAAAAAAATCGTGCTCTTGGTAGGGTGTGCAAGCTACGCGGATTTTACGGCTGGAAATTTGAAATAACCTTTCAAGCTCTGCTGAATCACGTTCGAAATGGTGAGAGGTCGGATTAGATCATGTAATGTTCGAAGCGACGTGATGCTGATTCGATCGAGTCACAATCAAGATCTGTAAACGATGTGTCTGGTTATATTTTTCTAATTACGCGAGCTTTTGGATTAATAATCGTTGAATTCTAGTTAGATTAAAATTAATATTTAAATCTGTTGGAGATAAGTTTATTAAGATTTAAATATTAATAAAAAATTATTTAAACTAGAATTTGGATAGTTTTTTATGTAAGTTATAAATATAGCATATGTATTATTATTTGATGGTGGTGGTGATAAATTTAACTATACATATAATATGTCAGGGGCCAGAATTTAGCCATACTCATATGGCATGACCAAGGTGTCTATAATTTTGGATGCACGATACATTCAAAGAGATAAGTCTTCTAGATTTATTAAAAACGAGAAAAAAGTGAGAGATTCAGGAAGAGGATTCGGGTTGAAGCTATTCTATTATAGAAGATGAGTCTGTGTACTTTTTTTTTTGGTTAATGAATTTTATTTTATCCATATTTTCTTATTTAATTTTTCTGTATTTGTTTCAATTTTTTTTATTAAGGAGACGAATTTATGGTAAAAATTTGATTTAACGCTTTCGTTGCGGAATATCAATATTAGGCGATATCAAAGTAGATTGCGGTATCGAAACGAATTACGAATTCACAAAATAATTAATGCCAATAATCCGACAAGTGAGAAATTAAAGTAAGAGATCACAAATTTAATTTTCGCATGCTGCACATTTTTTTCAACACTTAGAACTTGATTTGAGGTCAATCTTAAATTCTAGTTTAGTTTATATCACAGAGAAGGCTCTTATGATGAATTTTATAACTTAAAAACCATTGACTTAAACACCCAAGCAGAAAAAATAAAGTAAAAAAAAAAAAAAAAAAATGTATAGAACCTGTCTGAATTATAAATTATTTTAAATTTACAATCCAAACTTTTAAAATTTTAATTTTAATATATAATTAATTTGACATCGCTTTCGATACAAATTTTGAATTAATTATTTACTTTAATAAATCTATAATTACATGAATTACATAAAATATAGGGGCAATTTTTTATATATCCCTAAAATTTTTTCTGTTTTTAGATTTACCCTTCTTAGAAGGCTAATATTAAAACTACCATTCTTACGTTCCAACTTCTTTCTAAAATACCTCCGAAGTTAAATTCTGTTAGTGTACAGTTTGGAGCTGCTGTTATCTGTGTAAAATTGCTATTTTGCCCTTTCAAATATACCCTTCTATCATAACCAACTTTTCTTATGTACTCTTAAAATTTTCAATAGTTTTGATAGATAGGAACAAAATAGATATATCTGATAATTTTCAACTCCGATTATTATTTAACTCTAGTTTAACCCTAGTTAACTTAACAAAGGGAACGGTAGGGGTATTATTAATAACGGTGGAACGTATGAAGGATATATTGGAAAAAAAAAATAAGAGAAATAAATCAGATATTTTTTTAAATTTTAAGAGTACGCAGGCAATTATCTCTAAAATATATATTAATTAAACTTGTAAAAAAAAATTAAAAAATTAGGCAAATAAAATCATATCAAAGTAGAAAACAGTTGAAGTAAGTTCTATACATTTGTACTTGAAAAAAAAAATAAAGGAAAAAAATAAGGAGAACTATTTAAGCAAAATGGGCAACAAAATGAGTAAATAATGAAAAAAAAAAAAAAAAAAAAAAAAAAAAAAAAACATAAACTATCAAATAAAACTGGGCACAAATTTAAAATATGGCTCAAGAAGCTGCATTCAAAGCCAATGGAGTTGATTTACGTAAGTTTGGAAGTAAATAACACAATAGCAAACTAATACAAATTGTCCTGGTGATAAGACAATTTCTTGTAATATATATAAATATATGTACAAGAGCATCTGAAATTCTAAAAATAACCATTAACCCAATAAGCAACTACCATTTTAGGATTAATAGAAAGGGCAGGGGCTTGTATGATAAGTTCCATCTCTAAGTTATGCTCCAATTCCCCTTTTGCGTGGGTATTTTGGTCATTTCACTCTTGTTATTAAGCACTGCTCCTTTTTCCTTCAGCTCCAGAGAAAGCCCAGTATGGCTTTGCTGGAGTGCGCTTCAGAGCCTTCACTCCCAGTGGGTTGCTCTTGCTCTGTTACAAAATCAAATGTAGTAGTAAGAAAAAATAAAATAAAATTATATATATATATATATATATATAGGTTAATTGCATACGGCTCCCTGTAAACATATCGAATAGCAGATATATTCCTACAAAGTTCAACTTTTCATATTTATTCTTTCAAAAGTCCAACGTTATTCATATATATCCCTACCGTCTATCTCTGTTAGAAAAATCTAGTTAACCATAGGTTAACTACTTAATCTTGGTTAGTTAATAAGATAAATTTATCTTTTTACCCTTCTAGATATTTCTGTATTATTTTTTGAAGGAACATTTTCGAAAGGGTAAAACTGTCATTTCACATATAATCTGTTTCACTGTTTATTTCTTAACAGATTATATGTGAAATGACAGTTTTACCCTTTCGAAAATGTTCCTTCAAAAAATAATACAGAAATATCTAGAAGGGTAAAAAGATAAATTTACCTCATTAACTAACCAAGATTAAGTATTTAACCTATGGTTAACTAGATTTTTCTAACAGAGATAGACGGGAGGGATATATATGAATAACGTTGGACTTTTGAAGGGATAAATATGAAAAGTTGAACTTTGTAGGGATATATTTGCTATTCGATATATTTGCAGGGAGCCGTATGCAATTAACCCTATATATATATAGAGAGAGAGAGAGATAGACCGAAATACTATCGATAGCAAACGAATTCGATAATGAAACTTCCAAAACGACGATCGGAACCGTTAAATATGATCTAAACCATTTAAACTATCTGGAGATTAAATTTCATACTTATTCGATATTTTTTTCTTGTCCATCAAGTGGACACAAAAATGAACAGCTGAAAATAAATATTCTCTAAAAAATAATGATAGGAGTCTTTAAAAAAATATTTCTAACCAAAATTTAATTAATTTAGATTTTTTTATACTGTATCTATTATTAAAATTATAAATTTTGCAATCCTTTGATCATTAGGTTACTGATGTCGAAAAGATTTGAAATTTGATTTCTGGATACTTATAGTGGTCTAGATCACGATCAACGATGCCGATCGTCGATTTGGAAGCTCCATCATCGAAAACAAATGGATGGTAACGAAGTCCGTTTGCTACTGATAACATTCCAACTCAACTCTCTCTCTCTCTCTCTATATATATATATAGTGGGAAATGAATTGTATTTTGCTACATGTTTCCTAAGTTAAGCTACAGCAAAATTAAGGAATGCAATTTGAGTTTCGGAGAGTTTGGTCCATGTACAAATCACTTGAACACTTTGTTTTGTTTATTTTGCGCGCGCTTAAATGGTCATTTTACCGGAACAAATATAGAATTCTTCAAGATGTAAACAGAGTTGTTTACTTCCGCATTGTTCCTGGCTATAGGGCATCTGAATCGACGATTAGCACCGCTAAACTTGATCTTAGATTATTTGGACATTTCAGATTCCAAAGTTCACGATTTTTCGACATCATTCCAAAGTTCAACCGCTAGTATAAGATAAATTTGAGACTACTTAATGACAAGGCAAATTATGTCAAAAAAATTACTAAATTTGTGGTATAGATCATGTTTAATGGTATCGGTCGTCGATTCGAATGTTTCATCGCCAGAAACGATACAGGAGTAAACGACTCTGTTTACGTCTAGAAGTACTCTAGTGTAGCTCTATTTTACAATAAGTTTGATGGATAGAAATATTGTTTTCTAAAAGCTAACAGTCTTACACTTCTAGAAAATCAATTGTTTTAGATGGTTATCAGAACAGACAGTCCTAAGTTCACGAAGTTCACGGGTCTATCTGCCATTGAATTAAAAGAAAAACTATACGGATTGAGGATAAATGTTAAGCATAAACTCATAAAAGTTAATGTTTTCAGAGAAAAACGGTTGTTTCGCAAAGTTACCATGAAGCAGAGCCCGTCCTCGACGTCGCAGATCGGGTACTCTTGCGGGCAGCAGCTGTAGTTGTCGTCGCAGCACGTCGCGTCCTCGTAAGGGCAGCACCCCCACGCGAAGCAGAGGCTGCCGGCATTGTACATGCAGCAGCAGGTGGTGGTCTCCGGGCACGAGTAGTAGTTGTCGCAGACGGACGGAGGCACGACAGGCGAGGGGGGCGACGGGCCAGGGTTCGGAGGGTTCTGGCCCTTCTTGACCGGGTACGAGGCCTCCATCGCGATCCCGCACTTGCCGGTGGCCGAGTTTATGTTGCGGGCCATCCGGATATACCCCTTCTCCCCCCACGTGTCGCCCCACGAGTTCCTCACGATCCAATAGTCCTTGCTGCTCTCGGTGCCGTATCCTACCGCAGTTACTCCGTGATCGAGCGACGTACCGCAGTATCCGTCGAAAATTCCCTACAACAAGAAAAGTTAAGGGAGCATCAAAAATATTATAAACGCTCATAAGATTGGACAGTCGAATCAAAACAGTTAAACTTCTTGAACATATATCTTGAAACCAATCAAAGTAAGGCATCAATTTCAAAATACGCTATAAAGAACAAATTGTGTTGGAGAAATGCTTTCAAAGAAGCTGCCACTCCAAAAGAAGAGTGGGAAAGGAATGTATGAATCTTTTAAATTTAAGTAGTTGCAGATGAATTGAGTTTCTTTAGTTAGTGTATCCTCACCTAAGACAAGCTAAATAACCACATTGCTACAAACAAACAATGATGGAAATTTAAATGTTGGATGTGTTCAAGAATACGAAATAATCGTTTTTCTCCAAAAACTCAATATTTATATTCAATGCTCCCCCTCACGCCTAAGTTCGAGAATCTGTTATGGGCACGAGACGTGAATTTAATTAAATGGGAGGAAATTAAATAACGCCAGAAGCCTCCTCACTCACTCTACTACAACGTTAAATTATAGATAAAAATGTACATAATTTATCTGAACTATGAGTCATTCGGATAAGCTACCCAACCTTCCAATTTATTTGATTTGAGTTAGTTGACGGCACTCTGAAAAATGCACATAATTTAAATATAAACGCCGTATTCAAATTTTGAAGTCAAAATGTCATTTTGAAAGATTGGATAATAAAATAAGAAATTTGAAAGGTTTGGTAGTCAATTCAAAATTTTTATAGCTCAGATAAGTTTTGTATGTTTTTATCTAAATTATATTAAATAATTATTTTTGTTCAAAAACACAATATTTATATTCAACAACATGTAGATCATCAAATTCTTAGATCAGCTAAGCAAACAATGGTTCAATCTGAGGTACAGAAAGCTACTGGGCTAGTACTGTCAAGATCAGAATATCATATCTGTCGCAAAAATCATCGGTAGAGCCTTACCGATTCGTAAAACTGGAACGCGCTGCCACCGCCTTCGATGGCGACGCTAACTGGCTGGTTTGCCACTGCCTTTTTCAGCGACTTCTCGTCATAAATCGGAACATCCTCATACGAATCGATCGACACAACCTTCGCGTTTTTCTGCATTACCGACAGAAGTACATAAGCAGAAAATTTCTCAAACATTCATCATTGCCAAAAGAAAGGAAGGATGTGGCAGCATTTTACCCGGTAAGTATCGCATTTGGCGTTGCGGCCCTTGTAGGGATAGTCGTCGTCGGTGTCGATGCCACCATTGTTGATGATGAACTCGAAAGCGTAGTCCATGAGGCCTCCATTGCAGCCCTGGTTGTAGCTCGTGTCGCAGTCGACTAGCTCTTGCTCAGACAGCGTAATCAAATCGCCGGTGACGATCTGGTTGATCCCCTCGACAGCACAGATCGTCGAAAAAGCCCAGCAACTTCCTACAACCACCGAAAGAATCGGCGAAACGATCAAAGAGCTTATTTACTCATTTCAAAGATGAAGAGCATTCGTCGAATCGATCAAATCTTTTCTCCAGAATCACAATTACATGATGAAAAACTAATTGAAATTACACTAAACACTGCAGATATTCAAACACTCTGATTATATAATTTGTACAGGTCTCATATGCAATCTCAATTACCCATTTTATATACTTAATCTGAACCTGAGAAATTTCCCTCAGAAATAATATCAAATTCAAGTAAAATTTTGCCATATTACAATTACTAATTACTAATTGATCTACTTATAAATTATCATTATTATATATTCAGAAAAAAAAAATTAAAATTAAAATTAAAATATACTATATTAATGATCTTTTTTGTTCAACCATATGAGTAATTAAAAATTCAAAATTTACTCATTTCATGTAAGTAAGTGGTGGTTTATAAAAAAAAAAATTAATTGAAATTGGGGTTAGGTAATGCATTGAAAGAAGATGATTATACATTTATGTTCTTTTAATATTTTAAAATTCAGGTTATGTGATCTGTGATTGCACATAGCATTCATGATCCCAGCATAAATATTAAAAAAAAAAGAGTGATTAGGTGATATTATTATGAAAGAGATTCGTTAAACCTTGTCATTATTATGATTGAACTTGCTCAGATTCAACGAATTCTCGATTGTAATTATTCATTTATTTCTTAGTGATTTTTTTTTTAAAAAAAAAAAAATTCCCTACCATCTTTTTTTCTTTTCTCAGTATATTGCAATAAAAAGTAAAGTATAGAGATAATTGCCTGTGTACCCTGAAATCTGAAGAAATATCTGATTTATCCCTCTTATTTTTTTCTTTCCAATATACTCTTCATACGTTCCACCGTTATTAAAAATACCCCTACCGTTTCCCTTTGTTAAGTTAACTAGGGTTAAACTGAGTTAAATAATAATCGGAGTTGAAAACTATCAGATATACCTATTTTATCCCTATCAGATATAATCGGAGTTGAAAATTTTAAAAATACATAAAAAAAATTGGTTATGGTAAAAAGCTATATTTGAAAGGGCAAAATAGTAATTTCACACAAAGATACATAAGAAATATCAGATATACTTATTTTAACTTCAGGAATATTTTAGAAAGAAGTTGGAACGTAAGAAAGGGTAGTTTTAATATTAGTTTTTTTTTAGGAGTATATAAAAAATTGCCCCAAAAGTGTATATATATATATATATAGAAACAAATTATTTTTTTAAAAAAATAAATTATTTCCTCATCTTTTCTCCACACAAATTTCAAAAATTTTCATTTTAAAATAAAAAATAAAATTATGTTCTTACTTTTTTTTTTTTCAGATAAATCCCACAAATTAAAACAGGGGAAAAAAAAAAAAAAAAAAAAAATTATACCACAACTTCCTTGATCCTTCACGGGAGCAACGGCGCCGAGATCCCTCCAGTCCACGGCGTCGGGAAGTTCGTCGCCGTCGCGAAAGCGATACCGATCGCTGGCGCCGACGCGCGACTGCAGGCGCAGCTGCCGCTGCTGCTGCCGTTGCTCGAGACCGCGAAGGCCGAGATACAGAGATCGGAACTCGTCGTTGGTGAGGTCGGCGAAGCGGTTGAGGCCGACCCGGAAGGAGTGGGCGCCGGTCTCGGCGCCGGCGTTGTGCTCGTCGACGAAGCGCAGATTCTCCTGGAAAACCTGGAAGCGCTTCTCCGCCTCGGCGACGCTGTTGTAGGCTCGCGCGTGCTTCGCCGCCCACGATCGGTGCAGCTGCCGCGCCTCGTCTTCGCTCCGCTCGGCGCCGGAGCGCAGGATCGGCGCCGCCGATGATGGTGGTGTGATGGAGAGGAGGAAGGAGACGATGAGGAGGAGGAGGAGGAGAGTCGCCAATTTTGGGCCCATTTTTCCCCTTTTTTTTATTTTTTTTATTTTGGGTGGGTAGAGAGAGAGAGAGAGAGATAAGGGGATGAGGGGGGAGGGAGTGTGAGGGTGGATTTATATTGGTAGTGAGGAGGAAGAGTATCTTGGGAAATGGAGTGAGATTTTTTCTTTCTTTTTTTTTTTTTTTTTTTTTTTTTCTTTTTTTTTATTTATTTTTTCCGAGGTTATGCAACTAACACACCCATAAAGTCAACAAAATATAAATAAATAAATAAATAAATAAATAATATATAGAGAGAAAGAGTAGAGTTTATATACTCTTTAAATCACAAGCCCAAATATGCTTGTGAATTTTTTACCATTAGGTTTGTATTGGGATTTATGTTTTTATAAAGTAAATTAAAAAAAGATAAAAAAAAAGTAAATAACACAAATCCAATACAAATTTAATAGTAAAAAATTCACAAGCATATTCGGACTCGTGCTTTTGAGAGTATATAAGCTATACTTTCTCTCTCTCTATATATATAATATATAGAGAGATGCTAGGTGTACCCTCTTTAGGAGTGTACATCCTACGCCCCACCCTATCCTGGGGTGGGTATTATTTCACTCGTCACATCGAGTGACGAGTGGAATTCACTCAACCCAGAATAGGTGGGGTGTATACTTATATATATACACACGGTTGGAATTATAGTGGTCCTTTAAGATTTTTACTATTCAACCAACCACCTAGTAAATCCTAGGGGACCATTATCATCTTAACAACATATTTTTTAATCCAAATGCTAAAAACTTGATAGCACCAATAACTTGGTGCTATCGATAGTATTCTAGCCTAATTCTATATATATATTATTGATTTTTTATATTTTTAAAAATATCAAGTTATTAATATTTATAAATTTTTAGTCATTTGATAAAAAGATATATAGTTAGAATAATAGTGACTCTTTTAAATTAAGTGAGTGGATGATAAAATAAAATAATATAAAAAATAAAATTAGTTAAAAAATAAATCTAATGATAAAAAATTTATAAGCATTTAGTATTTGTACAAATATAGTAATTGAATTATGCGTACACCCCTAAATATTTAACTCCAAAATTAAATTTAAAATAAATTAGATAATAAACTACCCATAGCTCATAATTCAAATAAATTTTATAGATATTGACCCTCCACCCTCCAAATATTTATTTATACATCCTAAGAAGTGATTGTAGATTTTATAATCTCCATTACAGAGACCACAAAATTTAAATAATATTTAGCTAAAAAAAATAGAGCAATGCTACCTGTACACCCCGAAGGGGTGTACATCATACACCTCCATCATTTTAATGGTGACGATACTTTTTACGGGTCACATCAAGTGACCTATCATCACACCCCCACCCTTAGATGGGCGGGGTGTATGATGTACACCCCGAAAGGGGTGTACACATAGCATTTTCCAAAAAAATAATATGAAAAAGTTGAGTGTAATACATACACCCAACTTGTGAATATACTATTTATATATATAGCATTTTGAAAGGTATAATGAAAAATAAATTAATAATATAATATTAAATTTATGTTAAATTTTTATTTAATTGTTATGCAAAATCACAAATATTGGTAAGATATTATAATAAATTATATATAATATTCATAATTTATTAAAACATTTTATATTATTATTATTATTATTATTATATATTAGTTTATCAACATTGTGCTTCACACAAAAGACAGAGGTGTGGAAAGAGCTGGGCCAATAAAAAGCCCCAACAAATCCTGACCCTTGAAATCAGGAGGAGATAGGATTCTGTGGATCCAGTGGTCAACCTGAGTGATTCCGTGCCTCTCCCGTACGGACATACGCATACAGATTCTATGCGGATAATGCAATAATTAACCATAATATCCCACCGCTCCGCTGTCACGTATTAAATTTACTTATATTTAAAAATTTAATATGATATACGACAATAAATTGAGTGTAGTTGGAGAGCTATGGATTGAAAAAAATTTCCATAAAAATTTTGTATTTTAGTTTTTTCGTAACTATAATTTTTTTTTTCTCATCTTATTAAATATATATTTTACTAAACATCCAAAAAAAAGCTTTTTAAATTTTTAGAGTCCAAAATATGTAAGATATATATTTTAGGGTTAATTTTATACAACTCTTATATTTCTATAAAATTTAATTTTTTTATATTTATTCTTTTAAAAATTTTAAATTATTTATATAGTATACTATTAAATATAATATCTGAAATAATAAAAAAATAAATTTTTCTCACTTATTAACTATGATTAAATATTTAATTTTAGTTAATTAAATGGTTTCTAATAAATATTAACGATAAAAATATATAAATAATTCAAAAAAAAATAAAAATAAAAATAAAAATTTTAAAGTTTACAGGAATAGATATTCCTATTATTTAATTTGCTTATAAAAAGTCAAATTAAATTAAGGCTAAATTACAGAAAACCTTCTTATAATATCCCGCTTTTTCACTTTATCCTCCTGTCTTTTAAAAGCCTACATTTTGCTCCCTCGTAATTACGGCGTTAACTGAGGAGATAAATTGACGAAAATGTCCTTACCTTATATTGGAGGGAAAAGATAATGGAGGAAAGAAAAAGAGATTTAGACTTATTTTTCGTCTTTTTAAAGATATTTTGGATATATCTAATAATATTTTTAAAAAAACTGACGGCTCACTCACGAAATCGTAACGGCAGAGGTAAATGCATATTTCGGTAATTACCAGGCAGCAAAATCTAGACTTTTAAAAAATAGAGGGGGTAAAGTGAAAAAGTAAAATATTATAAAATTTTTTTTTGTAATTTAGCCTTAAATTAACATTAAAAAAAAAAAAATTGTCACTCATAAAGGAAACTATACGGACGCCCGTAGGTAAGTATATATATATATATATATTGGGAGATACGGAGAGAGCAGTGCAATTGACCGACTACTGCGAATGCGGGCGATGGGGGAGGGATGACAGCAGCGGATTCCGCCCTACGAGGGATTCCAGACGGCAGAAAATTTGCTGGCAGGAATCTTTCCCGCCTTCGTCGCGGATGATGACGTGGCCACCTGTGGTTGGTGCTGTGTACATGTGCGATACCTTATTATTAAAAAAAAGGAGTGCTACACGTACCCCATATGACTCCCTCTTATTATGAATAGGCAACTTTTGCTTATTCATTTTGGAAAAAACTACTTGTACACCCCTCACAAGGGTGTATATCGTACACGTGAGACATGAATGTTTCGGATTAATCTGAATTTTTTATTTTAAAAATTTTAGATTAATCCGAATCGTTCCTGTTAGGAGTGTATACATCCCATAGCAGAACTCATTTATTTTTGGGTTAATTTCATATAGATTCTTATAAATATATTTGTAACGATCCGGTTCACTAACATTGGGCCCAAACCAAACATATCTGTAACGATCCGGCTCACTAACAATAATACAACTCCAATCTCATTCGATGTGGGATTATTGGGGTGTTAATACTCCCATCGTTAGCCCAAACACACACAGCAACCTCCAAAGTTTAGACCTGACTTTTTCTCGTCAGCCCAAACACACACAGCAGCCCAAGATCACTAGGTGATGTGAGACTTGTCTAACGTCAGGCCTAAACACACACACAAACCCAAGATCATCGACATGACGTTCTCGTCAGCCCAAACACACACACAACAGCCTAAGATCACTAGGCGATGTGAGACTTGTCTAACGTCAGGCCTAAACACACACACAGCAGCCCAAGATCACTAGGCGATGTGAGACTTGTCTCGCTAGCCCTATCATCTAGATCCAGGCTCAGTCGAGACTCGCCACACACTTCCGACTGGTTATTGGTACTGATACCAAATGTAGCCCTATCATCTAGATCCAGGCTCAGTCGAGACTCGCCACACACTTCCGACTGGTTATTGGTACTGATACCAAATGTAACAACCCGGCTCACTAGCAATAATAACTCGTTGGGCTCAAAGCACAGTCCAAAATGCTTAAACTCAGTTATTATTACTAGTGTCCATGTCTCTTATATACTCAATCACGACTCCAATCCCATCCGATGTGGGATTATTGGGTGTCATAATATCGAATAGTAGATATATTCCTACAAAATTTAATTTTTTATATTTATTCCTTCAAAAGTTTTAAGTTTTTTTTAACTGAATATAAGTGAAATATTAATTTTGTCCTTACAAATATATTTTTCCAAAAATTTCAATAATATCTGAAAGGTAAAAAAATAAATTTATCTCACTCACTAATCAAGATTAACTATATTTTTCTAACGGATATTGACAGGAGGAATATATATATGAACAGTATATAACTTTTGAAGAGATATATATAAAAAATTAAACTTTATAAGAATATATATGCTATTAAATATATTTATAATAAGCTGTATAAAATTAACACATTATTTTTTACTGCTGTTCAAAATTTTTAAATTTACCTGAAAATTATCAAAATATTCTTCTAAAATTGAATTTTATAACTAAACCTTAGGATTAAATAGGGGATTTGTAAATTTATTCAAAATTTGTAAATTTATTCTGAAATTACTAAAATGAATGCACTCCTAAAATTGAATTCCATAACTAAACCATAGAAAAATATAGTGGCTTTTACTTATTTATCTCTTACTATTATTCAAAATTTTAAATTTATTCTGAAGTTCTAAAACCGAATTTCAGTAGTAAACAGAAGAAAAAAAATAAAAATATTTAATTTTTTTAAAATTAATAAAAATATTTTGATCTTTAAAACTAAATAAGATATTATTGAAGTTTTGAAAATTATATTAGATATTATCTCTATTTGATAAAGGTAAATTACACACTTTGTTCTCAAACTATCAGCGGTGTAATATTTTAGTTCTCAAATTTTAATTTATTACTAGTTAAATAACCCGCGCTTCGCGGCGGCCGAATAAAATAATATTTATAATTAATAATTATTAAGCAATGAATAATAAATTATTTAATATATTATAAAGTTTTCAAATTTATAAGTTAGGAAAAAAAAAAAGAGCACAAAAGTACAATTAATACATATAACAGTTGTTTACTAACAAATAGCATCACCTCAAATTTAACCCCAAAAATATGCATAATTAAAACGTAAAGTAGTCTAGTTAATTGTTTACTAACATAGTCAAAGAGAGAGTTCACTCTTAAGAAGAAGCACTTATGGCTATTAAAAGTTCATCACTATGGATTCTCTCTGCAGCAGAAGTCAAAAGTCTACCTACTTCTATATAGTGATGCATCCTGCCATAAAGGGTTTTTCCAACTCGAAAAATGCTGGTGAATCAGCAAGCTGGAGCTATCAAAAGTTAAAATCTAGGGATCCACTCCCATTCCCAATCAAACTCAAAGATTCACCCTGAAATTCACAGATAAAAATGACCAAATATATCATAAAGATATCAAAAAACTGACTGTTTATAACTTAATTCACTAAGCAGGATCTAATTTTAGTTTGGCAAGACCATAATTACATCACAATGTAGCAGCTATTACTGGATAAATAAACTTATTCACCTTTCTGCATTCAATTACTGCAAATTAATCAGCAATTCACACATTTCCAAACTGAACTGCAAACTAATCAGCAATTCACACATTTCCAAATCAAAGTGCAAACTAATAAGCAATTCACACATCTCTAAATGGAACAACACAACTAAATTAGTAAATTGCAGCTATCAAGTCTTACAATCTAGTGTTCCATCCTCATTCCCAATCAAACTCAAATACTAACACTATAAGCTAAGTACGAATTCACACATTCCCAAATCGAATAATGCACCTAAATTAGCAAATTGCAGCTATAAAGTCTTAAAATTCTAAAGTTGCATTCTCATTCCCCAATCAAACACAAAGATTAACACTCACACATTTCCAAATTGAATAATGCCTACTCCACAGAAAGAGTGTAAAGATTGGATGCAGAACAATTGCTTACTTCACAATTACTTTGAGCTTCAGTTTTGTAGAGACAGCTGAAGAAAGAAAAGCCTTGAGAACACGGCTTCCTCCAGCATCTTTGGCAGTTTGGAAGTTATGAGCATGAGCATCTCCCATAGAAGTTATACTGGCAATGTACTGCCGAATATATTGCTGTTCATTAATCACAGATATGGTGCATTTCTACCTTCTTGGTGTACAGTGAATGTTCTATCTAGTGGGAACTGACTTTCCAATTTCTTGCTATATATATATATATATATATATATATATATATATCAATTTAAATGCCAGATGATTCTTAATTTGTTCTCATTTCACTTTTCTACATTCACTTAACTATGAAGCACTATGAAGATTAATTCCTGAGTTGGATAGACATCATCAATATATTTCACTCAGTTTAAACTTTAAACCTAGAAGTGTTGCTTGATGACTGCTGATTTTTCATATTTTTGAGCTCTTTTAAGTCATATATATCCTGGTCATAGATCAACATTACAGGTCATTGAACAGTCATAAAATTCCCTTGTTATGCTCCAACTGATACACTTTTTCATTTTTAATTCTCACAGACTGTATTGCCAACTTAAAATTAATTTAGGAAAGAAACAGCACTACCACTTTCTTCTTTTAAGTTATTTCTTCTTCTTCTTCTTCTTCTTCTTCTTCTTCTTCTTCTTCTTCCTAGAAAAATAAAATGTAGAAGAAGCTGCTGAGGAAATTTTAACAAAAAAAGCAATTGTACTTAGAACAGTTATACTCGAACAGCGCCTTTTCAAATGCTCCAATTAGCCAAAGCATAACCCCAAATGTTTCAAGTTATGAGAAAAAATGATGATGTGATGAAACAGTAGGAAAGCAAGCTGGAAAGAGTACCTGTAGAAGAGCAGACATAAACATGTGAAATGCTTGGGTGTTCTGGTCTATAAGCATAGCAATTCGGCCAAAGAAATTAACAACGCCATGCATCTGTAACCAACACCATAAATAAATTAAATGGCATAAAAATACAGAATGATATACTCAAAAACAAAAATAAAGAATCTTAAAAGTGTTAACAGGAATCTTTTGAGATTATCTTAACAACAGCAACTAATGACATCACAGATACTTGTAGCTGACTGTAATATGGTCAGACACAGCACTCTAAAGATGCACAATTGATCTAAAAAAATGTAGCATCAGAAAAAGTGAAAACAGCTCGACATCATCGATAAGAATAAGAGAATATCTAGCAATCATACACTCACACCTTGAAGGACAATGAAATGCAATCATTAAGTCAGAAAAATTAAAAACAGCAATAATGTTGGGAATAATAGAAGGAGGACAAACCTTTTATCATTAGTCAACTTGCTACCTGAATGAGGACTGAGTCTTCTACTTCACTCTAACATGCAACAGTCAAAAATTTTGTCATGAGAAGAGAAAGGATACCATTCTTAATTTGTCACAGCATCTGCCTGAAATTCACATTCAAGAAGAAGAAGAAGAAGAAGTAGAAGAAGAAGCCGATGAATGAGGGGAGTACTAACTGAATTAAGTCAACGGTGATTTATTGTTAGATCTCATAGTTATGAAGCCTAAAAGAAAATAAAAAACCAGAAATGTTCGAGCCCAATACCTTTAATGATCCAACAGTAGGATTTGATACCTGATTCCATATAAAGATTGCTGCTATTGATTGAAGGACAGGTTTCTATGAGAGTATTGCAAGTATTTCTCATGTGATCAGACCATGAATTCCGATTCGGAGCGATATTTGGATAGAGTCCATTGTAAAGTAATGAAGCATGAAATGCATATGTACTGTTTAGCATCTGGTCAGTTCCGCATTCATTAGTTGCAGCAGAAAATGCTGATGGAATTTGGCATTCAACATTATTAGGAGATTATTCAAAGGAACAGCAATCTGCCGCGACAGAGAAAAATAATAAAAAGCACAAAATTAATAAAAGATGAGAAGTTATCGTCTAAAAAACTAAAACGACAGAATGATGACAGAAAAAGTACCTTCTTTGCTGATTTTGAGCTAAACCACTGAGCTGTTGAAGGTATTTGGGGCTGAGAATTACCTGCACCAACACAAAATTACTAATAGGGTCTACCTTGACGGCAAAACCTGAAAGAACATCGGCACATCAGTTAAAAATGGAAGAGAATTATATCAAAACAATTACAGAAACATTAATAGAAATAAAGACGAATGAATTGCTTACAAAATTAACCATATTATTAAGAAGCTACGGTTATAGGCTTGTAGCTAAAACAGAAACACTAAAATTAAGCATGGGAATCCCAGGAAAGCACAGAGAAAACAAAATCTATCTATATATATCTATACCAATACCAATACATTAAAGGGGGAAGTCTAAACGGAATGGAAGCAAATAAAAATTTAGCAAGCACACTATCCTAATTAACCATGGTAAAAACCTAGGAGGACCAGTATAAATCAGAGAAATAAGGAACTGACAGAGGAAAAAAACAATCACCTTCAAATTTAGATGCAAAAAATATTCCAGGTTTGCAAGATTAAATAAGAAGATGCAATATTCTCTTTAGTTAGATGAAATATTCCACGCTTGCAAGATTCAACTAACCACTCAGCATCTATACCAAGTAAGGGAGAGAAGGGGAGAGATATATACCCGGATAAAGTAAGAGAGAGAAGGGGAGAGAGAGAGAGGAAGAAAAAGGCATGGGATCGGGTATGGCGCAGGGGCATGCCGCGGCGGCAACTCCGCGGTCTGAGGAGTCGCCATGCCGCGGAGTGGATGGGAGCCGGGGAGTGGGTGGGAGGCAGGTATGAAACCCCCATCAGAGCAGAGAGGGAGCGGGGAGAAGGGTCATGCCGCGGAGTGGGTGGGAGAGAGGGCTGAGCGATAGAGGGAGTTGGTGAGGCGAGATAGAGGGAGCTGGTGAGATAGAGGGAGCTGAAGAGCAGTCAAGCAAAGCGTGAGAGCAGAGGAAGAAAAGCTGAGTTGTCTACTCGCATACGGAAAAGCAGCGCCAAACGCGGGGAGGCCGTTTAGGCTTCCCCCTTTAATGTATTGGTATAGATAATTTTTAGTTCGAATTTTTAGAATTGTTGTAACTTAGTCCGACAAGATAAATTAGTTAACTAAATACTGGTGCATTATTAATGTAATAAAATATAATATAATATTTTAATTATGGACGCATCATCAATCACAATACCGTTACATTACTTCTAAATTAGCAATATATCAATATTTTGTCAACTAAATTAGATTATAAGAAGACTTGATTGTAATAATTCTTAAAGTAGTAGCTAGAAATTATAATGAATTAAAATTCGAGGACCAAACGTGTAATTTTTTATATTAATAAATTTATAATTAAATCCTAAACATCATATTAAATTTTAAATTTTAAATTCTAAATTTTAAATCCTTCACATATGAATGCCAACACATAAACAACATAGTGGGGTATATTTTTTTCGCCTAAAAAAAAAAATAATAATAAGAAAAAGTTGCACAATTTAAAATTAAATTGTGATATTTGAAAATAATTTATATCATTTATTTAAAATTATTTAAAAATAAATTATATTATAAAAAAATAAAAGTTGCACTGTCTGAAACTCAATGCTATTAAAAGGCAACGATGAAGGACCTCTCATTAGGGTTGCGGCCTGTTGGTGAATAATTTAGCAGAAAAGAAACAACATTATCTAAAGGAATGAAATCAGTTGTGTAGGACTAGGTGAGTTGTGTCGGTGACAGAGTGTAGTCTATCAGATTGGTTGTGACGTCTCCACCAATAGTCTCACATCGGATGTGGATGAAATTGTGATTGGGTTTATATGAGATATGGACACTAGTAATAATAACTGGCTTAAACATTTTGGATTGTGGTGTGGGCCTAACGAGTTATTATTGCTAGTGGGTCGGGTCGTTATATTTGGTATCGGAGCCAATAACCAGCCGGATGCGTGCGGCGAGTCTCGGCCGAGCCTGGGTCTAGATGACAAGGCTAGCGAGACAAATCTCATCTTGGGCTGTTGTGTGTGTGTTTGGGCTGACGAGGACAAGTCTCATCTTAGGCTGCTGTGTGTGTGTTTGGGCTGACGAGGACGTCAGTCCTAAATGGGGGGAGTCTGTGACGCCCCTACCAATAGTCCATAGTCCCACATCGGATGTGGATGGAATTGTGATTGAATTTATATGAGATATGAATACTAGTAATAATAACTGAGCTTAAGCATTTTAGGTTGTGGTGTGGGCCTAACGAGTTATTATTGTCAGTGGGTCAGGTCGTCATATAGGTATTTTTTTTTTCTTTTACGATATTACTTTTTTTATTTTTAAATTTTTTTTGTCTCATCTTTAATAACTAAATTTATTTATCAAATGACTATATCTCTCTCCAAAAAAATAAAAAAAAACAATGCTATTATATATGGTGAACTTTAAATTTGGTCAACAATTTCTCCTCACTAACCAAATTGATTAACATTTTTTGTTTTTTTTCTAGATAGATAGCTAGTGGGCAATTAATTAATATTTATTATCTTGCACATCACCACCATTAACTATAAATTCCAAATTTTATAATCACACTAACCTTTCTTTTTATTCTTTTCCCTTTGGTGAACATCATATATACATATAGATTGCAACACCTGTATAAACCTAATTTTGTATTTTTATATATTTTTTAAACAAACTAAAAAAATAATAATAATAATTTGATGGTACATATTTAATCGGAAAATGCTATGTGTACACCCCTTTCGGGGTGTACATCATACACCCCACCCATTTAAGGGTGGGGGTGTGATGATGGGTCACTCGATGTGACCCGTAAAAAATATCGCCACCATTAAAATGGTGGAGGTGTATGATGTACACCCCTTCGGGGTGTACATGTAGCATTGCTCTATTTAATCTCTCTCTAGATATTTTTCATGGTATATGGAGTGATGTTTCAATAATACCACTCCACAATCCAACAAACAAGACATGGCTTTCACCCTATTTATTAATAGGGACAATATCCTATGTATTTTATTTATTTATTTTTATTGTTTTAAATATATTATTAGTATTTTTTTTATTTAAAAATAATTTTGCTGGTAGTATTTGTTAAATTTTCTCGAATTAAATTCGGATTAAATTTTTACTAGAGTTAAAAAAAAATATATATATATATCTATTTTGTTCCTAACTCAAGGGTAAATAAAAAAAGTCCGTAGTAATATAAAAATATATTTAAAAAGATAAAAATTTAAAATATCATTGTTTATTCCTAACTTAAAAAAAAAAAAAATTTGATGATGATAGAAATATATTTTTGAAAGGATAAAATAATAATTTTATAAAGATAATATCGATTTTTGACGGTTTACTAATTGAATTTAGAACAATACTATCTATATATTCTAAAATGGATGTACGATATACATTTCATCTATGTATAAATAGGGACTTAGCTGTAACGGATAGAATTTACTCTACTTTTGAATGAGTGGGATGCATGATGTATATTTCATGTATATTTAGCATTTTTTTTTGAATTTAACTATATAATTATATTTGATAGAAGTTGAAATATTATAAAAAAAATATTAACTTTTTAAAAAACAAATAAATAAATCAAAAAAATTTAAGGGTATTTAAGTAATTGCCCTTTATTAATATTTCATGGATACATTCCTTTATTAGATAGGCCCAAGTAGGTACTACTATTCATGAGTGTTCTTCTCCTCACAACATCAACATGTGGTAGAGGACAAGTGCTTTTAGTTAAAATGTTTTTTTTTGGGTGAAGGGGGACCATTTTGTAGGAAAAAACTATGCCTTTCATTTTGAGAATAACATGAAGATATTTATGCACAAGGTGACAACAATTAAAGTCACAATTACAAAAACAAAAAAACAAAAAAAAACAAAAAACCAAAAAAAAAAAAAAAAAGAAGAAAGAAAAGAGAAGTAGTTGCTTGTTTGAATTGTTTGTTTGAGAGTTAAGCTCAATTGAACTTTCCAACCTCAATTTCATGTGTGTAAGTTTTCAATTTGATGAAAAATTAGAGCGATCGCCAACCACCGTAATTAGATCACACCGACTTACATGTGTTAGAGAAGCTCATTATTTATAAACCAGTTTTAATTCAGCTCTAATACAGCTCATTTTGGCTGGCAAAGTTCGTCAAATTAGTAAGTACGCTTCGATAATCAAGTTAAAAATTTTGGATTTAAATTTTTGGGGTAATTTTTTATATATTCCTAAAAATTTCTCTGTTTTTAGATTTACTCCTCTTAGAAGGTTAATATTAAAACTATTCTTCTTACGTTCCAACTTTTTTCTAAAATATCTCTGAAGTTAAATTCTGTTAGTGTACCGTTTAGAGCTGCTGTTATCTGTGTGAAATTACCATTTTGCCCTTTCAAATATACCCTTCTACCATAACCAACTTTTCTTATGTATCTTTAAAATTTTTAATAGTTTTGATAAATAGGGACAAAATAGGTATATCTGATAGTTTTCAACTCCGATTATTATTTAACTCTAGTTTAACCCTAGTTAACTTAACAAAGGGGAAACGGTAGGGATATTTTTAATAACGGTGGAACGTATGAAGAGTATATTGAAAAAAAAAAATTAAGAGAGATAAATCAGATATTTCTTCAGATTTCAGGAGTACACAGATAATTATTTCTAAATTTTTTGTCTCGAATAGTTAAACAAACCGAGCTTGAGCTAAATTTAGCTGATCTACTCTCTCTCTCTCTCTCTCTCTCTCTCTCTCTCTCGTGTAATATGTGTAATCTAACCATTATTGTGTGCTTTAAAATAAACCATTAATAGGGTATTAAAAAATGTCCTCCTCCACCGTTTCTATAATAAAGTTGTAATCGTAATAATACAAAAATATATAAAATTTATCTTAATTATAATTTTTTTAAAATATACTATTTAATCTTTTAAAAGTATACTTTTACTATTAAGTTAATTTCTTACTTTAATAAATTTATAGCTTTGAGATTTATATAAAATATATTTATTAAGAGCAATGCTACATGTACACCCCGAAGGGGTGTACATTATACACCTCCACCATTTTAATGGTGGCGATATTTTTTACGGGTCACATCAAGTGACCCATCATCACACCCCCACCCTTAGATGGGTGGGATGTATGATGTACACCCCGAAAGGAGTGTACACATAACATTTTCCATTTATTAAATCTGTAAAACTATACGACATATTTAAATTTTAAAATTAATATCACTAGCTAATTTAAATAAAAAAAATTAATAAATTAAATAATAAAATTAAAATTTTAAAAAATTAAATAGTCAATCCAAAATATTTTTACCTACCAATAATCTGAGGAAAGGACTGCATGTGATTGGGAATGAATAATGTCCAAATAAATAAATTCAAGTCAATAATATTAAATATGTACAACACCACACGTTTCTCTCTCTTCCTCTCTCTCTCTCTCTCTCTCTCGCTCTTTTTTCTTTTTCTTTTTCTTTTTTTTTTTTTTGACTAATTATGTTTTTGGTGCAGTAACATTTCAACTTTTCAGGAGATTATATATTTTAATACTATTTTAATTTTACGCTTAACTTTTTAAATTATATTATATTTTAATTATATTTTAATATTATTTTAATACTATTCTAATTTTACGCTTAACTTTTTTAATATTTTAAGTATGATTATCGTTCAAAATATTATAGTCGAGTTAAGAAATTTAATCATATTATATTTTATTTATAAAACTATTTCAAATGCTGAGTGTGACATCCTAATAATTCCATATCGGATGAAAATAGAGTTGTGATTAGATATATAAGAAACATGGACACTAACGATAATAACTGGATTTAAATATTTTGGGTTGTGGTTTGAGTCCAACAAGTTATTATTGTTAGTAGGTCGGATTGTTATATTTAGCATATCAGAGTCAATCGCTAGTTGGAAATATGTGATGAGTCTCGACCGAGTCAAATTCTGAAGGGCAAGGTGACAGAGTATGTCGGAGACCAGACGAGACTAGCGAACGGAAGAGTCTGTGACATCCCAGGGTGACAGAATATGTCAGAGACTAGACGAGACTAGCAAACGGGAGAATCTGTGACATCTCAATAATCTCAGCGGATGAAAATGAAGTTATAATTTGGTATATAAGAGTTTAAATATTTTTAACACCCAACAAATTATTATTGCTAGTAAATCGATTGGATCGTTATACTGAAATATCACATTGAGCATTTTAAGTAAAAGTGAATGTTCACAAAAATAATTATATATATATATATATATATATATATATATATATTGATTTTTTAAAAAAAATATTTTAAGACTTTGTTTGGAATTACAGAAAAAAATATATGGCATTTATTTCGAACTATTTTGGGACCGTAAACTTGAATTTCGTTGTAAATCAGATTATATATATATATATATATATATATATATATATATATATATATATATATGATAAAAATAGAGTAAAATAGTAAAATTAACTTGTTAACTACGTAATTCCAAACATAGTGTTTGCTTTGACTTCATGTACAATTAAACTATGACTTATTTTTAAAATAATTATCTAATTTTTAAAAATTTTAATTTTACTGTTTAATATTTTAATTTTTATATAATTTTAGTTTTTTTGACAACAAATTTGCTACGAAATTCGGACAAACTGCTTCTTATAATGGAGTTGTTGATAAATCATGTGAGATACTCTAAATTAGTTCAATAACATAAATAATGCGTCTGAATTTTATATCGAAAAAATTATTAAATAATGCAGATTAAATAAATTAAAATATTAGATAATAAAATTAAAATTTTTCAGCTATTTCAAAATAAATCGTAGCTTTTGTCAGTACAAATCTTTATCTTATTAGAAAATAAAATTTCTATATTCTTGATTGGAGATTTGATGGAGAGAATCATGAAGATTTGACTGATAATTTACTTGCTATTTTGAACCAAGATTATCTTGTCAATTCAGCATGGATTCAATGGTAGCATATAGAAGGCAATAATGGATTTAGTAACCGCACAAGGAAGGCAATAATATTTTGTATTATTTTTCCTTTCTTAACAGATTCATGATGTATATTAAATCTTGTACATACTATCATTTTTTTATGTGAAGTTCGACTAATGTCAATAACTCCAATTTGAGTTTACTCTCTTCCACTTAATCATTTTCTTTACATGGTATCAGAGCATTGAAAGTTCTCTACCTGTTATTTTTTTTAATGGCGAAAGAAGATGCTAATAGGTCTATTTCTAGCATCGATGTTTATTCACCATATTATATTCACCCATCCGACAATCCAGGAGCTATGCTTGTAGCTCAACCTCTTTTGGGAGATAACTACGGGACGTGGAAACGATCCATGACTGTAGCCTTGGGTGCAAAGAACAAGCTCTCCTTTGTGGATGGGACTTTAGCAAAGCCAACGTCTCCGATTGATCTCGTTCAAGCATGGGAACTACACCAACTTGATGTAAATAATGCTTTTTTGCATGGAGACCTACACGAAGAAGTTTATATGGTTCCCCCCACCAGGCATTAACAAAAAAGGTGATAACTTTGTTTGCCGTTTGCGCAAGTCTTTATACGGTCTAAAACAAGCATCTCGAAATTGGTTTGAAAAGTTTTCTAATGCTCTTCGATCAGCCGGATACAAACAATCCGTCGCCGATTACTCACTTTTCACAAAATCTTGTGGCAAAAATTTTAGTGCCGTTCTTGTATATGTCGATGATGTGATTGTGACCGGTAATGACACACCTTCCATAACTTGGCTAAAGAAATATTTGAACACGCTTTTCCATATAAAAAATTTGGGGCGTCTTAAATATTTTTTGGGAATAGAAGTCGCTCGCTCCTCCGAAAGCATTTTTCTAAGCCAACGGAAATATATTTTGGATATACTTGTTGAAACCGGCATGATTGGTGCCAAGGGCTATTCTTTTCTAATGGAGCAAAACCTTCATTTAACACCTGACGATGGAGATTCTTTGGATGACCCTAGTATGTCCCTAGTATGTATAGGCGACTCGTTGGACGCTTAATTTATCTCACAATAACGCGGCCCGACATAACCTATTCAGTCAATATACTTAGCCAATTTATGCAAAAGCCTCGGAGTACACACATGGCAGCTGCATATCGAGTTCTTCGTTATTTGAAGAGCTCACCTGGACATGGAATACTCTTTTCTAGCTCTACACCATTATTGTTAAGAGCATATTGTGACTCAGATTGGGCAAGTTGTCCTACGACTCGGCGATCAACTACTGGTTACATCACTTTTCTTGGATCAAGTCCCATTTCATGGCGCACCAAGAAACAAAGTGTTGTATCTCGTTCATCAGCGGAGGCCGAATATCGCGCCATGGCCACAACTACTTGTGAGTTAACATGGCTTAATTATTTACTTAACGATCTTGGTGTTTTTCATCATCAGCCGATGTTGCTCCATTGTGATAATCAAGCTGCGCTTCATATTGCTTCAAATCCAGTATTTCATGAACGGACGAAGCACATTGAGTTAGATTGTCACCTCATACGTGAGAAAATACATTCTGGGCTCATTGCTACGACATATATATCAACAACTAATCAGCTAGCGGATATTTTTACCAAGGCACTTGGAAGAGAAAGGTTTCAATATTTGACCCGCAAGCTGGGTATTACGTCCCTTCACACACCAGCTTGAGGGGGAGTATTAGAAAATAAAATTTCTATATTCTTGATTGGAGATTTGATGGAGAGAATCATGAAGATTTGACTGACAATTTACTTGCTATTTTGAACCAAAATTATCTTGCCAATTCAGCATGGATTCAATGGTAGCATATAGAAGGCAATAATGGATTTAGTAACCGCACAAGGAAGGCAATAATATTTTGTATTATTTTTTTTTTCTTAACAGATTCATGATGTATATTAAATCTTGTACATACTATCATTTTTTTTATGTGAAGTTCAACTAATATCAATAACTCCAATTTGAGTTTACTCTCTTCCACTTAATCATTTTCTTTACATATCTTTTTTGTGATTTTTGTTGGCAACTTTCTGCACCTATGGTAAAACGAAAATACTAGAAAGTTCGCTGGATACATTTTCTGTTTCTTCCAATAAGTAATATATATATATATATATATATATATATATATATATATATATATATATATATATATATATATACATAACAAAATATTTGATTAAAAAAAAAAAGATTTATAAACTCAATTTAGTTTATACTATAGTAAAAAATTTATTTTTATTTTTCCAACTATTTACTTATTAACTTAAAATTTTATTTTCAGATGAAACATGCACACTTTGAGAAAAAAATTGATGAGGCGAAATTATTTTATTCGTACTTTTGAGATGAATGAATACGGTTAGATGTGACTTCGAAATCAGAAATATCTTTGATTTAGATTTTTTGTTCGTCGACGGCTTCGCGGTGCGACGATAAATTTTATGGATGTATGTGGTGGAAGCGGAGGGCTCGGGCCGTTCCGATAAGTCAGATCCGTTAAGATTAGTATTCTTTTTCTTCTTACCCTAGCGAGATCGAGCGATTGTATAATCATCAAAACTTTGTATTCCCTTTCTGACATAGTGAAACTCTCCTCTTTCGCCCGTAGTTTTTTATTCTGCAAAAAATTTTCTACGTAAATCCGTGTGCTATTTTTTTATTGTGCATTTTTGGATTTACTTTTATATCGTGATCGTCAATTGATTTTGTTTGGTTTGTGTGCTCATTGTAACAAATACTGATAAGCACAAATTTATAGCATGCAAAAATTGAATATGTGACCTCTGACTTTAATACTATTTGTCGAATCATTGGCATTAACCATTAATTCTAAATTTTTAAATATTTTAAAATATATAATCAATTCACTTAAAACGTACAGACACAGCGTCCACGAGTTTCAATTATAATTTGGTCCGATCAAGCTCACGCTACTTCTAATATAATTCGATTTAATCCGACCTTCCGCTATTTCGAATATAGCTTGATCCAACTTAAGCCTCCCACTACATGATATGATTGATATGATGATGTTGATAGTTTAAACCAACCATTTTGAACCCAAAAAAAAAAAAAAAAAAAAAAAAAAAAAAATATAAAAATAATTTTATGGTAATGAGTCTAACATATTCTGGTGCCAGCCTGCCAGGCCCAATAATTTGCTATCATGAGAAAGATAGGAAATCTTGGTATACAAATGGTTACTTATCAAATTGATGTAACATATTTTTAGAATCTTTTATAACTTATAAATAAATAATTTGTATATTCAAATGCATCATTAGTATCTCACTAGATACCTGGAATCTCACTGCATTAAGTTTAAGGTTTTGTATCATTTAGCCCATCACTTAATAAAAGCAATTGCTTTATCTAAGTTTGAAAGGGATTTTAGAGAATATTTATGTGTCTAAAAATTTTATCATTTTATTTTTTTAGAAAAAAATAATTCACTATCTGTTTTATTCATTAAAAAATTAAACTAAGCATCGAAAATAAGACAACTGAATCTCTGGAGGGAAAAAAAAAAAAAAAAATGTTCAGTGGTATATAAAAATTTTCGGAGGGGGGAGGGATCAGTACTTATCTGATGAAAAATGTATTATATTATATATGTGTCTAAAAAATTTTGTCATTTTTCAATACGTATTATATTTTTCAGATGAAAACAAAATTATAATTTAATATATAAGAGATTATGGACCCTAATAATAATAACTAGATTAATTAAGTATTTTAGATCAATAGTTTAGGTCTAATAAATTATTATTGTTAGTAGGTAGGATCATTATATTTGGTATTATAACTGGTTACTAGTCGTCACCTAGTGATTTTGATTCTCACACGATGCAGGAGATGACATTTTGAATCTCAAACTACATTTTATAGAAATTTATCGTAAATTTTCAAACTACGATGTGTCACTTATGTAACAGCAATGAAGCACGCTAGTCATTGGCACGTATATATCAACCACAATATTATCACATTATTATCACGTCAGCAAAATTAATTTTATTTAGATTGTAATATTTGATCGTGACACAGAGTCAAAAATTATAACAAATTAAAGTTTAAGAACTAAAGCGTCACGTGCTTTCGAGGACTAAAAGTGTTACTTAATCAAAATTAAAATAATTTAATTCTCCTATTTGTCTCTAAAATATTATAAACATTACAAACAGGTTTTGTACTGGAACAAATATTTTACAATCAATGACTTAAAATTAAAGTATAATTTGATAGATAAAAATCTAAAACATCCAAAAACGATTAATCTACTTAATTATAAAATTAAAGCGATATCTTTTTGAAACCCGTAATATAGTTTTCAAGTAATTTCAAAAAATTAACCATGGCACAATGAATGAAATTCTAATTTTGAGGCCTCTACAGAAAATTTTTATAAGCGTGATTTATTAAACGTACGGATAAAACGGGCCCAGATTTGGTGCAATATTATCGGCGTTACTACGATCTTGCTCTCTAATGAATATGAACGAGACAGATGCATTTGATCGTATGTAGACAGTTGAATAATTCTGTGCACTGAATTTTTCTGTACATACGTACGTTGTCCTGCACTCAAAACTATTAAAGGAGCCTTTAAAGCTGTTGTTGTTTTTTTATTTATTTATTTATTTTTTTAAAGGTGTATGTGGGGTTACATTTTTAATGGGTGCTTTTAGTAATACAATAATTAGGGCCAAAAAAAAAAAAAAAAAAAAAAAAAAAAAAAATCTATAGTGGTTATATACAAAAAGAAAAGTAATTTTTGTAAGAGATAATTGTCTGTGTACCCCTGAAATTTGAAGAAATATCTGATTTACCCCTTTTATTTTTTTCTTTCTAATATACCCTTCATACGTTCCACCGTTATTAAAAATATCCCTACCGTTTCCTTTGTTAAGTTAACTAGGGTTAAACTAGAGTTAAATAATAATCGGAGTTGAAAACTATCAGATATACCTATTTTGTCTCTATCTATCAAAACTATTGAAAATTTTAAGGGTACATAAGAAAAAGTTGGTTATGATAGAAGAGTATATTTGAAAGGGCAAAATAGTAATTTTACACAGATAACGGCAACTCCAAGCGGTACACTAATAGAGTTTAACTTCAGGGGTATTTTAGAAAGAAGTTGGAACGTAAGAAGGGTAGTTTTAATATTAGCCTTCTAAGAGTGGTAAATCTAAAAACAGAGAAATTTTTAGGGGTATATAAAAAATTACCCCTTTTTATAAACTCCAAACAAAATATACATTTTACATTCTATTTATTTTAGAATAGGATAAATTTTATTCGCCATATCAAAATAATGAGTAAAATTTTTTTTTATTTTAAAATAAACAAAATGTATAATGTATACCCCAAATAAGATGTATCAATAGCATTATTCGTATAAAAAAATGGTCCATTTGAACTACTCACATGAATAAAAAGGATGGCTTTTAATAAAAAAATAAACTATTCAAGTAGAGAGAGAGATCTAGAGAGAGAGAGAGAGAGAGAGAGAGTCAAGAAAATGACTTTCTACCAAACTCAGAAAGGGTGATTTCACCCCACAGTAATATTATGTGTAACGATCTGATCCGCTGATAATAATAATTTATTAAATAAAATATTTAAATTTAATTATTTTTATTAAGGTGCATAGACGTTTTATATTTTCAATCAGAATTTTTTTATTTTTTTTATTTGCTGTTTTCCATCCGATAGACTTTGAAGTCGTAACAGAAGGTGTTTTTTAAATTTTCGATTAGAATTTCTTTTTCATTCGACATGGGACTATTGGGACGTTACAAAAAGTGGCTCATGCAGACCGCGACTATGATACCAACGGAAACGATTCGATCTACTAATAATAATAATTCATTGGTTCTAAACCACTAATAAAACCTAATTATTATTATTAGAATATGTGGCCTCTTATATTTATAATCAAAACACACAGCAATATCCAAGCTCAAAATTACCGGGTGATATAAGACCACCTCACAATTCTAGCTAGTAAACTTGACTTTGATACCAGCCGTAAAATTTTAACCCACGTACACGAATAATTTGATTGGGTTCAAACCACATATTCAAAATATTTTAACTCAATTAGAATAAATAAAAATTTTCACCATTATATTTTCATTTTCAATTCTTTTTCTATCCAATATTATATTGAAGTAGTATTTTCCAAACAAGCATGTTGACTTCTAATTTTGACAAGTATACTCTCTAAACTTCATCAATCATATAGTTCAATAAAAAAAAAATTTCTCAATCAAAATTATTAATTATACAATTTTTTTTGTTGCTTGTGTTTCAAGTAATTTTGTGAAGCTTTATAATACAAAAATATCTATTTGTCTTATTCTACCACATTTAAAAGAATGAAGATAAATTCAACCATGTGCCTAGAATACTACGCCATGATTGATTTGACGCTGCTTTTGCTTGTATTTTTAGTCGGTTAAGTTATAAAATTTTTTTTCATAATATATCATTTTTTTTATTTTATCCTTCTATTTTTTAAAAGTTAATATTTTATCTTTTATAATTCTGAAATTATACATTTATACCACCGCCGTCAGCATTCCGTTAGTAAGCCGTCAAATTCTTAAATAATATACCGAAAATACCTTTCAACCCCTTTTTCTCCGTGAGGGATCCCGCCGCCGCAGTCGTCGGGAGCCCCCGGTGATCGTCGGCGCAGTCGCCGCTCGGGCCCGCGCGGCTAGATGCGGCAACATGTAGCGACGGGCGCTCGCTCCTGGCGCAGGGCACGCCAGGCTGATCCTCGAGCAGCATGCCATTTGACCAGGGCGGCGGCGCGGCTCCTATGCGCGGCGCGTGCGTGCGGGTACTCCTATGCGCGATGCAGCAGGGAAGGCCCGCCCGGATCTGTCCCCCTCCGGCTCCGGCTCCAACGGCGGCGACGACGTTCCGATCATTGAGGGGAAAGAAGAGGAGAAAAGAACTAGGGTTTCGTCTTGCCTTCACGTTGAGGGAGAAAGAAGATGGGTTAGAAGGAGTGCATTATCGTCATTTCGCATGTTCTGTTAATCCTGTTATCCCTAAAAATAATTTTATAATTACGAGAGGACAAAATATAGGCTTTTGAAAGACAGGGGGGCAAAATAAAAAAACGGTATATTATAGAAGAGTTTTCTATAATTTAGCCTTTTTAGTATAGCCTTTGGCCAATTAATAATTTAGTACAAAAAAATTTAATAGTTAATATTCAAAATTTTAAATTTTAAATTTAATTATTTTATATTTTTAATTAAATTTATTTTAAAATAAACAGAACGAAGGGATAACATATTACTTTTCCACCATAAATAAGAGTGGTAAAGTGCTTTTCGACCGTAAATACTTATTTTTATTATTTACTTAATCATAATTTTATTTTCGATCAAAATTTAAATTCTCTTAAACTAATTATAAAATAATAATAATAAAATATTAATTACATTTCTGACTTTTATCTCATATATTTTTTATCAAACAAATAACAGAATTAAAGAAACCACGTCTATACAAATAAATAGCCCAAGAAAAGTAATTCTTAGCTAAATTTTAATTCATTCAAAAATCTATTCCACTTTTGAACTTTATTTTTGGTGAAGTATGTTAAATTAATAAGAAACAACCATTTTTTTCTAATTTTTTTTAAAAAAATAATAATATTTTTATATTTTTATATTTAAATATTTTCTTCGTATCTGAACTCAAAATTTTTCGATAGATTCATCACAAAAACTTAAATTAAATAAAAAATAATAATTATGTTATAAATCAGACGTAATTCCAACTCGTAATCTTATATTCTAATATCATATTAAATTAAGTAAATAGAGATCAATAATTTTATATTTTTATATTTAACAAAGCAAAAAGGTTTTCTAGCATTTTTGGTTTGGAGTAAGTGTAAGAATAAAATTCAAATTTTTTTCACCTCCTAAAAAATAATATAACTCAAATTATAATATTAAACCTTCACTTTATCTATATTTAACTTTTCTCTCTAAAATACCTAACTCAAGTTCCATCACACTCAAACTTCTGTAAAAAATTTATTAAATATTAAAACATAAACTTACTTTCTTTACAATGAAGTTAGAGAGAATTTAATTATTTGAAATATTAAATTTTGTGGGAAAAAAATTATTACTATATTTAGGAAGTAAGGAGATCCACTTATTTACATCAAAATAAATAATAAAATTTAAAAAATTAATTACACCAGCATCAAGTTATACTAAAATAAATAAAAAAGTGATTGCATTTAAACCTTCTTTTTTTTTCGTTTTTTTTTTTTTTGGAAGAAAGATTTGAAATAGTAGCAAAGTTTCTTTAAAAAGCTCAACTTACATACTAAGAACTAAAAAAGACCAACTTGTGCAAATAAACATTGTTTCCATGGGCATGCATGCAATTATGCAAAAAATATTTCGATTTTTCACTTTACCTTCTTGTTTTTTTAAAATTCCTCTATAATATTTTGCTTTTTCACTTTACCCCGTCTTTTAAAAACCTATATTTTACCCCTTCGTAATTACGAAATTATTTTTAGGGGATAACGGAGTTAACAGAACATGTGAAATGATGATAATACTTTTATTCCTGTCTACGGAACAGGCGTCTTCTCATTGCCGCCTCTCCTCTGACTTTCTCTCTCTAACGTGGTCACGCTCTAATAGCCCGAGACCCGAACTCCTCCATCTACAATGCCACCGCAGGAGAAGACGGCTACTCCGGCAGTGGTGCCGGTTTGTGGTTCGGAGTTCAAGAAGAAGGATGGGACGGAGAAGGAGGTCGAAGAGGAGTTCGAGAAGGAGGATGGGGTGGGGAAGGAGCAGCGTGTAACAGCGTCTTCCCATTGACGGCGGCAATGGAGGCAGCACTATCCGACAAACAGTTAAGGCGCAGGGGAGGGGATGGGATTTGTAGGATATTTTCGGTATATCTACTAAGAAATTCACGGTTCACTCACGAAATGCTGACGGTGAGAAGATAAATGCACAATTCCGTAATTACGAGAAAGCAAAATATAAATTTATAAAAAACAGGGAAGTAAAATGAAAAAGCGGAATATTATAGAAATTTTTTTTGTAATTCACCCCCTTTTTTTTTTTCTTTTTTTTTTTTTTGGAAGAAAGGTTTGAAACAGTAGCAAAGTTTCTTTAAAAAGCAAAACTTACATACTAAGAACTAAAAAAGACCAACTTGTGCAAATAAACATTGTTTCCATGGGCATGCATGCAATTATGCAAAAAAATACCAACTATTATGCCAAAAAAAAATTGTGCAATATCATCACATGCTTGCATGGTTTAGGGTTACAGAAGCAGCAAAAGAATCCAAAATATTTCTCTAAAAGTGTAAACATTGGTGATGCAGCATCAGGAACAAAGTGAACACCAAATTGTAACAACAAATTTATCGGAAAAGCCGAAGTTCGACACACCACAAACACAAATGTCAATATGACCAGTATTCTTATCCGAAATCGAATTTCCTATACACCCAAATATTAAATTTATGAGTCCACAGAGCAAAGGATGAGTCAGTTGTTGTATTTTCCAAATAACAAGAAGCACATCTACCATGTTACAGAAATGAAGCTGCAGATTGAATACAGGAAAAAGTTTTTTTTTAAAAAAAAAAGAGGAAAAATTTACGGTCGAACCTGTATAACTCGAGGACGTATGTTGTTTTTCTTTTAGACTCCCACAAATTAAAACACATTAAGAAGATAATAGCGCTTAAACCAGCAGGACTGATTAAGTATCCACTGCTTTTAGGCGGCAAAACAAAGATGGACTGTTGAAGGGTGAAATCCAGGTCCAGTCCTGAGCATGGGCAGCTCCTGATAGACAACAATGAAATAAGTGTTTTAGGGCATGATCATCAGATCAGGATTCGTAATCAATGATTGTTTGTTAGTATTTATAACCAAACATTTGTGGATCATTCATGAGTTTTCAAAATATCGGGAAATAGTGCACTGCGTATTAAGTACGATACCATAATTCATGGTTTCGGTCGGACCTGTTTGGTGCTGGATCATTAGTCTTGCCTTTGGGGCTCGCTCTTCCTTTTCAGCCTTGATCTATTTTCTCTTGAGAAGCGCCGGTCCTGCTCGAATGAAAGTTCTGAATTGGTATCGGTCCATGGAGTGTCCTTGGCAGGAACAACAATTTCGAGAGGTGGATCGATAATCCATCTGCACCAAACCCAGAAGAAAGATGACTATCAATACGGTGTGTATAGCACACACCAAGTATCAACGAACTGCGAACGATGTTTTATGGTTGAAACTACATGATAGGAGCGAATCATCATTATCCACATAAAAGCATTGTTTATCAATCCATAGAGAGTATTATACCACATTTATTTATAAACAACAAGGCTCTACCGATCAAAGAAAAACTGAGCATATACATAACTTGTCTGGGTTGACAGTGAACATAAATGGAAGATTACTAGAACTTCCACCAGTGAAGGAAAAAGATCAAAAACTTATCTAAGACAATGGAAAGCATTAGCTACTCCAAGCAATTTATGAATGAGGACAGAAGCCGAAACCTACCACTTTGAAGAATCTTCATTCTGATATGTCATTACACAAAAACAGTGATTCTAGTTAAGTGACAAAAACATGCACCACTACTTTCCAAAACTGACCTAATATGAAGAAGAAAAAGGAAAAAGGGCTCATAGATAGCAGCATTATCTGGAAAGTCGTAGTATATCACTACCAAAAATTCCTACATTAGCTTGACTTATTTCCAGGAAGGTGTTAGAAAATGTGGAAGGCCAAATTGGGACAAACTGGTTTGACATTTGAATTTGACAGACTAGCAGAGCAAATCCTTCTCATACACTTGCAGCAATATATGATGTACATAAGGTGGAAAGTTTCGGCAGTAACGAAAACACTAAACTCATACGCTACGTGCAGTCAGGTGCCACAAAGCAAGCAATTAAAATAGAGAAAACAACTCGCAATGACACGAGAGTCATAGACAGTCGAGCCGATCCGAGGGCCTTGAGAGCCTGTAACAACGATAATTGCTAGTCTTTACGTGCGACAGAATCCTAAAATGGTTGGCATTTTGTGGAAATGCCGAGGACCGTATGCACATAAGACCCGCACAAGCGAGTACATAGAATCAATTTAGCACAGCTACGATTAGCTAGCAACCCTACCCATTACCCAGTGATTTCATTTGGATTTCAAAGTTTATTATCCACTTTACATTTCACCCAACACCTTTCTTAGTAAATGTTCATATAACATGATCTAATGAAGCAAAAGTAGCTTCGACCATAACGCTCATTATCTTATCGGGAGCTCTAAGTGTGTAAGAACCTACAGTATTATTTCCTTTGGTATCCCGCGTGATCTCACAAATCAGGCTGCGAAGAAAAGAGATTGCATAAGAACAACATGATAACATGATATTCTCCATGTGATTTGTAATAATCTAACTTCCAATATAAAATTTATTTTCATATAATTATATAAAACATTCAGTAAAAATGCATGGAGATCCCTCCTAACTATAGGCCGATTTGATATACACCCCTCACCTATGTTCCCTTCTGATCGAGCTACTTTTCTACATTCAATTGCGGGTTTGTCGAAAGTAGTAGTTCCGATAGATCTAACATAGTGCCTAATTGAATTGATGAAAGTAATGCGTTGAGGGGCTACCAATTGAAAGCAAAATAGTTGAGGGGTCGATTCCAAAAAGGCCTACAGGTGAGGGTGACTGCATACATTATTTCCGAATGATTTTATTACATGGCATCTATGTAGCTAAACAATACTAATCCAGGTAGATTTGAATATAACAATGGAAGTAACAGCTATAAGCTTAATTTGCGCGCAGGAAAGAATCAAGAATCATCACAGTGGCCGAAAACATGGCAAGAAGAGGATGAGGATTCATAATCTAACCCAGGAGGGAACTTGCTATCTGATCGGGCCTCCACGCGGAGCCACCATAAGAGAACCTTCTTCCCGCAGCTCCCCAGCGGCTCGACGAAGGCCGCATCCTTCACCAGCGCGAGCGGGCTCTCGATCTCCTCCCCGTTCTCCCCGACAGCGTCGAGGTCCCGAGCCCACTCGGGCTTCCCCTCGGCCTCCTTCCACAGCAGCCTGGAGCTAAGCACGAACCCGGCCCACTCCAGGTTCCGCGGCAGCACGGTGGCACCCTCACCGACGAAGGTGGCGCTCCGGTCGGCGTACGGCAGGGAATTGAACGTGTGCCACCCGACCAGCTGCCCCGACGAGTTGCAGGCAGGGCCCTGGATCGGCAGGGGGAGGTTCTGCCGCTCCTCGTCGGTCGGCTGCGCCGGCTCGGCGCTACCGGAGTGCGTGAGGATGCCGACCGACACCGCGCCCATCCACTTCACCTTCTGCACCTCGTCGAACAGCTCCATGCTGTGCACGTTGCTGTCGTCGGCGAACACGACGATTCCGTCCATGCGCCGCATCCGGATCACCCTAGAAGCAATACAAAACAAGCAATTCGATCGGAATTCCGATCAGATCTAGAATGAACTGTGCTGAATTGTGCAGAATTGGATTGAATTGGATTGAATTGGATTGAATTGGTACCGGAGGGCGAGGAGGCGCATGCGGTTCTCGGTGAGGTGGCGCTCGGACCACTCGGGGGGCATGTTCTCGGGGAAGGGGATGTGGAGGAAGGGGAGGCGGGAGCGGGCGAGGAGGGCGGCGGTGGCGTTGGAGAGGCCACCGGCCTCGACGACGATCCAGGTGAGGGGGAACGGGGAGTTGCGGAGGGAGTGGACGAGGCCGGTGAGGTGGAGCGCCTGGAAGGTTCTGGAATAGGTTGGGGTGACGACGATGAGAGCCCGGGGGTTCTTCGCCCCGTACCAGCGCCGCTGCTCGCGCTGCACCCGCTCCATGATGTGGTGCGCGCGCATCACCTCGGTTGGGTCCGGGTGCGGCCACGGCCGGATCCGGATCCCGTGCCGCCCCACCACGACGTGGCTCTGCGCCGAGAGCGCGGCCGCGGTGGCGGCTGCGGCGGCGGCGGCGGAGGAGGATGAGTTGAGCAGCGACGGCGGTGGGTGCGAGGAGTGGAAGGAGAGGGTTAGGGTTTCGGTGGTGGTGGTGGTCGTCGTCGTCGTCGTAGTCGTGGTGGTTGTGGTGGTGGCGCGTAGGATGGGGGAGGAGGCGGAGTAGAGGGAGGAAGGGGAGAAGAGGAGGAAGAAGACCAGCCGGGAGAAGCGGAATCCGAGGAGGAGGCTGACGGCGCAGCAGAGCCCGTGGAGTACCAGCCAGAAAGCCGACGCCGACGACTTCAGAGGCCCGTCCGCGCTTCCCGCCGACGGAGTCCCCCCGCCGTCTGCACTCCCCGTAGTCCCGCCGCCCGCCGCCGCCGCCGCCGCCGCCGCCGCCGCTCCTCCCGTCGGCCGGAACGCCGACGGCCGCCGCACGCCCTGGCTCTGCAGCAGCGACATCTTCATCTCCCCCTTCAATTTCGGTCCTCCAATCTCTTCTACTCTCTCTTTCTCTTTCTCTTTCTCTCTATTTGAGAGTCAAAGGAAAGGTGGAGGTGGTGGATTGAATTATAAATAAATAAATAATATTTTATTTATAGAAAATAATAGGAAATGGTGGGTTAAAAATTTTTTTTTTTAAAAAAAAAAAAAAAAAAAAAAGTGAAGTGAGGTTTAAGAAAAGAGTAATGCTACATGTACACCCCGAAGGGGTGTACATCCTACACCTCGACCTTTTTAATGGTGTCGATATTTTTTACGAGTCACATCAAGTGACCACTCATCACACCTCCATCCTTAAATGGGTGGGGGTGTGAGATATACACCCCTTACGGATGTACAAATAGTATTTTTCTTAAGAAAAATAGTGTGGGGTTAAATTGGCGAAGGGACGAGACACGGTGGGGGATGGATTCGGTAGCAAATGAAAAGGAGAGGTGAGAGAGAAAGAGAGTTTTTTTAAAAAAAAATTAATTAAAGGGGTTTTTTATAATTTTACGTTTTAATTTTATTATTACTCGGAGTGAATCTCTTCGGGGAAATAGGGGAGTTGTCGGAATTGGACTGAGTTGTGTAGCGGGGATATGTTTTTTCTTTTTTTTTCTTTTTTTTTTTTTTTTGGGGTCAAAATTTTACGGAAGCCCACAACATTTCTCTAAATTGATAATTTGACCCAGTAATCGTACTATGAGGAGAGCCAATTATATTTATCATAGGACACGATAAATATTATATTTTTAATAGTGTAATCGTTAAGAAAACACTTTTCCTATTGCACACTCCAAGGCATCTAAAAAGGCAAAAGGACCAAAAAAAAAAAAAAAAAAAAAAAAACAATTTATTAGAGTCTCTAAATTTTAGTCCTTATTATAAAATAACTTTTAGTTGGTATATACTGTTGGTTTACTTAAAAAAAAAAATTTAATATTTGAAAAATAAAAAAATATAACCAAATATTATTTTATAATAAAATAAATTAATTCATAGCTAAAATATATTATCTTATCAAATTATAAATAATAAAATCTAAAAATAAAATTCAAACTTGCTATTTATAATCATATTAAAAAAAATTTATACCGAATAAATTATAATTGCATAACTTATTTCAATTTGGTAGGATAGTATATTTTTACTTTGAATGTAATTTATATTATTTTTAAAAAAATAATTTGAAGATTAAATATAATATTTATTTTAAATATTTTACGACACTACTTATCTATCATATGCTATATACTTTTAATATAAATAAACCAAAAATTATATTAAATAAAATATATATCTAATAAGATATTAATACATTCAAATATTTATATATCTAAATACGACTTAAAATTAGTTTAGATGCAAAAAAAAAAAAAAAAAAAAAAAGTGCTCCCCCACTAAGAAAAAAAAAAATTATTATAAATAAAACTTTAGTACGAAACTTCCCGAAGCTACCAATTTGCTATCTCCTTTTAATTTTATCCCTATTTAATAATTTATTAAATATTTTTTGGTACTAAAATTATTATAAATAATAATTTATTTTTAATAAAAATAAAAAAAATGTGACGATAAATTAATAATAATTATTAACGCAATTTAATAAAAATAAAAATAATATGTGATGATAAATTAGTATTAAATATTTTTAATAAAAATAAAAATAAATTAATTAAAATTTTTAAGACACCGGTGAAAATTAAAATTTTTTATTAAAATTTTAGCATGGCTACCTGTACACCCGCTTAGGGGTGTACATCTTACATCCCACTCCATTTTGGGGTGAGGTAAATTTTACCTGTCATATCGAGTGACGAGTAAAATTCATCCCACATCTTACACCCCATCTCATTCTGGGATGGAATTTCACCCGTCATATTGAGTGAGAAGTGAAATTCACCCCACTCCAAAATAAAATAGGGTGTAAAAGGTGTACATCTAGTTTTTCCCTTAAAATTTTTCTCTCTCATTATTATGGAATAATAATAAAAGCAAACACGCAATAAAAACCCGCCACATATGCGGGTGCGGAGTCACCGGATGGTGGGTCCCACACCCACCACCCCTGCCCGAATTAGGAGGAAAAATGTGAGCGGACGTCTGAACGGCTGGGCTTCGGGGAGGACATGGGGGGGCTGCCTGGACGGGGTGTGGTGGGGTGGGAGTCGGTCGGTACTGGCAGTCTGTCGCAATTTCAGGCTCTTAATAATAGCTGGCAGTAGAAAAAAAAAAATAAAAAAAAATGAAGACTATTATTACTTTTGGTCATACTGTTGGAGGTCAATTTTACTAGTGATTCTCATTATTCTCATTATTATTATTATTATTGGTTGTAGATTTTAGCAGGAATTTATTTATTTTTTTTAAAAAAAATAATAATTATGCATCTTATTTTTTATTGAAAAATACTAAATGTACACCTTAAAGGGATATATATCCTACATCCCCATCTATTTAGGAGTCACTTCAAGTGATTTTTTATCATATCCCCATTATTAGATGATGGAAGTGTAAGATGTACACTCTAAAAGGGTAAACATGTAGCATTGCTCTTTTTTATTCTATAAATTTTTATTTTATAAAAAAAAAGAATTATCAATTTTAGTGATTAGCTATGAGAATTTTTTTTTTTTGATGAGTAGCGTGTAGCAATTCTAATTCGAAATGAGCTCGAGTCAATTGCTCGTTTAATAAACGGCTAAATTTTTAACGAGCTAAACGCGAATTGAAATCAACTCACTCGTGTAGCGACGTGGAGGTCAATTTTACTAGTGGTTTTCATTATTATTATTGGTTGGTGCTAGCACAGTAGATTTTGGTAGGAATTTGTCCTTTTAATTTTGTTTTGGTAGGAAAAGATGTGTGGTTAGGTTGGTAGTGGCCCCTTGGGTTTAGTAGGTGGTTAGTAAAATATTATAATCTAAGAGGTGGAATTAGTTAAAAAAAAAATTGATCTAACGACAAAAAACTTACCAGCACAAGAAGCTTGGTGCTTTTATCAGCACCGGACTATATATATATATATATATATATATATATAGTTCGGGTACTGTACTATTAATAGTATCAAATATTTAATACTATTAACTTTTTGATCCTTGGATGAAATGATGTGCGGTTAGAATTATAATAGTCTCCTAGGGTTTATATTATTTAACCAACACCACATTAAATTCTAGAGGACCACTGTAATCCTAACCACACATTTCTTCATCAAAGGTCAAAAGGTCAACAATACCAAGTGCTTGGTGTTATTGATAGTGTACTAGCTTAATTCTCTCTCTCTCTCTCTCTCTCTCTATATATATATATATATATATATATATATGTATATATATATATATATATAGTAAAACTTATACACTTTCAAAAGCACAATTTCAATTATGTTTGTAAATTTTTTACTATTAAATTTGTATTGAGATTTGTGTTATTGTAAAGTCAACAAAACAGAGAGAAAGAGAAAGTACAATAGCATAAATCTCAATACAAATTCAATGATAAAAAAATTACAAGTATAGTTGCGCTTATACTTTTGAAAGTATATAAGCTCTATTATATATATATATATATATATATATATATATATATATATATAGAACAATACTACATGTACACCCCGAAGGGGTGTACATCATACATCTCCACCATTTTAATGATGGCGATATTTTTTACGGGTCACATCAAGTGACCCATCATCACACCCCCACCCTTAGATGGGTGGGGGTGTAAGATGTACACCCCTTACGGGTGTACACATAGCATTTTCCATATATATATATATATATATATATATATATATATATATATATATATATATATATATATATATATATATATATATATATAGTCCAACTTGTATGCATTTAGAAGTATGGAAATCTTCGTGCTATCAAATTGATTAGATTTGATTTAGAATATTTGAAGTGTCTAAAAAATAAATTTCATAATTTTTTGATATTATTTAGCTAGTGATTAAAGGAGCTCAAAATCAATAGCTGAAAATAAAAATCTCACAAAATTTGATGATACTATACTAAAATTTTAAATTAAAGATGTTAAGTTTATTTTATATAGTATAAAAAATTTTCTATTAAAAATTTTATATGATTTATATATTTTTACACTGTTAAACTCACAAATAGCTCACTACGATTATTAAAATTGTTAATTTTGATTTCTTTCGATCACTAAACAAATGATATCGAAAAATCACAAAATTTATTTTGTACGTTCTTTAAATATTCCAAATCAAATTTAATGAAGCCGATCGTCCATTTGAAAGTCTCAATATTAAAAATGACTTAAAAGCACGTACGGAAACTTATGCACTTCTAAATGCATAACAGCCTGGCTCTCCGGCTCTCTCTCTCTCTCTATATATATATAAAATTTTGTAAATTTTAATTATTAAATTAAAATTTTAATTTTTTAATTTGCTTCAAATTTTTTATTCAGTAATAAAACTGATAATCTAACTTATTATTTGTGAGCCAGCTCGTGTTCGGTTCGTTGACGGTCCTATACTTATTTTTTAATATATTTCTTACATTGATAATTTTTTTTTTGATAATTTTATATTTGGTCTTCAAACTATGAATTGTGTAATATTGGCGGCTAAATTTGAGCATAATATTATTTTTTATTTAATTTTTTAAATTATTATAATTAAATTTATCAGTGTAATTTAATTAATTAAATGTTAATGTGTCTAAAAGTGATGAGACTGTATTGTAACTAATGACGTGATAATAAGTAATAACTAATATAAAATTGTGGAATTTAATCATAATGTTCAAAAATTTTAAATATAAATTATAATAAAAAAAATATATTTTATACATTTAAAATCGGATGTAAATCTTATATCTCACTCATTCTGAAATGAAATAAATTTTACTGATCATTTTGAAATGACGAATAAATAAATTTTTATTTTAAAATAAATAAAATATATATTGTATATTCGAAATAAAATATATGAATAACATTATTTTTATAACAAATTAAAGATTGTAGACAATACTGTCGTTCGTCAACATCAAGGACCAAAAATATAATTTTTTATTGAAAAATGCTGGGCATACACTCCAAGAAAAAAATAAAAAAATAAAAAAATGAAAAACAAAAAAAACATATATTTTACTCTCACTCATCTAAAGTTAGACACGATTTTTTTATTTTTTTTAGTATTAAAAAAAATTATAAGATTAGTAAAAATAATTTAGTCCTTGAATACATAAGAGTATAAGAATTAAACTAACTTTTTAAATATGCAAGTTTCATTCCTTTATATATATATATATATATATATATATATATATATAATTGTCTGTGTACTCCTGAAATCTGAAAAAATATCTGATTTACCCTTCTTATTTTTTTCTTTCCAATATACCCTTTATATGTTCCACCGTTATTAAAAATACCCCTGCCGTTTTCCTTTGTTAAGTTAACTAGGGTTAAACTAGAGTTAAATAATAATCGGAGTTGAAAACTATCAGATATACTTATTTTGTCCCTATCTACCAAAATTATTAAAAATTTTAAGGATACATAAGAAAAATTGGTTATGGTAGAAGGGTATATTTGAAAGGGCAAAATAGTAATTTCACACAGATAACGGTAGCTCCAAACGGTACACTAACAGAGTTTAACTTTAGGGATATTTTAGAAAAAGTTGGAACGTAAGAATGATAATTTTAATATTAGCCTTCTAAGAGGGATAAATCTAAAAACAGAAAAAATTTTAGGGGTATATAAAAAATTGCCCCATATATATATATATATATATATATATATATATATATATATATATATATATATATATATATATATATATATATATATATATATATATATATATATAATTAGGTTAGAATACTATCGATAGCACAAAGCCATTGGTGCTATCAAGTTTTTAGCCGTTGGATGAAAAAATATGCGGTTGGGATTATAGTGGGCCCCTAGGGTTTACTAGGGGGTTGGTTGAATAGTAAAAATCTTAGGAGACCACTATAATCCCAACCGCATATCTTTTCATCCAACGGCTGAAAACTTGATAGCACTAATTATTTGGTGCTATCGATAGTATTCTAGCCGGACTATATATATATATATATATATATATATATATATATATATATATATATATATATATATATAAGACCCGCTTTGTTCTTCCGGTTTTTCTCTTTCCTTTCCGCGGGCGGGGTACCCAGCGGGTGCAAATTTTTCGTTAAGCCTAGACGATCCGCTGAGGCTTATGGGTAAATTTAGGTGAGAGAGCTCGCGAAACCGAGAGCAGCGGTGCTACCGGATCCGAATTCCGATTCCGGGAACTCCCAGAAATTAATTCCGAAGATTGGACCCATTTCCGACGTTCCAGGATCCGTGCGGACGATCGGCACGCTTTTCAAGGCATCTGTCAGCCGCCAGATATTATGGTATTATATTTGTTAAGTTGAACGGGGGATTATAAAAACCTAGCTTAGGGTTAGGGATCCCCCGTATACCCTTTTTCTTCCCTTTTCCTCGACCGTGCGGCTAGGGCTTCCAGAGAGCGATCGGATTTGAGGAGAGGAAGAACCGGCAACCCAACCTTTTTCCGCTCTCGCTCGGAATCCACGATCCCTTTGCTTATCCCTCGCGCGATTCAAGGTAAGATTATTTCATTGTTTTAGTTTTACCGTTCTTGATTAGGTTAGGGTTGTAGTTGTCCCTCCGGAGATCGCCGCGCCGCCACCACCGGGTCGGAGGCGGACGCCGCCGGCGACCGGACGCCGCCGGCGACCGGACGCTGCGGCCGCGAGCGGCGCACTCGCGCGGCTGGTTGCCGCGCGGGGTCGCCGCGGGTGGGCGCCCGCGCGGCCTGCCGCCGCGCGGGGCCGCCCGCACCCGCGGGCGGCGCGCCCGCACGGGTGCTGCCGCGCGGGGCCGCCCGCGCCCGCGGGCAGCGCTCCCGCGTGGCTGCTGCCGCGCGGGGCCGCCCGCGCGGCTGTTGCCGCGCGGGGCCACCAGCGGGTGGGGCGCCCGCACGGGCTGGGGCCGCGCAAGGCCGCCCGCGAGTGGGGCGCCCGCGCGAGGTAGGAGGCCGCCGCAGTCAGACCAGGGACCGCGCAGGACTAGTTCGCGGGCTGTACGCGCGCCGCGCTAGTCGGTGCCGTGCGGGGGGGGGGGTTTCACCGCGCGAAGTTCGGGGATCGCGACGCGCCTCCCGCTTTTTAGTGTTTAGTCGGTTTTTAGTGTTGGTCACTTAGTCTGAGCTTTCTGTTGTTCCCTCAGGGGTGCGGGACGTCTTAAGCTCGGCGGGCATACAGGACGGGACGAACCAATCTCCAATCTTCCCTCCAGGTGGGTAAAATTTTCAGAGTTGCTGGGAAAAGGGTGTAGGTCACATAAATTGCATATTCGGGCAAAGGTGTAACTTAAAGTGATTATTATTGTTAATGCTAACCCCATTTACACTAGTTACTTATTTAATTGATTATGAGGCTCTTGTTTTGCTACACGCACACCAGCGGTTTGGCCACCGCAAGGGTGTGCTTTTCCGAAAAAGTGGTACGTTGACCCGTGTACCCCACGTGTTGGTGACGTAAGATGGGGGCCCTCGCGGGTGGGGGGTGTGAGCGGTGTAGCCGAGGCAGGTGCTCGGCGGCCGAGGCAGGTGCTCGGCAGGGGACACCGGGGTAGGCGCTCGGTGTGGTGCTCGGGAAAGGTGCCCGATTTTACTTGATACAGGGTAGGTCACTGTTGATGTTGGTTGTACTCGGAGAAAAAGGGGTTGCTCCGGATATCGTGGTTTGAGTTGTTTTAGCCCTATTTGCATATTCTGTCATTTCTAGTCACTGACTTCCCACTCTGTGACAAGTTCGTCCAGGGGCGAGTGCTGGGGCGCGGGTGAGGTCGCTGTACGATGTTTCGCTAACTTTGAGTGACTGCAGAAACAGTTGACTCTTTCCTCTTTTGCTTTATTAGTCATGTTAGCTAGATGTGGAGTGCGATACCCCGTGGGATCGATGTGGATGTTGCCCTTTCTTTTCATAACTGTCGTGTGAATGCCAATTCTTTTTCTCTTCACTTGGCCGCTTTAAATTACGAGCGAAAACTGTTTGCGAAAAACCGTCTTTAAAAAGATGTGGGCGCCGGGTGGGCGCCGCTTTCAAAACCCTGTGATGATTTATCCTTTTACAAACAGTCGGCCTTTTCTAAAGTATGTAACTGGATAGGATGTGTGGTTGTATGTTGAATGCATCTGAGCCTTGGACTAATGTAGTTAAAGATTGCATGAGATGTATCTTGTAATTAGGACGCCGTGCATATACAAAGGAGACTCTGCCCGTTTGCAGAGTGAATTTGTATATGCGGCGGGTCTGTGCACGTGCTGGGGAAACTGCTTCAAAAAAAAAAAAAAACATAAATATGTACACTGATCTGGGAGCATCGGTGGTTTATCTTCCGCGCGTTTGAACCCCCAGGGCGTGACAATATATATATATATATATATATATATATATATATATATATATATATATATATATATATAGAGAGAGAGAGAGAGAGAGAGAGAGAGAGAGAGAGAGAGAGAGAGAGAATCCAGTTGGAATATTATCAATAACACTAAGCAATTGGTGCTATCAAGTTTTTAGTCTTTGGATAAAAGAATGTGTGGTTAGAATTATAGTGATCCCCCTAAAATTTTTACTATTCAACCAACCACCCACTAAACCCTAGGGGACTACTATCATCCTAACCCCACATCCTTTAATCCAAGGGCTAAAAACACTATTATTCTAACCGCACACCTTTTAATCCAAAGGCTAAAAACTTGATAGTACCAATAATTTGGTGCTATTGATAGTATTCCAACCTAGTTTTATATATATATATATATAGAGAGAAAGAGATTTTTATCATATCCAATCATTTTGGATGATTGGAACTCTAAATTGATAATCACGCTATTTAAATTAATTTATACTATTAAAAGTACTTATAAACCGAATTTTATAATTTTTAAAATTTATTATAAAGTTCATCAAAGAGTTAAAAAAATTAACGGTCAAAAATGTATAATCTTTTGAAAATAGAGGTTAAATTTTCTCAATTAATGATCAAAATTATCAAACGTTATCTAAGTAGTATAAATTTTTTTTTATTAAAAATTAAAGTAGTTTGGATTACTCTATAATATTAAATAAGCAAACGATTAATATAGACCGTCAAGAATTATCGATTTTGTAATTTTTTAATTACTATATAAATAATTTCTAAAAATTATAAATTTTAGTTTTTAGACACTTAAAGTACTCTACATCGATTTTAACAGTTTATACCATCGATTTAAAATTCTTATCATAAAACACGACTTAATAGGACAAAACCTCTCCAAACGTCCTTACAATATACCAAATACCCTAATTCAAAAAGCATCATCATATAAATTTTTATTATATCAAACAAATTTATTAAATAATAAATTTATCATTATTTTAAATTTTTCAACATTTTAAAAAATCAAAATTTTAAAAAATTCTGACATTTTAAAATATCATAATATATTTTACCAACGCTTGGCATATAGTGTCAATATATACGTGATCACTCTTTAATTACTGATATTTTAACCGACGGTTTCAAATATAACATCAAGCAATATTAGAAAATTTTTAAGTATCATTAAATATAAAAAAAAAATACTGTTTTTAAATGTTAGTTTTTTTTTTTTTTTTTTGTAGTGCTAAAGGGTAGAAATGGTTAAAGGCATTAATCTAACGAAGAAACTTTGATAGTATGCTTGATATTATTGATATCTCTCTCTCTTTATATATATATATTATTATTATTATTTTTTTAACCATCTATTAAACTCAAGGGGTCCACTATCATCTCAACCACACATCTTTTAATCCAAGAATAGCACCAATAACTTGATACTATTAATAGTATTTCAGTCTAGCGCGCTCTCTCTCTCTCTCTCTCTCTCTATATATATATATATATATATATATATATATATATATGCGCTCTCTCTCTCTCTCTCTCTCTCTCTATATATATATATATATATATATATAGAGCGCTAGACTGAAATAGATGTTGCCAAATTTTTCACCCGCACATATGACTAAGTGCTATTAATAGTTAGCATAGTCTAATTATATATATGTAACGATCCGGCCGACAAACAATAATAACTTATTATGCCACCCAAACTACATACCAAAATATTTAAGCCTAATTATTATTACTAGTGTCCATATCTCTTATATACCTATTCACAACTCCATTTTCATCCGATGTGGGACTATTGGGGTGTCACATAATAACTCGTTGGGCCCAACCACCGGCCCAAAATACTTAAGTCCAGTTATTATTATTAGTGTCTATGATTTCTTATAAACCCAATCACAATTACATTCTCATCCGATGTGAGATTATTGGGGTGTCACAATATATGAAGGATTGATTGATATATATGGAGATATAGTAGGATGATGTGATATGAGTCAACAGATGTACGGAGGTTTTGCCATCACCTAATTAATAGTAGTTTAATGTGAGTCTTGACTGTATGATTGATTTACATACCGTTATGTGATTGTATGCAACTCTAAGATGTATATTGTACATGTCTAGCCATGCGTGTATAGGAGAGGCGACGGTCGGAATAGTAGGAGTAGCTAGCAAGCTTAGCATTTCGTACCTTCTTGTCAATAGTTGGTTATTTCTTATCTAACTCTTTGAACTATCAGACTTATTTAGATTTCTTAGCTGTGGTTCAGTAATATGCATAACTAATTCAACTAATTGATTGTTTGGTTTAATAAACAGTAGATTTTGGTTATGTGATTATGTGGATGGACCTTATGATCTCGCGGGTTTTTATTAAAATATTTTCTACCCCTAGTGATAGTTGGTTTTCAAAAAAAAATATTTTCGTGGAAAAAACTAATTTAATTTTTTATTATTTTTATTGTATTATTATATTTTTAAATAAAGTTTTCAGATAGAAAATACTTTTAAAAATCAGTAATATTTCATGATCTGTGCATCCGTATTATTTTCAATAAAAACGCTATAAAGCATATAAAGCACCATATTTCTGTTTGTGCATCCGCATTTCATTTGCTGTGCGTTATGTGAGTTGAGATTGGCTGATTGTTACTTATATTGTATAATACGTCATATAAATATATGAAAAACTCTGTCCGTATGTACAAAATAATTTTTATATTTATAACGAATCTATTAGTTTCGTGAGCAAAATTAATATATTAAAATATTTCTTTTCTAACTTTATTTTCAAACTAGTCCTGTTTCTGAAAAAGACCTTACAAAAGGAAAACTCCGGAACGTGGCAGATTATTTTAAAAGAGAATCCAAAACTTGGTTTCCTGCGCCTCGAATCTGCTCCGCCAATCCAAACCAAACCAGTGCTTGTACCTTTCCACTAAATCTAAGGGAATCCCACTTAAGTCTAGTGACATTGTAATCTTTTGAGGCTTTACTATTGGGTATATATAAGTATACACTCCTTTAGGGATGTATATCTTACACCCTATCTTATTCTGGGATAGAGTGAATTTTACTCGTCACTCGATGTAACGAGTAAAATAATACCCACTCCAAGATGGGGTGGGGTGTAGGATGTACTATAGTTAGTTAATTCGTGAATTATTCGTGAATTATTCACGAATTATTGAGAATCCGAATTAAACGTGCCGTTTCCGACTTTTTCCAAAAATTCAGAATAATTCGCGAATTTTTGAATCAAAAAGTATTATTCGCGAATTATTCACGAATTACGAATTTTTGAGTGAAAAATTCGTTCTTTTTCAAAACATAGTTAGTTAATTCGCGAATTATTCACGAATTATTCGCGAATTATTGAGAATCTGAATTAAAATTATTTATCGGGAATAATTTAAAATTATATTTTTTTTTATTCTAAATGAATATTTTATTTATTTCTAAAATAAATTAATTAAATTATTTTAAAAAATTATAATTGTTTATACTAATAGTATAAATTTTAAATTTTTTTTAAATTTAATAGTCGAATTTTTGATCCCGAATTTTTAATTAGTGAACGTATTATTTCCATATAAATCACGTATCCGAATAATTGACCAGCTCGTTTTTTAGCCGAATTTTTCAACGAATTTTAAAATTATGATACGAATTTTATCCGTATTATATTCGTACCGAATTTTTGCAGAATCCGAATTAACTAACTCTAGGATCCCTCTTACTATTTTGTCATGTAAAAGTCCTCTAAAAGACAATTTCAAATTCATTGCATTTTTTTGGAAGGTTTGATTCCTACATCAAATAATGAATTCCCCACCACATTGATAGGTACTAATATTAAATTGGGTCATTTTAGCATAGCATTCATACACCTCACACATTTAATGATTGCACATTCATAAAGTAATGGACAGCAATTTTTCACCTAGCTCACCCGACCCAATAACATCTTAGATCAAAGATATATAAAATATTTATTTTAAAAAATATTATTATAAAATAAATTATAATAAAAAATCGACGTACTAAAAGTATAAAATTTTAAAAAATAATTTTTTGATAATTTTGGTATTTATTTTTTTTTAATATATATGATTATAAATAACTTTTCGAGCCATAAATTTTATAAGAAAAATTTTTATAAAAGACCGACGAGTTTTATAAACAAAAAGAATTATTATTTTAACCTCCAAAAAACTAGAATGTATAATATTTTAATATTTACTCTGCCTAATTATTAGGGATAAATATATAATTAAAAAAAAAAAATTGAGAAAGGTCATGTCCACTGTGGACCTCTATATAGTTTCTTCACTAATCATAAGCGTGAAAACGGGTCGAATAATATCCCACTCTATCCGACTCTAAATGCGAAAATTTTTGAATATTGTTCGAATTTGAGTTTGTCATATTCGATATAGTTTTCAGATTTAGATTCGGTGTATCTGAATTCAAAATTGGTTTTCATATATTTTTAACATGTTACATTTTTTAAAAAATTCATTCTATTTTTTTTAAAATATTTTGCTAATTTTCTTGTAAAATTTAAAAATTATATATATATATATATATATATATATATATATATATATATATATATATATATATATATATATATATATATATATATATATATATATATGCTTTTTTTTTTTTAATTCTATATATTTTTTAAATATTCTATATGAAATTAGGGGTGTCAACGAGCCGAACACAAGCGAGCTAGAGTCGGCTCGTGTTCGGCTCGTTTAAAAAAGCGAGCTAGAGCCGAACACAAACGAGCCGAACACGAGCTGGTTCGTTTAAAGCTGAAAAATTCGACTCGTGTTCGGCTCGTTTATTAACGAGCCGAACACGAGCTGGCTCGCGAACAACAAATTTGATTTTCATTCCTACTATTAGGTGTAAAGTTGAAAAAAAATTAAAAAATTAAAATTTTAATTTAATAATTCATAAAAAATTCATAGCCTAAAATTTAAATAGTAAAATATATATATATATTCGAGCTATTATCGAGTCGAACACAAGCGAGCTAATCTCAGCTCGTGTTCGGCTCATTTATTAAACGAGCTAAAAAATTCGGCTCGTTTACTAAACGAGCGCTTTGATCTCGAGCTCATTTTGAGCCGAACACGAACTGGCTCGCGAACAACGAGCTGGATTGCCACCCCTATATGAAACACATATTCCAATATATTTTTACCATATATAGATTTGAATATTAGTAAATAATAATCAATATTTAAATCTACATCTGAATCCGACATAAAAATATAAATATAGATATAAATTGAACACTATCCGATCCATATCCAACCTATTTTTTTCGACTCGTAATCAATGTATTTTTTTCGAAATGCCTTAAATCATATCAAATTAAATAAATATATGGGTCAAAATCTTGTTAAGTAAAAGAGTGGTGCTCAATTAGTTACCAAAATGATAGTAAAATTAGTCATTTTAGATCAAATCAGTAGTCATGGTCATGTTTTTCTATTTTTAGGTACATTAGGTCATATTTGGGTCAATGATTAGATATTTGAATTGACCTTTGTGTAACATCATTTGTTTAGGCCAACCTAATTTTGTACCTGATCACAAAATTTATTTGGCAATAATGCAAGCTACCTTTCTTATTCATCTTGTTTTTAAATCTTTATTTATACAAATTAAATGAACAAAATATTTTCAAACTATCAAAAATATTGAATTCAATTTACTTTTCATTGTGACATAAATTTTCTCAATGATTTTTTAGTCGGAATGAGTTTGTTCTATAATATTTATAGTATTAGAACACCAGTATTATATTGTCATTTTTAATTATAAAATATTCAGATCAACGATCCGCACTGTTAGAATTATTTTAGAATATTTAAAATTTTTAAAAATAAAATATTATATTATTTCGACGTAGTTTACTTTGTAATTAAATTATTTTAAAATTGTCAAATTTTTAATAGCTATTATGACGAGTTTGTAGTTTAATAATATAAAAATTTTTTAAATTTATTCAAATTTCGATAAAAGTATTTTAAATTATCTAGATCGAGGTCAATATTCTTAATTTTGAATTCAAAAATTATATCCTCAAATTTTAAAAATTATTTAATTTTTACTATTTATTTTGACATTATTTACTTATTAAGTAAATAATATCGAAAAAAATTAAAATTTTATTTCTAAGAACTTTATATATCCTAAATTATATTTAACAGTATGGATCGTTAATTTGAATATCCTAAGATCGAAAATATAATTATGATACTGGAGCTCCAGTATTACAGATAGCATAGGAGCCTTGTTCTAGTTAGCATTATGTAAGGGTGGATTTTTCACTCAAACATAGTAACAAGTTTTGTTTGATTCATCCTAATTTTACTTTTCGTCAAAACTCAAATTTTTTAAAATAATGTGATTGATTTCGACCCATTCCAAACCGAATTCAATTACGAAATAATAATAATAATAATAATAATAATAATAATATTATTATTATTAGTTAGGTTTGTGTGTTTTTAAAAGCACGGAGACCCTCGTGTTTCTAAGTTATTTGTGATGTTGGGACTTTCGAATGGACGATTGATCCCGTTAAATTTGATCTACAGTATTTAAAAGTCCTATAAATTAAATTTCACGAATTTTTGATATTATTTGCCTAGTGATCAAAGTGGCTCAAAATCAATAATTTTAATGGTCGTAGTGAGCCGTTTGCAAATTTAACGGTGTATAAATATACAAATCATGTAAAATTTTGATAGAAATTTTTTATACTATATAGAATAAGATCAATATCTTTGATCTAAAATTTTAGTATCATATCATCACATTTTGTAAGATTTTTATTTTCAGCCGTTGATTTTGAGTCATTTCGATCACTAGGTAAATAATATCAAAAAATTACAAAATTTGATCGTGTAACGACCTGACCCACTAGCAATAATAACTCGTTAGGTCCAAACTACAACCCAAAATACTTAAGCACAGTTATTATTATAAGTATCCATGTCTCTTATATACCCAATCGCAAATCCCTCTGTTTAGGTCCGACGTTCTCGTCAGCCTAAACACACATAGCCCAAGATCACCCGGCGATGTGAAACTTGTCTCGCTAGTCCTGTCATCGAGACCCAGACTCAGCCGAGACTCGTAACACACTTCCGGCTGGTTATTGGCTCTGATACCAAATGTAACGACCCGACCCACTAGCAATAATAATTCGTTGGGTCTAAACCACAATCCAAAATATTTAAGTCAAATTATTATTACTAGTGTCCATGTCTCTTATATACCCAATCGCAAATCAAATTCCATCCGATGTGGAATTATTGGGATGCAACAGATCGTCCATTCGAAAGTCCCAATATTAAAAATAACTTGAGAGTACCGAAAGCTTAGTACTTTTAAAAACACATAAATCCTACTCTATTATTATTATTATTATTTCTTCATCTCTCACACAATCAAATTTTAAATTATTTTACTTTTTGCCGAACAAATTGCAAAACTAAAAAAATTTTAGCGTCACATGGAATAAAAATAATTTTTACATGAACTCTAAGCAGATCACAAGAAAACTTAAGGCCCATCACATGTGGGTCCCACAGCAGATCACAAGAGAACTTCAAGTTTGTGCAGTCTGCCAAACTTGTGGAAATTTTGAGCTATATGGAGTTAGACTTTAGTAGGTGGATGAGCTTCTCAAAGCCAAACATTTCTTAAATTTTGACCGTTTGGTAACGAAATAAGCCGGAACTAATTATTCTAGGGATAGATATAAAGTACGAAATTCTAGGGATAGATATAAAGTACGAAACTAGAGTGAAAAACTGTTTGGGATGATTTCAGGAATAAGAGATTTTGTGCTTGGTATGAAAATGAGGAATAAGAGGAATAAAGAGTATTAGTTGAGATAAATTATCTTTTTGCCCTCAACTTTATTATGTAATAATAAAGTGAAAGAGGGTGCCTCGGTAGACGTGAGAGGATATTTAAGAAAAAAGTAAGAGGATAGTTGGGAAGAGTGAGAACAGTAATTCCAGCTTATTCTAGTTGTACTGGAACAAGCTATACCGGTTGATTCTAGATGCGTTTGGAAGAACAAAGAAGATATCCCCCCTACTCTCTATTCTAACCCGTTTCCAAAAAATTCATTAGAACTCTACAATTTAGGTCTAAAATTATGCTGGAATATTATCAGTTTTAGCTAAGCCCAAGGCCGTCTCGAAAATTAATTCGGCCTTTCCAATCCGGGTTTGCCCGAAAACTTGTAAACATTTTAAGACCCAATCTTAAGCCCAACCCAAAATTCAAAGCCCAATTAGGCCCTCCATGAAAGATATATATATATATATATAGAGAGAGAGAGAGAGAGAGAGACAGAGAGAGAGAGAGAGAGAGAGAGAGAGAGAAATAGGCTAGAATACTATCGATAGCACCAAGCTATTGCTGCTATCAAGTTTTTAACCGTTGAATTAAAGGATGTGTGGTTAAGATAATAGTGGTCTTCTAGGGTTTACTAGGTGGTTGGTTGAATAGTAAAAATTTTAGGGAACCACTATAATCCCAACCGCATATCTTTTCATCCAACGGCTGAAAACTTGATAGCACCAATTACTTGATGCTATCAATGGTATTCCGGCCGAACTATATATATATATATATATATATATATATATATATATATATATATATATATATATATATATATATATATATATATATAGAGCTGGGCTGGAATACTATTAATAGTACTAAATCATTGG
>CM055068.1:48111641-48166641 GCA_029204045.2 Tillandsia leiboldiana | reverse complement strand
CTGAAAGTATCTGAAAATTATATTTTAAATCTTTTCTACATTATTAACCTAATGATCAAAAAGTTGTAAAATTTATAATTTTAATAGTAGATATGAGTTTTTTACTTATTTAACGGTGCAAAAAAAATTAAAATAATTAATTTTTGATTAATTTTTTTTAAAAAAATATTTAAAATAAGATATATATTCTCAATCTTGATTAAAAGAATCCTATCATTACTTTTTGAAAAATATTCATTTTCAGCCGTTCATTTTTGTGTCCACTCGTTGGACAAAAAAAAAATATCGAAAAAATATAAAATTTAATTTTCAGATAGTTTAAATTGTCTAGATCATATTTAACAATACCGATAGTTATTTTGAAAGCTCCATCATCGAAAATAAATGTGTGGTAACAAAGCTTGTTTGCTACTGATAGTATTATAGTCAGCACTTGATAATTAATATTTTATAGAAATAAATTCGTAATGTTATATTTATTAGTAGCTAAAATAGATCCAACTTTTTTACTTCATAACAATAGAAAGAAATACTAAAAAGTTAAATTAAATGAGCTTCAATATAAATTGAGTGGGCTATGGCTCATAATAAATATAACAATAAGAGACGTATAAAAAAACCTAACATTAATATGAGTTGAATAAGTCAGGTTGAAATTCGTGAGTGCTATAGTTGAATTTTTAAGTGCAACGAGTAAATTTTTTTTAATCAAAATGTATTTTTAAGATAATTGATCAGTATTTACGATCTATCGGTATGTATAAAATTGTTTCCAAAAAAATAAATTCCATGGTTTCTAATGGAAAAATTAAATAGTTTGGAGGGAAACTAAAAAATTGCATAGTTGGATGTGTTAACAACTTCTAACACATCCAACTAATGGATCAAAAAAGAGAGAGAGAGAGAGAGAGAGAGAGAGAGAGAGAGAGAGAGAGATTGGTGTTAATACCTATTGTTTATTTTTAGGTAATATCATCTTTTTTTTCTTTTTTTTTTACCTTATATTATTAATGGTTTAATAACTACAAGATAAATATATGCATCATCAATTAGGAAAAAAAAAAAAGGCTTCAAATCCATCTCATTAGAAATGATATAAAATCATCTAAATAATTTATGTATGTTGTGGAGTATTTTTTTTTTCCCTGAAAAGTAGTTTTGTATTTTTTTAAAAAAAATTACTTATAGTGCACATGTGATGCACCTCATATGTGTAAATTAAATTAAATTAAATTATAAAAATTTAAGTTAAACAAAATTTTAAATTTAAATGGTTCATGTGATTTTTCAAAATTATGATTTTAAATCTCTTTAAGAGGTTGTTTGGTTGATTATAATTATAAATATAGTATATGTGAAAGATGCATATGGTTAAAGATATTTCATCTATAACTATATCCATTTTATTTCATTTTGTTACATTGGATGATTCAATTCCAACAATGTCGTGTGACGCTCCCAAATAATAATAATGGGCCTTAAGTATTATGAGCTGCGGTTTGAATCCAACGAGTTATTATTGCTAGTGGGTCAGATTGTTATATTTGGTATCAGAGGTAATAACCAGCCGAAAGTGTGTGACGAGTCTCGACTGAGTATGGATCTAGATGACAGGACTAGCGAGAGAATATGGGCTGTGGTTTGAACCCAACGAGTTATTATTGTTAGTGGGTCAGATCGTTATATTTGGTATCAGAGGCAATAACCAGCCGAAAGTGTATGGCGAGTCTCGACTGAGTATGGATCTAGATGACAGAACTAGCGAGACAAGTCTCACATCGCCTGGTGTGTTTGGACTGCTGTGTGTGTTTGGGCTGATGATAACACCAGGCTTAAAACGGGAGGAGTCTGTAACACCCCAATAGTTTCATATCTAATTAAACTGAATTTAAATATTTTGGACTGTGATTTGAACACAACGAGTTATTATTATTCCTGGACCGAATCGTTACATGTCGTGGATGGAATAACAACCAATTTGAATATAGTTTTAGGAGTACAACAAATAAACTCATAAATATATCAATCTAAATATTATATATCAATTTAAAATATTATATTTAAAAACAAAATCAAACCCGCTTAAATTCAAATGGACATAAGTTTTATTATTATTATTATTATTAAAATTTTATTTTCCTAACAAACTAAGAAACTGTAGATTTGCTCATATCTCCTACCCAACAAAAATCCTGCACACCCCACAAAATTCAACAAAAAAAACAGAAAAGATGGATAAAATTAGGTATGCCAATAACTACGAATACTCAATGAACGAAATAAATTTATTCGATATTAAACGGATGTGAATTCGGATACGAATATAAAATATAAAAGTCCAACGAAATTAAATTCGGATATAAATTTTGACCGTACCCGAACCCGAACCCGAATTAATTTTACGTTATATAATATATATGTATATAAATATTTGATATTATATTTAAATTTATATTTTAAAAATTTAGATTTAATATAATTTGTTTTGAAATAATGTAAGAGAAAAAAAATAATAATTATTTCGAATTTAAATTTTCGGATTCGGGTTAGAATTCGGATTTTAAACTTTTAATCGGATTCGAATTTAGATATAAATTTTTAAAATCCGCCGAATTTGAATTTCCAGGATGTAGTTGGATTCGAGTTCAAATTTTTAAAAATTCGTCTCGAATCCGACCCGTTCACATCCCTCTATATAAAATGGTGCTTAGTGGGGGGAGAAAATAAGGAATATCCCCACAAACTAATAAATATTCTCTCAATCTATTCACACACCAATAAAACCCCTCCCTTTTTCTTTTTTTTTTTTTAAAAAAAAAAAAAAAAAAAAAAATTCAAAACCCTATAACCACCCTCCCTTAAAAAGTAAATCATTGCCTGCACTTGGTGTATTCATACATTTTATACACCACATCACTAAAATATTGTGATAATAAGCATCTAAACTTTAGCCTGTTTGATTTATTTTGTTTTAATAAAATAATTTTATTCAGTTTAAATTTCTTAAACTACTGAATTAAGATATAGGGGCAATTTTCTATATACCTCTAAAAATTTTTCTGTTTTTAGATTTACCCCTCTTAGAAGGCTAATATTAAAAGTACCTTTCTTACGTTCCAACTTCTTTCTAAAATATTCCTGAAGTTAAACTCTGTTAGTGTACCGTTTGGAGCTGCCGTTATCTGTGTGAAATTACTATTTTGCCCTTTCAAATATATCCTTCCACCATAACCAACTTTTTCTTATGTACTCTTAAAATTTTCAATAGTTTTGATAGATAGGGACAAAATAGGTATATCTGATAGTTTTCAACTCCGATTATTATTTAACTCTAGTTTAACCCTAGTTAACTTAACAATGGGAAACGGTAGGGATATTTTTAATAACGGTGGAACGTATGAAGGTATATTGGAAAGAAAAAAAATAAGAGGAGTAAATCAGATATTTCTTCAGATTTCAGGGGTACACAGGCAATTATCTCTAAGATATAATTATGATTACTTTTATGTTAAAAATTATTAATCTAAGATAAAGAATTATTAATATCTCTAATTATTTGATTATTATTTAAAATTAATACATACATTTTTTTTTAATTTAAGATTTAAAATTTTGATTTGTTCAGTTTTTTTGATTTTTTATTTTTAGAACCAAATTAAACCAAATTATATGTAAAATCGAATTTGGGTCATTTTTGTTCAGTAATTCGGTTTGAATCAAATAATGCTCACCCCTCATAGGCCATCACCCTAATATTTGAAAATTGTAAATTTAACATTCACAATTTTATTTTTTTTATAATTAATTATTTAATCTTAGATTTGGTCTATTTAAAAAAAATAATATTAGTTGACATGGTCAAATATAAGGTTTCGTTTAGAATTACAAAAAAATTACATTATGTGCAGTAAAAAAATATAATAAAAAAATATCTTATATTTTTTCGTACGTAATTTTATGTTAAAAATTATTAATTTAAGATAAGAATTATTAATATCTCTAATTGTTTGATTATTATTTAATATTAATACATAATTTTTTAAATTTAAGATTATAAATTTGGTTTATGCAGTTTCTTTGATTTTTAACTTTTAGAACCAAATCGAACCGAATTATATATAAAATCGAACCGAACTGACTGATTTGGATCGATTATGTCGGTAATTCGGCTTGAATCGAATAATGCTCACCCCTCATAAACGATCAATCTAATATTTGAAAATTGTGTATTTAATATTCATAATTTTTATTTTTTATAATTAATTATTTAATTTTATATTCGGTCAATTCAAAATAATTAATGCTACTCGAGAAAATTGCATTACGTGCCGTAAAAAATACGACAAAAAATATCATAAATTTGTTGGTGCATTCAACATATAATTTAATGTTAAAAGTTATTAATCAAAGATAAAAATTATTAATATCTCTAATTATTTAATTATTATTTAAAGTTAATACATAATTTTTTAAAAAAATTAAGATTACAAATTTGGTTTATTCAGCTACTCTTATTTATAACTTTTAGAACCAAATCGAACCGGATTATATATAAAATCGGACCGAATTAACTGATTTGGGTTGGTTTTGCTCGGTAATTTGGTTTGAATCGAATAATGCTCAACGATCATCCTAATATTTGAAAATTATATATTTGACATTCACAGTTTTATTTTTTTATAATTAATTAAATAGTATATTTTTATATATTGTGATGAGTTCGTTATGAAAAAAATATTTGTACGATAAGTTAGTTATAATATATTTTTTTTGCAGTACCATAAAAAATATATATATATATATATCTATATATTTTTGTGATGAGTTAATTATAATATATATTTTTTCGAAAAATATAAAAATATATCTCTATATATTTTCCATAAGAACCAGATAATAATAATATTTCGTTGTACAATAAAAAAAAATTAAATTTATTAACTATAATCATTTTTTGATATTAAAAAATCTTAGCTATGTCCTTATTGTGCATTTTATATCATTATTAATTATTTTATTATTACTCGTATTTATGATATCTTATAAATTCAATCAGAATCTCATTCTCATCCAATGTTGTAGTATTGGAGTGTCATATTAAATTTTAGAAAGATATTTTGATAATTTTAAGATAAATTTGAAAACTTAAAATAGCAGTAAAGAGTAAATAAGCAAAAGCCCAATTTTTTTAAAAATGAAGATACTCCAGATATTTTTAAATTTAATTTTGAGTTATGATATAAATTACTAATAAAAAGAGGTGTGGTGTATAAGGTGCATCTATACACATGGTTCACCAAATTTTTTCTTGTGTTACACAACCAACTCCATTTTCCACTGAGAAACTTGGCCTGCACCGGGTGTATAAATATGTCTCATACACCACACCATTTAAAAAAAATAATTTGATAGGGACTAGAAAAATCTAATTCTAACTAAATTATATATATTTAGGGTAATTCTAACTAAATTTTCAAATCTTACAATTTTTCTGGAATAAAAAATTTCAATTAGTCCATATCTGTTTATAATATTTTATTTTACATTTCTATAGTTGATAAAGATTGCATAATTTTTTTTTAATTATAATTTTTTTTATCGTAAGATTCGACTGTAAAATATAATAAAGATGAATATTTTTTTTTGCAAATCAAATCAATGAATAATTATAGAATCGTAAGATGTTATATCAGATAGTATTACTTTACAATCTTTACAATCACTATATAATTTTCGGACAGTATTATTTTACAATCTTTTTAATTTTATTTACAAAAATATAGAAGGTAACTAAGTGTAGATTTTTAAACAATAGGAAAAAGAATTTGAACTAAGAAATATATAAATATTTTTTTTTATTTTTTAGTAAAATCACTGGAGATACAAATGGATCCGGATTGGTGGAGCTCTCACCCCGATCTGTCCCGAATGGGTGGTAAGTAAGAACAAAAAATTATAAAAAAAGGCAATTTTCTATATACCCATAAAAATTTTCTTGTTTTCAGATTTACCTTTCTTAGAAGGCTAATATTAAAACTACCCTTCTTACGTTCCAACTTCTTTCCAAACTTTGTTAGTGTACCGTTTGGAACTGTCGTTATCTGTGTGTAATTACTATTTTACCATTTCAAATATATCCTAAATCCTAAACCCTAAAACCCTAAACCCCTAAACCCCTAAACCATAAAACCCTAAACCCTAAACCCTAAACCCTAAAACCCTAAAAAATCCTAAACCCTAAACCCTAGAACCCTAAAAAACCCTAAACCCTAAACCCTAAAACCCTAAACCCTAAAATCCTAAAAAATCCTAAACCCTAAACCCTAAACCCTAAACCCGGGCAAAATAGGTATATCTGATAGTTTTCAACTCCGATTATTATTTAACTCTAGTTTAACCCTAGTTAACTTAACAAAGGAAAACGGTAGGGGTATTTTTAATAACGGTGGAACGTATGAAGGGTATATTGGAAAGAAAAAAATAAGAGGGATAAATCAGATATTTCTTCAGGTTTCAGGTTACACAAGCAATTATTCCTATAAAAAAATATAATCCGTCTTGAATTTGTCTGATTTGTCAAGTTAAATCAATTTTTTTTTTTTCAAAAATCATCAAAAATCCACTCTCGTCCTGATTAGCATGTAATGAAGTGATAAATAAATGTTAAAAATAAAATTTGATCCAACAAGAAATGGTGTCCCGGACTCAGCCCCGTTTGCATCTTAAAAATTATATTGTTATATATATACAAAAATAAATAAAATATTTTAGTGTATTTAACAAAGACTAAATATTTTAGGATGCAAAAGGCGTACGTGCGGATAGACCCGGTGCAGGGAAAAAACAAAATTCACTGTACACTCTCCGGCGTGTATATATACACCAAACCCTTCATCGTCCTCCTCGAACCCTCCCAAATCCCGCACAGATCCAAAAAAGCTCGACACCTCCCCCCAACAATGGCGGCTTCCACCGCAACCGCCCACCTCCTCCTCCGCCGCCCCACCCCTCCCTCCTCCTCCTCCTCCTCCTCCTCCTCGTCCCTCTCGCGCCATCGCTTCCTCTTCCTCTCTCCTTCGCCCTCCCTCGCCGCCCCGATCCGCCGCATCCGCCTCGTCGCCTCCGCCTACGGCGGCGGAGGGGCCGGGGCGAAGCCTACGGTGCTTGTCGCCGAGAAGCTCGGCGCGGCGGGGCTCGAGCTCCTGAAGGAGTACGCGAACGTGGATTGCTCATACAACCTCACCCAGGAGGAGCTCTGCGCCAAGATCTCGCTCTGCGATGCCCTCATCGTCCGCAGCGGGACCAAGGTCGGGAGGGAGGTGTTCGAGTCCTCCAAGGGGCGCCTCCGCGTCGTGGGCCGCGCCGGGGTCGGGATCGACAACGTCGACCTCGCCGCCGCCACCGAGCACGGGTGCCTCGTCGTCAACGCCCCCACCGCCAACACCGTCGCCGCCGCCGAGCACGGCATCGCCCTCCTCGCCGCCATGGCCCGCAACGTCGCCCAGGCCGACGCCGCCCTCAAAGCCGGTCTCTCTCTCTCTCTCTCTCTCTCTCTCTCTCTCTCTCTCTCTCTCTCTCTCTCTCTCTCTCTCTCTCTCCACCATTCTATCATTTTGACCGATCATAACACAAATCTTGTTTTTAGGTTACGGTTTAGGTCTTAGATCTAGTTTTAGCGATCTCATTGTTTTTCTATGTTTTGAGGAATTTCTCATCGGTAGGTAGAGGCACTTTTTAGGTTAAGAATCTGCTCCTAGGATTCGCGAGAACCGAAATCATGCGAAATATAAGCTTGTTAAGTTATAATGATGGACATTTGAATGTTTTGATTGAAGATAATTGGTGTTTCTGGAAGTAAACTGATAAGATTCAAAACAGTAGTAGTGAAAAAGGTTTGTTGTTTCCTATCCAGTTATTTTGATCATGCACCTCCAGGGATCTGCTCCTAGGATTCTTGGGAACCGAAATCATGCGAAATATAAGCTTGTAAAGTTACAATGATGGACTTTTGAATGTTTTGATTGAAGAAAATTGGAGTTTTTGGAAGTAAACTGCTTCTGATATTGTCAAAAGCACTAGTAGTAGTGAAAACGGTTTTCTTTTACATCCATCCTTGATGAGAAAGAATGCTTGTGAGAGGGAAAAAGGCAAATAGTTGAAGAAAGAGATTTGTGGCATTCGTGCTGACGGTAAAAGATGATATCTTTGAATGATTCTAGAGGGAAGAGAGAGAACAAAGGAGCTTAAATGTGAAATATTTTTTGTTTATTAGTTCTTTTAGACGAGATTCATGTGGTTTTTCTCGTTGTTGTTTTTTTTTTTCAAACTAGATATTTCTCACATTTTTTTGGCGAGTTTTTGTATGAAAGTGTTGGATTGATTTGTGCATGGTTGTGAAGCCGACGAAGTTTCATTTTTTTGTAGTATACTGTGTTCAAACTTTATTATGTCTCGCATATTAGTGGCATTTTAATATTTTGAAATTGGTGCTAAACAGCTTCGTTAATCCTATTATATTATGTGGCATTGGTTATTAATATTTTGCCGTATTTGGAGTTTCAGTTTATATTAAGTGAATGGAGTATTTTCCTACATGACATCTATTTTGCTCTCAGGATTTTGAGGATATAACATTTTCAAATCCCGTGATGTAGTGTCATGCGATGCCTGCATGGTTGATTGCCTAGTAAATCTCTATCCTCTTGAAACTCAAAACAGTTTTAAAGCAAAAGCTCGAATGATGTGGTGATAATCTGATAAGTATGAGCACTCTGATGAGTTGGTATGAATGCTTCATGTTAGGCCACCGTGTGAAGTGTATGTTACAAGACATTTGGTATGAACATTTTATTGCTTTGTTTTTTTCTGACTCTTTCGAGTAGTTGCCACTTGATATGAACATTTTATTGCTTAACCGTGCTATTTGATTCTTGAAGTTTCGATATATGTCGTATACAGTTTAATGCCATACAGTTTGTTAGCACACTGCAATAATTTTTGATGAAACTGAAACATACTAAAACTTTTCTCTCCATTTCTTGTGTAGGTAAATGGCAGCGTAATAAATATGTCGGTGTTTCACTCGTTGGGAAAACACTTGTCGTTCTTGGATTTGGAAAGGTTGGGTCAGAAGTGGCAAGGCGTGCCAAGGGTCTAGGGATGCATGTGATTGCGCACGATCCTTATGCCGCTGCAGACCGTGCACGTGCAATAGGAGTGGACTTGGTTTCCTTTGATGAAGCTTTAGCTGCTGCCGACTTCTTCTCATTGCACATGCCTCTTACACCTTCGACATCGAAGATATTAAATGACGAGGCTTTTGCAAAGATGAAGAAAGGAGCTCGGATTGTAAACGTCGCTCGTGGTGGTGTTATTGACGAGGAAGCGCTTGTTAGAGCACTAGATTCAGGAATCGTCGCCCAGGTCAGCTTTTTATTTATAGTACCTGTATCCAAGGGTATGCTTGTTTTCGGAACAATAGTGGGATAACTCAGTTATAGATGGTTACTGGTAGTTGTTTAGGTTAAGTTGGGTTATATTCCATGATAACTGAGGAACAGCTATTCCCTTGTTTAATCTCTGTTAGTGTTGCCGTCATACCTCCAATCTTTGAACTTATCCCTCTAATGTCATAGCAAACATAAATTTATTCGTGGACTGGATTATGCTGAGATTGTCGCGGTCAAGTGTTTCTGTTTAAATTTTATATTTCCTGATCAATCAGGCTGCTCTTGATGTCTTCACGGAAGAGCCTCCTGCCGCAGACAACAAGTTAGTGCTGCATGAGAATGTGACAGTTACGCCACATCTTGGCGCCAGCACTGTGGAAGCGCAGGTGCGGTGAATGTTATGTTTTAGATGTTTTTTTTTTTCTTGCTCATCTCTCTACATGCATGTCGTTCTCTAACGATTTAGGTTTTGCGTTCTCCAGGAAGGAGTGGCGATCGAAGTAGCTGAAGCTGTTGTTGGAGCCTTAAAAGGGGAGCTTGCTGCTACTGCGGTAAACGCACCGATGGTTCCTGCTGAGGTAAGCTCTTCAGCTGCTTTCATGCAGCTTTATAGCTACATTATTTTTCTTTTGAAAGCCCCGTAACCCATTCTTGAAGTCTTTTATTTTTGGTGAAAAAAAGTACGTAACTTATTTGAAAATTTTAATTTTACTACCCAACTTTTTAATTTGTTTGATTTGATTTGACCAGCCGACAGTAATTTGACTTCAAAATTTAAACTAATTATTTTATTGAATTTATAGCGGCAAGAAATGCATGAAGTATAGTAGTTAAACCTTTACGAATAAACAATTTATTCGAATTTTAAAGTCAAAGTGCCATTAATTGGATAGCAAAATTAAAATTTTGAAAAATCGGGTATCCAATTCAAAATGCATGAAGTATAGTTACCAACAAAATTATCGTTTCATGGAAGCTCACTTTCTTTGCTCTACGATTCGCGCAGGTCCTGTCGGAGCTCGCACCATTTGTTGTACTGGCAGAAAAGCTAGGCAAGCTAGCGGTACAACTTGTATCTGGAGGCAGTGGCGTGAAATCGGTGAAGGTGACCTACGCATCTGCGCGGGCCCCCGACGATCTCGACACCCGCCTGCTCCGCGCCATGATCACTAAAGGCCTAATCGAGCCTATCTCTAGCGTCTTCATCAATCTAGTCAACGCCGATTTCACGGCCAAACAAAGAGGCATCCGCATTATAGAGGAGAGAGTCGTGCTCGACGGTTCCCCTGAAAACCCTCTCGAATTCATCCAAGTCCAGATCGCCAACGTCGAGTCCAAATTCGCGAGCGCCATGGCTGAGACCGGAGAGATCAGGGTACAAGGGAGGGTTAAAGACGGGATACCTCATCTGACAAAAGTGGGATCATTCCAAGTGGATGTCAGCTTAGAAGGAAGTCTGATTCTTTGCCGCCAAGTCGATCAGCCGGGAATGATCGGAACGGTCGGAGGCATCTTGGGCGAGCAGAACGTGAACGTCAGTTTTATGAGCGTCGGTCGAATCGCCCCTCGCAAACACGCCGTTATGGCGATCGGCGTCGACGAGCAACCCAACGCAGAAACTCTCGTCAGGATCGGCCATATCCCGGCCGTCGAAGAGTTCGTCTACCTCAAGCTCTGACCGGGGACTTGAAACCCAGTTTTCGAACGAAGCTGCAGTTTGTTCCTTTCAGGTGAGTTTTCTTATTTTGCTTTTTGTCCAACTTTGATATTTATTCTGCACACATCTGCTCTAATATTTTGTAGATTGCCGAATTTTTTTTTTTTTGTAGTTCGTAGGAACTCATTTGCATATCTTAGATGGAAGAAATAAATAGATAGCGAACGATTGAGATTTGGTTAATGAAATAATGCATTCATTTGCTTGACTATTTTGTAGTTGTGCACAATTTTTTTTATCTTTGGGTAAATTTCAATTTGCTCCCTTGCGGTTTAATTGATTTTCACTTTTACTTTTGTTGGCAAAATTTACTATTCTGTAACTCCGAGATAATAAAATGTAATTTTTTTCTACTATAGGATGATACAGTAAAACTACACTAAATCACATGATGGATAAATATAATTTTTAAAATTATAGGATAACTAAATAAAAGTAAGTCAAATGATGCACAATATTAGGGTCGGCACGCAAAACTGTGCGCGACAACACGAACTGCACGCGAAACGGTGCACGAACAACAAATCTGCACGCAAAACGGTGCACGTCTGACTGTAGGGTTGCACACAAAACGGTGCATATTTTTCCTAACCCTGCATGAGAAATGATACACAATATTAGGGTCGGCACGTAAAACTGTGCGCGACAACACGAACTGCACGCGAAACGGTGCACGTACCTCGAAACTGCACGTAAAACGGTGTCCGTCTGACTGTAGGGTTGCACGCAAAACGGTGCATATTTTTTTCCTAGCCCTGCACGAAAAGCGATGTAAATTAGTAGAATCTACACGTAAAATGGTGCGCATTGGTCCAACCCGCACGCAAAACGGAGCACGTACCCCGTATTGGCACGCAAAACGGTGCACATTCTACGATAGGGTTGCACGCAAAACGATGCACGTTTTTTCCAGCCCTGCACGAAAAACAAGACGCAACGTTAGAGTCTGCGCGCAAAACGGTGCCCGTTAGTACAACTTGCACGCAAAACGGAGCACATACCTCGTATTGGCACGCAAAACGGTGCAGATTCCTTTCTTAACGTTGCACGCAAAACGGTGCACGATTTACGTGTTCGCGTCCAAAACTGCGCGCATTTGCCGAATCCGCACGCAAAGCGGTGCATGTCTCCCACGTACGGCACGCAAAACGAGGCGCGTCCAAAACACCCGTGAAACTCGCACAGTAAAACGGCACAGAAAAGTTGGGTCCCTTACATGCATGTGGGCATGGGGTCAAATCCAAAGTTCAAAAGGAAACTATAAAACTGTGCCAAAAATACCGCGAAAATGACAAATGGGGCCTATCTCGACAATGCCGTGATGTCCCACGCTTCCATTCATCTCTTTGGAACACCCTGCGCGCTCCACGGAGTCCACGGCACGCTCGTGCGCTCTCGAAAACCCCGGGCGAATACACTCTAAATGCACATTATTAGGTATATGATATGAATGGGTGGAGTGTAAGATGTATATAAAATTAGATATATGATACGAATGGATCAAATGTAAGGATAAAAAGTATTTTTCTTTTTGTTTACATTTATTTTTGCCATTATAGTGTACACACTTTTCCAACTTCCATGCTCTTTCCTATTTGTTGGATATTGAGGCATGGGTTGGTTGATGAGATTCGATTTGGTAATATTGCAGCTGTTTGGTTTTTTTTTTGTTATTTTTTTTTTTTATTTTTTATAAATAACAATTCGGTTGGATATCAAAAACTTTTTTTTTTCTTCCTTCTTTGAAAACTCGAATTAAGAAAAATATTATTATTATTGTTGATGTAAAAGTAATGCTGCATCTATTATTATGGCATTATCGATCACAATACTTTCACACTTCTACATTAATAATTTATTAATATTTAGGTAATTAAATTGGATTGTGAAATTTGATTCTAATAATTTAGAAAAAATAAGCCATAAATTATAATAAATTAAAAATTAAAGACCAAAGTGTCATGATTCTCATGTTTGAGGACCAAAAATTTATAATTTACCTTTATAGAGCAATGCTAATTATACATGTATGATATAAGATGGATGAAATGTAAAATATATATATTTTTTAAAATTTTCAAATAGCATTTTTTATATTTATATTATGAAATGTAACCCTCTAGCAATAATAACTTATTAAATTCAAATATTATTATTATTATTATTATTATGGTCCATGATTTCTTACATTTTTTATGCTCCTAATAATCTCACATTTAATAGAAAAAAATTTGTGCATGAAAATATAAAAAATTATAAATCCTTATAATAATAATTAAACTTAAATATTTTGGACTAATATTTTGAGCCCAATGGATCGAATCGTTACGTTTGATATCAGAGCCAGTTCACGAGAGTTAATGCAAATAAAGCCCATGTGGTGAATGTAATAACACCGTCCGAATAACACTACTTATTTCCTGGGAAAATGTCTCTCACAGGTCGAGAGATTCTTTTTTTTCTCTTCAGCTGTTTTAACTTACAAATAGCTCAGGAGGTTCTACTGACACAGGTAGAAGATTCTGTGCTACATTCTTACCAAGCAATCAACATTAACACCTTAAGATAATAATGATACGATGATTGTGGCTCGAAACAATCGCGTATGGCTACAGCTACACAAATTCACAGGGGAATCGCCTCGGCCACGCGATTTGGAGGAGGCCGCTTCTTGAGGAAATCAGCTACCGCTTTTCTCAATCCGTCGGCTAGCTGCTGAAGGTCCTCGACCCATGACCACGTCGGGTTGTTAAGGGCGCGGATTGAGTTCAAGCAGACGAGAAGAGTTCCTCCCTCGTGAAGGAGCACCTGATAGTTTGTAAACCGAAACAAAACCGAAACAAACGGCGAATTTTGAGAATTAGTATGCATGTGTTGAAGAGTAATCCTGGATCGTTTCCTACAAGAACAATTTTTTGGACAACAATTCCCCGTTTCCGCTGCTTCATGGCAAATTCTCCCGTTACATCGAGCGGAGGAAAAAAGAATGTCGATAAGATGAGAAGAGAACCAATATCGAGTAACTATAATGAAATGTGTGCGAGAAAAAGAGAAAAGGAAAGCGTACCGTTAACCAAAGTGGAAGAAACCCTAAGACGGAAGGAAGGGAAGCGAAAAGGATGCAAGTTAATGCGAGAGCAACACTTTGCTTGACCTGCGATAGAAGAATTAAAGCTGACGGAGTCGTCGAAAAATAATAAAACTTGGGAGTTCTGAAGCTCATAAAAACAGTACCAGGGAAACAGTTTGGCGAGCTTTAGCTATACAAAACGGAACGCCGGAAATGTTATCTTGTAGCAATAGCACATCCGCAACAGCTATAGCAGTCGCGCTGGCCCTTTGGGCCAACACGATGCCCACAGTCGAAGCAGCTAGAGCAGGTGCGTCGTTAATACCATCTCCTACCATTATCAAACCTCCACCTGCAGTACAAAATAAAAAATAATAAAAATTAATACCAAATAAACTCAGTAATAAATCGAAATGATCATATACTTGTTCTCTTTGAGAGGTATGGGACAATTACGTTAGGTATTATCGTCTGGTTGACAGAAATCAGGAAAATTATCCCCAATATTTTCTACCAAGTGCAGCACACCGATTAGCATACATCTAGTTAGACCCAAAGTTGTTGTAGTTATTCTCTATTGATACAGTTATTGAGATAACTTAACACCAAATACAAATGAGAAAGGAAAATGCTATATGTACACCCCTTTGGGGGTGTACATCATACATCCCCACCCATCCAATGGGTGGGGGTGTGGTAAGGGTCACTTCAAGTGACCTTTGAAATCACCCCACCCATTAGATGGGTGGGATGTATGATGTACACCCCGAAAGGGGTGTACATGTAGCATTGCTCAATGAGAAATAGTTCTCAGTTATCATGAACTTCAAGCCAATGAGGTCAGTAGCTCAACACGTGAAATAATTCAGATATAATGAAATATCTTTACATGACGACTATACTTTTAAATAGAGATAATTGCTTGTGTATCCCTGAAATCTGAAGAAATATCTGATTTACCCCTCTTATTTTTTTCTTTCCAATATATCCTTCATACGTTCCACCGTTATTAAAAATACCCCTACCGTTTTCCTTTGTTAAGTTAACTAGGGTTAAACTAGAGTTAAATAATAATCAGAGTTGAAAATTATTAGATATACCTATTTTGTCCCTATCTATCAAAACTATTGAAAATTTTAAGGGTACATAAGAAAAGTTGGTTATGGTAGAAGGGTATATTTGAAAGGGCAAAATAGTAATTTCACACAGATAACGGCAGCTCCAAACGGTACACTAATAGAGTTTAACTTCAGGGGTATTTTAGAAAGAAGTTGGAACGTAAAAAAAGTAGTTTTAATATTAGCCTTCTAAGAGGGGTAAATCTAAAAACAGAGAAATTTTTAGGGGTATATAGGAAATTGCCCCTTTTAAATACAGGGGAAGATGAATAGTAATAAAATATGTCATATCATCATCAATCTACCACTTAATCTTATAAAAAGAATTCAATTACAATAAGAAAAAGAAGGAATGACCTCGATCTCTTGAAGCAGTTTTTACTTGGTTGAGTTTGTCCTCTGGTTTCAAGCAGCAATGCACCTCGTCAATGCCAACAGCTTTAGCTACTCTCCAAGCACTAGACTCATGGTCCCCAGTTAGCATCAGAATCCGAAGCTTTGCTTTGTCTCTTAAAGTAGATATAACTTCAGCGACACCTGGGCGAGGCTCATCCTCAAAATGGAAGAGGGTTATCTGAAACAAACAGTACCAATCACAGAGAACATGGATGACTAACCAAGCAACTTCCAAAGAATCAACATACTAAAAGAATTATGATGATTTTCCAGTGAATTTATCGTATAGTAGGCTTCTTTAATCTTCATTATAGAACTAGAAATTAATCGCATCAAGATCTAGGTCGAAATGAATCCAGTCCAATTAGAATCACTTGGAACAAGTTAAACATGACCAGAGAAGCATGTTTGAACAAAAAATTGATCGAAAGAAAGAAAGAATAGGTTTAGCAAAGCAATTACAATACAATGCAAATATGATAAAATAGGCTGCAATACATAGAGTTGAACATAGTAAAATAAGAAATTGAAAGATTTCGTTGAAATTGTTCGTTTGGAAATTTCCCGAAAAGCTAATTATAGGTTCTTCTCTCCATCGGAACAATAGGGCCGTTATGCTTATTACTAAACTTGTTGAAGAGATGAAATAGAACCAAGGTCTATCTTTTTGATCAGAGGTTGAATCGATCATCAGAAGAAGAATTAGACCAAAAATTAGGATACATTCTGGAAAAATTAAACTTCCATGGAAGAGAAGCAAATGAAACGCTTTCATAAAAATTCTCGTAGAATCGAGAATGAAGTCAAGATCTAGGTCAAAATGAATCCAGTCCAATTAGAATCACTTGGAACAAGTTAAACATGACCAGAGAAGCATGTTTGAACAAAAAATTGATCGAAAGAAAGAAAGAATAGGTTTAGCAAAGCAATTACAATACAATGCAAATATGATAAAATAGGCTGCAATAAGATGCAGCTTAATTTGACAATTCTAAAAATCCAATTAGAATATATGATTGATGCACTGTGGCAAGTAAGACTGCATGGATGGAAGGTAAAATTACCAACCGCCAGTAGCGTGCTACCCAGCATTGGTGTGTATGCAGGTATTGTCAAGTAATGGCTATGCATTTTAGCTACTTGGTTGGTGCCAGAATATACAAACATGAATCCCATAAAACTCCGTCGTATCTTTCTTTTCAGTTTCTTTTGACATTCCCTACTCTACCGTCACTCCTCTCAATCCCTCAATACTCTAACCTACATCCTTCCAAACGGGTAACAATACCTTCAAGGAGGCGGGATTTTAGACTCATAGAAACCCAGCTAAGCTGCTCTATTTTTCTATGGTACAGATCCTTAATTTTTATATTTATTTTTTTGTATTTTAACAAACAAGAATGCTTCTACCATGTAAATTCTGTGCAAATCTGGGGAAAACCAAATAAAACGAGCCAATTTAGGGTTGATATTCTTTAGAGGCATACACAATAATTTTTTTAAAAAAATTGATGGCAAATCATGCCAGATTTTCATTATTTTCTAATAAGTATGTAGTTGGGACCAAGGATTTAAGTATCATGCACATAGTTGTGCGAGCCAGAACCGGCATGGCATGGCATGGCTTCGGCTGCGCTTGACTTCATGTTATGGACTAATAGATCATGGTTCAAAATGAAATCACCTTACAAACATCAAAGAAGAAAAAGGAAGCCAGCAAGCATCAGAAGCAATGAAACAGATAACCAATTCAGGAAAGGATGAACTGGGATAGAAAGTTGGGGAGTGTGACAGAGAAGCTAATGTAGCCCAATTTTAGAAATCTCTAACATAAACAAGTCAACCTAAGCAAGCAATTGCTACTTGTCAAACAGGTTGAAATCTTCATGCATAGAATGACGGTCAGCCCACTAGATGAATGAACAGTCAAGTTGAGCAGCCACTCGGTCTGATCAACCAATAAGACATAAGATCCTAAGTTATGAATTTAGGTTCTTTCTTAATGAGGATTTCCATCAGGATCAAAGGTTTGAATAAGATAATAATTGTTGAATTGAATTATACTGGCGAGAATTAACCGTAAGAGTGTTCAAACACTACATTTGAACATCAATCAGATATTCTTAAACTCTTACTCACCAAAGCATAGTTGCTGACATCCTATGGCTGATGAATGCATGTTACCTCTTAAAACTCATTAAATTATGTAGGAAATGTTGAGACAGGATTCTATATATCATAATAAAGAAGTAAAACTGCGTTTAGAAAAACAATACAGAGAGATCAAGGATAAACTAAAAAGTGTAACAGGTATTTCAGATGTTTAAAAAGTAAAACTGCATTTACAAAAACAATATGGAGAGATTAAGAATAACCTAAAAGTGTAGAAAGTATTTCAGATGCTTAATCCGACATTTACGAAGAACTTCACCTAGGCAGCTAATAGCTGAACACGTAGTACACATGATATTAAAGATGCAGGCCACACTAAATGGGACCCAGGGTATGTCTTACCTTCTTATTGATTGATAGAGCGGCTTGAACAAAATCTGGACCATATGCAGACGATTTTACTGCTGCCTTTATTGTTTCAGATTCGTCAGATTTGCATAAAGAAGCAATGTACTCCACAGAACCAAGGGACGCCTTCAATAGTTCATTGTCACTGTTTCCGGACTATAAAAAGAAAAAAAAAATGCAGTGTCAAATTACTGCACATACATGCTTCCAACTTTTGAGTTCAGCAGAAAAATCATCACTCTTTGGATTCTGATGAATAACACAAAGGGGTGACAGAAGTCAGCAAATATATGAAAGCGACACAGATCGTTTAGCTGTTTATAAAATTTCTCAGTTGTAAAGAAAACTGTCTATGACACAGCACCCAACATAATGTGGTCAACAAAGTGGTATACAAGAAAACAGGTCAGCAGAATATGATGAGCAAGTGCCTTTTGTCCTGAGAAAGTTCACATGTCCATTTCCACCCCCACCCACCCCCACTTCCCCCCCAAACTTCACAACTATTAAAGAGAACTAGTTGTCTTACTAAGGGAGGCCCTCATTGAGTAAACCTATCTTCCATCAAACCATTATAGATGGAGCTTACGATTGAATTTGTCAAAACAAGCCCTTTAAAGAAGTGTACACGTGTATACAAAACGCTAGGCTGGGGTGCTTTCATAATCGCAGGGTGTTTACGCTTTCACCTCAAATGGGATGTTAAAGCAGTCAAATTGATGATTCATACCACCAGAGAAGATAAACTATATTTGAAGTTTCTAGGAACCAGAAGCTATCGTATTGGACAATATTTTCTAATGTATCAAATGGACAAAGAAGGAACAGCAAAAATTGAACAACCTCATAAAAATCGAGAATAGGAATCTTCAGAATCAAGGTTGTTCATCTTGGTCTATTTAAAATGGATTTTCAAACCAAAGTTCAATTAGTCTTGCATTGTTTAACACCATTTGACAAGTGCCTCATATCAGCTGTCAAAACTGCAAATTCTCAAACCACAACCTTTTGATGGACAATGTAGAAAAACCCATGATTTTCAAAACCCACTTTCTAGAAACTTGCAATCTCTAGATCATGTTAAAAAAAAAAAGATTATTCACTCGAATGCCGTGATACTGAATGTGAAGTAGATTACCCAAGGTCTTGATGCTTCTGACAACAACCTGACATTTGTGTGTGTGTGTGTGTGTGTGTGTGTGTGTGTGTGTGTCTAAAAGCATACATACAGATATATGCAAATATTCTCACAAGTTTGTCCACATTTCAAAAATTTCTGGACTTAGCTGCACTATCTCTGATCATCCATGTACATTATATTTATTTATCGAACAGGTTGCATAGGAGGAACAGCACTGCTTCAGCATATTTAAGGGCATCCAAAACTTCGAAGAGGAAAAAAAGGCTCCCGACATAAAAATGCCTGAATAATACAAACAGATACGAGCATTCAAGTTTTACTAGAGTCTAAGAAGCATTTGTAGAAGATTTAAAGATTATAGTCATTGAAAATTTAAACAACCAGCTATTAAACAGTTCGTTACTACCAGAGCTCGCAAAGGTATGAGGTATACATTACTGCGCAAATCAATGAAGTAATGTAGTACTTATAAGAGATCATGACTTGCCACATTTATATAAGCTAATGATCCTTAGCAAAATAGTATGGGTACCTTTATACCAGTCAGTGTTGCAAAAAGTCCTCTACCAGGTAGACATTCAAAATTTTCTACTCCAACTTCAGGTAGCTCCTTCCCTCTGGTGTGCTCTAAAACTGCTCTGTGCATCAAGCAGGTATCAGAAATCAATATATATATATATATATATATGACAACATTATATGACATGAAACGGTCATCCTAAACCACAGTACAAAAGCTTTACTGGGTCTGCAGAAGAACCATATATGGTTACATTACATAAAATGGAACCATCATCTTAAATGACAATACTGAAGATTAACTGGGTTTGCAGAAGACCATAAAAGGTTAACAGAAAAAACAAAATACTCAAAAGAAGAAAAAATAAAATACCTTTAAGAACAAACATACAAACAAAATTAGGAAAAAGTTAAAAGTTCTTGGGCCCTGTCTCTATGATCGCCTAAAAGCTGAGAAAATGAGAAAATGAGAGTAAGGGTAGTCTGTGCAAAATTCTACATTACATAATTATAAGAGTGAAGAAACCGTAGAATGTAGATTAAAAGTAAATTCACGCCCCTTGAATAATCCATCAATGTTACTCTTCACTTCAATGTTAACATTTGTTTGTTTTTATCAAATTTTTCATAGCTGACGAAAAATCCATCTAAAACACAGATAATGATGGATTTCTCTTTTTGGCAGATAGCAACACATCACTGCTAGCAAGAAGTAAATCTGATGTTTTAAATTTAGAACACTCCAAGATTCTTAAATCTTTCATACCATTTTGGACAATTTGAGTGCTACAATTCTACCTTCCAATAGGGTGAGTAGTTCCCTTCTCCATGGCTGCTGCTACAGCTAGAGCTTCACTTTCGCAATTCGGAGTACAACAAGGTGGATCTTCAGATCTACTCCAAATTTTTGAGTGCCCATGAATGGGCTCTATTGCTTTACACATAAGTTTCCCCGTTGTTAGGGTACCAGTTTTATCTAATGCTATGGATTGACAAGCAGCAAGGGCATCTAACACATGTCCACCCTTCAGCAAAATTCCCTACAAAGAAGAATGAGATGAACAGAATTGTGAGTATACAAATATAGTCCTTCAAAAAGAAAGGCAAATACAAGAGAAAGCTCATTACTAGACGGCCATTTTGAAAATGTCATAAAGATAATAATTATATTAGTAGTTTTATATTTTGCTATAATAATTACCCTAATTCTGAAGAGGCTGCAAAACTTTAGCACACCATGGCTCGAAGAACAAAAGTGCATTAAGGTAAAACACACGTATTAGTAATCTCTGTCAAAAGATGCAGAGAGACAACACTTTCCAATGATTACAGGAAAGAAAGAGTGATATCATGGATTTTAGCGTTGTTAACAATTATTCACTGGACATAAAAAATCTGTAAACCAAGGACGATTGATATTTTCTCAATAGCCTATTATACTGTTCATCACAGAAGAAAGAAATATGTGGTGTTTTATCTGAGAAAATCTCACTGAAGTACTTTATCTATTATCAAATATTTAAGTTTTCCATCACAGAAGAAACAAAACATTACATAATAGATCAATTTTTATCTCATGCAAACATATAAAATCTGTATTTCTAGCAAAAAAAAAAGAAAGACTACTACAATAGCACTAAAATTTTACGAATCAAAGATCCAAACGAACCAAACACTGAAAATAATTTTTGTAATCATCACCTTACTTGCACATGCACTGATTGCAGTAGCATATGCTAAAGGAGCAACAGCCAATGCACACGGAGATGCTGCTACCATAAGCCCTAACCCACGGTAAAGTGAGCCCCTGGATACTACATGACAAGTAGCATCAAGTTCATTAGGATGCCATGTTCAATATAGGAAGAAGAAATATAGATAATAATCCATATGATAGCTGAATATTGTATATACCTTCATCCTATAAATATTGAATAAACCACATATGTAACGCGTATACACCTTAAAACATCCAGTTGGACAAGTTTGAAATAATTGTAAAATTCTGCATAAAGTGAATGAACGTGAATTGGAAGTAGGTGTGTTATTTGAGTAATATTTTTTTTCATTGAGTTTCAGTTGGGTCTACAATTTCTACATTTCTAGAAATCTAGTCTTTTGTCATAGTGTCATACATATGACCTTCTTAGTGTATCAAATAGGTTAGCTGAAAGATCAAGTTCAAACTCAAACTGATGAACATACTAGATGAGAGTACTTGTGCAAAAGGTTTTGCAGGTACACAAATCATTCTGCCTTTTGTTAACATTAACATTATGTAATAGAAAGTCAAGAAGAGAGAAATCATCACTAATATTGGTAGCCTTTGATGATATAGATGCGAACTCTACCTTTAGAAGGAAATAGAATTTTGAGTTGTACAAAACCAAATATCCCATATTCTATTCTGAGAAGATAATGTTAAAGGCATGATCATCATTCCCTTTTTCACAGATATCGAAAGAGTTAGTTGCGTTCCTGTATGAAATTAGCTCATTAATGTTCAACTACATCTTTGATCAAATTTAAGATATTATATCCATGTGCTTGATGAATGCACAAAAAATCAGCCAAATGAAACCATTATAAATTCAGGGTGCAATTTTTTCCGTAAACGGCCATATTATTTGCAATAAATAGCAGATGCACAACAAACTGCATACATGATTTAAAAGATCATCCGAAAAATCTATTATGACTTATTAAAAGCAGATCAGAGGATTATGTCTGCACCATTAGTATCACAGGAAAATCATATTTGAGATAGGAGTACCTGAGTTGCCAATGAAGGGCCACTTAAAAAGTAATGGCCCAATAAGAGCAACTGCGAGTGATAAAGCTACAACAACCCTGCTATAGTGCTCCCCAAATTCATCTAGCCATCTTTGTAGTTTTGGTTTATTCAATTGACCTTCTGCAGTCAATTGAACAATCTTATTCAATGTTGAATCCTCCCATGACTTTGTCACCTAAAGCATGGTTACATAAATATAAATATCAATATTTGCAACTTCATAAAGTACAGTAAATGATAATCTCATGCACAAAGAATAGAAAGAGAGCAAGAGGATGTGCGACAAACTATTACAAAGAGGAACAAATCTGAAGTGAAAACATACCACACAGAGGATCTTATGCTTACAAAGCATACAGAGATAAATTAGACAAAAATAGTATAGATTGATTATCAATCAACCAAGGATTTAAGTGCCCATTGGTACGGGCTGTATCCACCGTGCCGTATCATGCCAACAAGATATCAGCACGATACAACTCCCGTGCCGATGACACAACTCAAAATTCTCTTTTCTTTAAATTAGTAAGTAATTTTCTCAATAAAGTTCAAAAGATTTGATAATGATACATAATAAGCAAATAATATATTTTGTTGCTAAAGAAAATATATATTTTATATTATTATGTGTCGGGACACATATATTTTTTGTAACCGGCACGCATTGGCACAACTCGGCACGTATCGTGTCAGCAAGTTTTCGGCACAACTCCATGCCACGACACTTAAATCCTTGCGATCAACATTCTTTTTTTCCCCGAATTATTACACCATAAAAGGATTTCCAAGCATGGAGTGTTCATACAAATAATGCTCGATTTCAACCCTATAAGATGCCCACTTTTTAGAGCAGTTTATCATGCATTCTTTGAAATCTCTAAAGTTGCCTACATTGGACATAGCTAAGGTTCAAAGTTTCTGTTTTAGCCAGGATCTATGTGGCACTCTATAGCAAAACAAAACAACTGACGGAAAATTAGAAATTTCCATCATTAGTTACAATGAAAATTCTAGCTTACCTTGACAATCATCATGCCTTCCAAGTTCCTGGCACCACCAGGAATTGTATCTCCTGCGTTTCTTTCTAATGGATTGGCTTCACCAGTAAGATGTTCAATAGTAACTGTAGAAGATCCTTGGTAAACTTCCCCATCAACTGGTACAGCCTAATCAAAACATGAAATGTGTTATTGATATGTGAAATTATGCCAAATATAAATTAGAAAATCACAACGTAAATTACAAATTGTGATACAGAAAAAAAGAATTACATACATGCAACATTATATAAAATGAATAAAAGGCTAGAATAACATAATAGGTGGATAGAAAGAGTATAGAGAAACAATAAGCCAATCTAAGAGGAACATTTCCAATCTCTCATCTAGGGATTTAAGGTTTATGGCACGGGTTTGTGCTGAGCACTTGTTGGCACGGGTACGATACAGTGCTTGCCATGTCGTAACAAAAAGTGTGCCGTTGAAAAAAAAAAAAAAAAACTATGACATGAAATATTTTCTTTGCACCAATATATTCAAATTGCTTATTATACGTTCTTTATCAAATCTTTTGCACATTATTAATACAATTACTGGCCAATTTCAAAGAAAATGAGGTTTTGAACTGTGTCATCGGTACAGAGGTCATATCGTGCCGATATCATGTCGGCACAGTACAGCAGCATGGCCCATACCGATGGGCACTTAAATCCTTGGTCTTTCATTCTCAGTAAGACTTATATCAAGCATCTCATTTACTTTTCACGAGTGCTTCTCGAGATAATAACTCGCAGATATGAATCATTCCTCTGCAGTCTGCTCTACAGTCTATATCATTATACAGTATCTTACTTAATTAACAATAAATAGGTGTATAAATATGCATACTGCAAATGAAGTCATATGTCAAGTGCGAGAAGAGGCCTTCAAACAGTTGGGGAAGGCCGCAGAACCAGACCTACAGTAGGACAAATATGGATGTGTAATATTGCTCTACCTGGTAGTGCTGGTAGAGCTGCAGAAGGCAAAACCTCTGGTTGCGTATAATTGGATATGTATCTGCTGAGCAGCATGACAGAAGACAAGGTCTTATAGGTTTGTATAGCAATTTGATGAGGAACAGGAGTAAGGTGAACTTGATTATTTACTTCCTGATCACGATATATGCCATTGATAAAGTCCATGCTATTGCAATATTTCAGTATGTAGGAATTCTCTCAATGCAACCCTGCTTTCTTTTTTTATTTTTGTTATTTCTTTTACTAGAATTCTGATATTCAAGCTAAAATTACCTCAAACAAAAATTTGTAGAATCAGCATTTAGTTAATCTGAGCAAAACGGATTTACAAATCCCTGCTTCCAGCCTGCCTCAAAAACAAATGATTTGGGAAACTCAAAAAGAAATAAGTCATAGGTTGCAGGAAGCCTTTATTAATTTGATTCTGGTCATCAATCCACCTTTCAATGCTGAATCTTAAGCAGGATTATTCATCAGGTTTCTAAGTAAGACCCTATTCTATTTTATTTCATTCCAACCAATTAAAGATTTGGCAAAGGCATCTTGTAAAAGGGGTGGCAGTTTAGACCTTAAGAACAAAAATAGTGCCTGCACCACCAAGTTTGTTTAACTATACATGGTATGCAATAAGATGTACTGCAATAGAAATAAAAGCTACCACACAACTTGCAGAATGGCATAGTATCTGATTTAAAGAATAATTTTTCAGAAACACCGAACTGAAGTAGAAAAACTGAAAGCATTCCCGTGCACGGACCTCACCAGCCCTGACCAGTATATATGAACCCACTTCAAGATCATGCACAGGAACCTTAGTGTAACTCAGTTTTGAAAATTGAGGTGGTTTATCTCCATCTGAATCCAATAGAAGTGCAAAATCTGGATGGTTGTCCTTGAGTTCCTTCACATCGACCATTGATCGGCTGGTAAAATACTCTTCCGCTGAGAAGACAAATCCCACATGTTGAATAATAATCAACGAATGATTTTATGTTTCTAGAGTTACAGAAGCAGACATTGCATCTTCAAAAAGTTTACCAATGTGGGCCAGGTTAAACATTGCCAGAAGTAGACCCCCTTCCAGTGAGTTTCCCATAAATACCGAAGCAAAGGCTGCAAGAGCCATGAGGACATGGATATTTATTTTTCCACCAGCAATATTTACAAGAGCATCAAGTGCTGCCGAAACCTAAAATATGAGCAGACTTAGGTGTATTCTAAGCACAAAAATGATTCTCTCACTATATAAATATCTACAAGTTCAGAAATTACATATACGATGGGAAAAAAACCAGACATGAACATACATCATTTACAAATAGCAGAAGCATCTATGTAAAAAATTAAGAAACACAAACAAAAAACCATGTATAAATCTTCAAATCAGCTCCTTAAATTTTATAATTTACTCAACACGATACACGATCGCAGCAGATAACCATCAAGCAACACACCATAGCTCATGCTGAAACATCAAAATGATAGCAAGCGAAGAACAAGTAGCTCGCCCTCATTAGGCTCATCATCAAGCTCCAAATCATCTTTCAACATCATTAGTAAGTAGAATCAATCTTCACAAGAAAAAGGCTGCCCTAGGTATTATAGCACTCAGCCAACTTACAAAGTTTTCGACTTTCGTGAAACAATGATGCAGTAATCTCCCTTTAGTTCATTTGGTTCTGTTAACTATGATATGTCCCGCCAATTTCATCGATCATTCAACTAAACCCCTTCAGGTAAGCATAGTTATGGAAAATTGTACAAAGTGTTACTGTGTTTACAATTACTCTTACTGTATAGGTTATATTGCGATAACTGATTCTCTACATTCATGCAGTGTTTGAAGAGTGTGTGGACATTAAACATAGTTATATTTCTTACGAAGGTACTGAATTTCCACATACCCCGATGAGAGGGAAGGCGACGGCGATGAGCGCATTCTGCAGCGGCTTCACGGAGCGTCCGGGGGCGATGTAGGGGCAGGCGGCGGCGAGCAGCAGCAGCGCCATGGAGCAGCAGCAGAGCTGCAGGTGCTCCCGCAGGAGCTCGGCGAGGTCGGCCCACCCGATCGCCCTCGCGAAGCCTAGGATCGCCCTCTGCGCGCCTCCGATCGCCTCAATCTCCCCTCCATGCCCATGCCCGTGGTCATGGTGGTGCTGGTGCTGGTGCTCATGGCCGTGGTGGTGGTGGTGGTGGTGGTGGTGATCATGGTTGTCGCCATGGGCGAGGGAGGCGAAGGAGCTGGGACGAGGAAGAGGAGGGGGGAGAAGGGAGGGTTTGAAGGAGGGGAGGAGGAGGAGGCGGCGATGGCGATGGCGATGGCGATGGCGATGGGGATGGGGATGGGGATGGGGATGGAGATGGAAGGGAGGGGGGGAGGGGGATGAGAGGAGAAGGAGGAGGCGGAGGTTCGCGGAGCTTCGAGAAGGTGCGGCTGCGATGGTGGTGAGAGCTTCCATGGATTGAGGAGGAGTTTTAGGTAGAAGGAAGAGGAGGAGGGTGCGTTGAATTTGAGAGTGGGTGTGACTGAGCCAGTGATTGAACCACATCATGAGCTCATTGGCCTTTAGCGGGATAGTACTCCATAATAATAAGTGGAAAAAGATACTTGTATATCTTAATTCTTATTTATTTAATACTATTTATTATGTAAATAAAAGGCGAATTTTCTATATATTTCTAAAAAAATTTTTATTTTTAGATTTACCTCTCTTAGAAGGCTAATATTAAAACTACCTTTCTTGCGTTCCAACTTCTTTCTAAAATACCTCTAAAGTTAAATTCGGTTAGTGTACCGCTTGGAGCTGCCGTTATCTGTGTGAAATTACTATTTTGCTCTTTCAAATATACCTTTCTACCATAACCAACTTTTTTTATGTACCCTTAAAATTTTCAATAGTTTTGATAGATAGGGACAAAATATGTATATCTGATAGTTTTCAACTCCGATTATTATTTAACTCTAGTTTAACCCTAGTTAACTTAACAAAGGGAAACGGTAGGGGTATTTTTAATAACGGTGGAACGTATGAAGGGTATATTGAAAAGAAAAAAATAAGAGGGATAAATCAGATATTTCTTCAGATTTCAGGGGTACATAGACAATTATCTCTAAATAAAATGTATACCTTACATTCTTCAGAAATATATACTTAGTATTACTCAGAATAAGTGGAGCACTTTTTTCTTCCTACATTATTAATTGCAATAGATTTTTGTATAATATATATATAATAAAAATATTTTTTTTATTTTTTTATAAATTATGGTAGGAAGAATAAATTTTAGAAAACAATCATTATTGATTGGATCAAACCACATTAGGATATATAACAAATATATTTTAAATTTTTTTATTAGAAATATATTAAATTTTATTTAAATTTTTAGTTCTCACTAAAGGAATCCCCTTCATTACCTTAGCAAATCTGGGCTGATTCGGGGCAAGTTAATTTTTTGTTCTTATATTGACTCCCACTTATCATTCATTCCATTCAGGTGGATCGGAGTGGGATCCGTCAATTCGGATTCATTTGCATCCATTCGCACATGTGTGGCACAAGCCGGGTTGGATCGAGCATAACGTTGATTCAGTGTGCACCAAATTGGTATTCATAGAGTTGTATGTGGTATTGTGTAATTGACTCCAGCAATGAGTTGTTTGGTTTTTAAAAAAGGGGCAATTTTTTATATACTCTTAAAAATTTTTCTGTTTTTAAATTTACCTCTCTTAGAAGGCTAATATTAAAACTATCCTTCTTCCGTTCTAACTTTTTTTCTAAAATATTTCTAAAATTAAGCTCTGTTAGTGTACCGTTTGGAGCTACCGTTATCTATGTAAAATTATCATTTTGCCCTTTCAAATATACCCTTCTACCATAACCAACTTTTCTTATGTACCTTTAAAATTTTTAATAGTTTTGATAGATAGGAACAAAATAAGTAAATCTGATAGTTTTCAACTCCGATTATTATTTAACTCTAGTTTAACCCTAGTTAACTTAACAAAGAAAAACGGTAGGGGTATTTTTAATAACGGTGGAACGTATGAAGGGTATATTGAAAAGAAAAAAATAAAAAAGATAAATCAGATATTTCTTCAGATTTCAGGGGTACAGGCAATTATCTCTTTAAAAAAAAGGTGAAAAAAAAAAATTCAAAAAAAACATTTTTTATGAAATTTTTTTTTTTCAGTTTTTCGACCGTTTTGGTTCGAAGGAAAACAAGCTTTTATGAAAAAAAAAAATTTCATATTTTATGAAAAATTAGTATTTTATTTTTCTAAAGAAAATTCAGAAAATGAAGTGGCGAGTTTTTCATGAAATTCGGAAAAAAGATTTTCAAAAATATTTATTTATGATTAAACGAATTTGGGGGCAGGAGACCATGAATGAATTGATTTGCCCCAAATCTACCTCGATTAAATATTTATTTAACTAAATAATTTTTATCTTCTTTAGAATATTATTTGAATTCTAAATTTTAATTATTCCTAACATATATGCAATTTAAAAGATAATTACTTTATTATTTTAAAATTTATTTCAAATAAAATATTGAAAGTTAATTACATTTAATTTAAATTTAAAAATTAGTGGTCCCTAAACTTCAAGCCAACTTTTATTTTGGTCCTCAAACTGTTAATTTTGGCATTAATGGTTCCTAAACTCTTAAAAGAGTTTCACTTTAATTTGATATATATTTAGAGCAGTGCTACCTGTACACCCCAAATGGGGTGTATATCCTACACCCACCCCATCCTGGGGTGGGTATTCCTCCACTCGTCCCATCGATAGGACGAGTGGAATTCATCCCACCCCAGGATGGGGTGGGTGTAAGATGTACACCCCAATTGGGGTGTACATCTAGCATTTTCCATATATTTAACATTAGATGATGATACAATATTGCCTACACCCAGTGCACCTAAGATCTTTACACTGTATTTATGACTAGGGGTGTCAACGAGCCGAACACAAGCGAGCTGGGGTCGGCTCGTGTTCGGCTCGTTTAATAAACGAGCCGAACATGAGCTGGCTCGTTTAAATATCGAGCTGAAAAATTCAGCTCGTGTTTGACTCGTTTATTAACGAGCCGAACACGAGCGGGCTCGAGAACAACAAATTTGATTTTTCATTTCTATTATTAGGTGTAAAATTAAAAAATTAAAATTTTAATCTAATAATTAAAATTCACAAAAAATTGATGACTTAAAATCTAAATAGTAATATATATATATATATATATATATATATATATATATATATATATATATATATATATATATATATATATTCGAGCTGTTATCGAGCCGAACACGAACGAGCTGACCCCAGCTCGTGTTCGGCTCGTTTATTAAACGAGCTGAAAAATTCGGCTCGTGTTCGGTTCGTTTACTAAACAAGCGATTCGATCTCGAGTTCATTTCGAGCCGAACACGAGCTGGCTCGCGAACAGCGAGTTGGATTGCCATCCCTATTTATGACTAGTTTTTTTATTGTATATTTCAACCCTACCCCCTATTGTTTTATAATTGAGTTATAAATTTGTTTATATATAAATATTTGATCTCCCAATTCAGAGTACAAGTTGTATAAAAAGAAAGAACTTATAATATACAAACAAACTGATAAATTAGGTATAAGTAATAATTTTTAATCTAAGATAAAAGATAAAATGAAATACCATTAAAAGTTTAGGAAATAAAAGAAAACTTAATTAAAATTTCAATAAATCTAAAATAATAGATAAGATTGAAAACAATATATATATACCTTTTGTTTCATTTGTGGGGCTAGAATATAATTAATAATAAAAAAATAGTATTTACTATCAATTTTTAAGTTTTTGGATGTGGAGGGTTTTGTCTTTAGTTGTGGTACTATTATTAATGGGAAGATTAAAAAGTTGATAGTAGATACGATTCACTTACTATCAATAGTATCCTAACTCAAATGTGATATTTTTAAAATTTGAAATAGTTCTATATAATGAATATAATAAGATTAAATTTTTTAATCCAGCTATAACATTTTGTATGGTGGTTAGGTTCAAGAAATTAAGAAGGTTAAGTGTACTAGAGTCAAAGTAGTTTTATGATAGATAGGGGTGTCAACGAGCCGAACACGAGCGAGCTGGGGTCGGCTCGTGTTCGGCTCGTTTAACGAGTCGAACACGAGCTGACTCGTTTAAATATCGAGCTGAAAAATTCGGCTCGTGTTCGGCTCGTTTATTAACGAGCCGAACACGAGCTGACTCGCGAACAATAAGTTTAATTTTCATTCATACTATCAAGTGTAAAATTTAAAGAAAATTAATACATTAAAATTTTAATCTAATAATTAAAATTCACAAAAAATTGATGACCTAAAATCTAAATAGTAAAGTTTATATATATATATATATATATATATATATATATATATATATATATATATATATATATATATATATATATATATATATATATATATATATTCTAGCTGCTATCGAGCCGAACACGAGCGAGCTGACCCAGCTCGTGTTCGGCTCGTTTATTAAACGAGCTAAAAGATTCTGCTCGTGTTCGGCTTGTTTACTAAACGAGGGATTCGATCTCGAGCTCATTTCGAGCCGAACTCGAGCTGGCTCGCAAACAGCGAGCTGGATTGCCACCCCTAATGATGGATGACCTCCTCCCTCTAGAAAGTGGACGTTAAGTTGGTATTAGAGCAAATTGATCACCAACCAGAAATGTAATATGAGTTTCGGCTGAGCCAGAATTATACAGCGGGCAGAGCACGACTCCCTTAAGCCCGAGAGGTTAAAAGAATTAAGCGTGTTAGAACTAGAAAAGTTCTAGAATAGATAATTCCTGAAAAATAGGACATCACATCAAATTCCTTTTTTATTCTTTTTTACTAAAAAGTAGTTATATTATATGAGTAGAGTTTATAAACTTTCAAAAGTACAAACTCATTCATGCTTAGAATTTTTTATTATAAAATTTGTATTGAGATCCGTATTATTCTAAAGACATTTAAGGAGAGAGAAAGAAAGTACAATTATACAAATTCTAATACAAATTCAATAGTAAAAATTCAAAAGCATAAAAGGGTTGTTATTTAGAAAGTATATAAGTTATACTCATATTATGTAATGAAACTCACATATTGTTCCAAACATTAGTAGATTTATAACATCTAAATTATTTCAATATAAAAAAAAAAATCATTTTGAAACTTTTTACCTCAAAATATTGTCGAAAAGATCTTGAAAAATCTCTAAGAATAGACTTTTTGTTGTTGCTATTTGATTCAAAATAGCAACCGAAATCTGAATGGAAATCGAAATGGATTGAAATCGTAAACAGAACGGTAAACTTTTAAAGATTTACCCATGTTTCAACTTGGTGGAACTTTTGATGCAATTTTTAAATAAAATTTCTTATAAATATTTGTGGTATCAAGCATCAAACTTGTTATAAAAGGGAATATTTACTCAAAAACTCATAATATTATTGTGCTTATTTCTAATGCATTGTCTTAATATATTAATTAATTAATTAATTGTCATCTTAATAAGGTAAAAATGTAGTGACACCCTCTCCATGGGAAAATAGGCCCCAATTTTTACCAATTTAATTGCTCTTTTGTAGTTTTAATTAGGCTAAATTACAAAAAACCCTTACGTAATATTTTGCTTTTTCACTTTGTCCCCCTGTCTTTTAAAAATCTACATTTTGTCCTCTCGTAATTACCGAAATATGCATTTACCTCCGCCGTCACAATTCCGTGAGTGAACCGTCAATTTTTTAAAAAATATTATTAGATATACCCAAAATACCTTTCAAGAATGGCAGGAAATAAGCTAAAACCTATTCTCTCTCCAATATAAGGTAAGGGCATTTTCGTCAATTTACTTTCTCCGTTAACGCCGTTGTCCCCTAAAGATAATTCGGTAATTACGAGGGGACAAAATGTAGACTTTTAAAAGATAGGGGGACAAAATGAAAAAGCGAAATATTACAGAAGATTTTCTATAATTTAGCTTTTTAGTTATCAAAAAGATGAGCAAAGCTAAAGAAAAACTAATAGCATTGTTGATAAGTTTAATATATTTTCAATTTAATTAACTAAAATGACTCAAAACTCAAAAGAAAAAAATTTAATTTGTGATGTGAATGAAAAAAAAAAAAAAAAAAAAAAAAGGTTGAAAGGGCCAATTGCATTTGAGAATATAGGAAAGGAAAGTAGTAGTAGTAGATGCATGTCATTGTTATCAATCACTACATGTATGGGCATGTTACATGAGTCACGAGTTGTTTGGTATTTTCCTTAGAATAAAAAAGGAGATGGCATATGAGGATATGATGGTTGAGTTAGAGATTTCAAATTTGAAGTATAATTATTTTATATTTGTAATTATTTTTTAAAAAACTTAAACTCATTTTTACTTTGCCACTGAGATTCAAAAGATTTCACTTTGCCTCCCAAATAAATTTAATAAAATATTTTTTTAACTGAAATTGCTTAATGTTAATAAATTAAAGATTCAAATGGCCTCAATGAAAAAAATAGTAGAGGGACTGAGAGGACTATTACAGAAGAAAAATACATTTCAACAAAAAAACTATCTATTTTAAAATAAAATAAATTTAGGAATGGATAGGATATATATATCATAATCTGTATAGGCCTAGAGATTGAGGTCTCTGTACACTACTTTAAAAAAAAATTATTAAGAAAAAGTTACCTTTACAACCCCCAGCTAAAATTTTTTAGTCCAACAAGATAATGTATTTACCAAGCCATCGCAAACCTTCGCGTGTTGTTCGTTTGGGCTCGACTGGAGGCCACTTTTGAAAGGTATTTGGATTGACGAAGTTGCAAAATTACGGAGTTGGAACAATCTGTCGGGGTTGAGTCGATGGCGAGCCAACGGAAGTAATTCTCTAATAATGGCCTATGCCATGACAAGAAAAGGAGTGTCATATGCAGGGTTTCAAAACGTATCCCTCGATGAGTACCTTCGTATCCCCGAAGTGCCAAAGAGATGCCTTGTTGGATATATAGAGGAGGGGTAAAAAACACTTACGAACTGGCCCTGACTACCCGTTGACCCATAGAACATGGGTTATTCCTTGGCGCAAAGTCGCCAAGCCTAAATTCGTATAAGCGAAATTTGAGGGCCGAAGAGTACAAGAGCCTAGGGTAATATCGAAGACACGAGGTCGACGACATTACAGAGCGGGTTATGTCTCTCTAGGTTCGCTTGTGTTACCTTATGCTGTCTTAGATCTCTAAAGTGGAGCGGACGAGCGGATGAGGAATAGTCTTGCGACGGACGGTCCACCATAATGGACAATATTCGCGAAGGCAAGTGTGCCGAGCAAGAATTCGTAGGACGCGAGGCCTACAGAGTTCAAGAAGCGAAGCTTGATAGGGCAATCAATTTCGATTTTCGTAAAATAAGAGGGTATTGGTGGCCGAGCGGGCCATCCAATGGAAGTACCAAGCGACGAGCGACGCGAAAGTAAGCCAGGATGATTGTAAGCGATATCTATAAAGCAAACCTTAGAAGCTAGGCCGAATGTATTAGCGGTCATGCTTGGTCGTGCAATGGAGATGCCATGTGGTTAGCAATGCGGAGCGACATCAGTTGGTTGGCGAACACTTGGTTCATAGAAAAAGTGTGAAAAAAATATTCATAAAAACTCTTCTTCTAATTTTACACTCTTTTGGTTTGAAAAAAAAAAATTAAGCATTCTAAAAAAAAATCATTTTTCATAAAAAAAAAAAAAACTAGTATTACTATATTTCGAATATTTTAGAAAATAAAAAACACTAGTTTTTTATAAAATATATATATATAATTTATGAAAGCTTATTTTCCTTAGAACTAAAGGAAAAAAAAAAAAAATTATGAAAAGCATTATTCAAAAAAAAAAAATTACACTTTTTCAAAAAACCAAACAACCCCCAAGCCAAAGAGAATACGGTAATTCGGCTACCGTATTTTAAAATATGATAAAAAAAATTATCTTATTCAACTTAAACACCTCAAATGGATAGAGAAAGGGCTAGGGCATTCATGCAATTATTATTTTGCAGGGGCTGTTTACAAAAAACAATTTTGTGCATGGGTTAAAAGCAAAAATGCACTTGTTGGGTTTTTTTTGAAAATGACCTTCTAAAATTTTGTATTTTTAAAAATGGCCCTACAAAATTGTATTTGCAAAAATAATTCTATGGGTGCCAACTGGGCGGCACGTGTGCACTCCACGTCAGCCGGGGAAGAGGACTCGGAATGAGTTGAATACGTACTTTGAACATACGTGTCTAAACACACACTTTTAACATACGTGTTTAAACACGCACTCTCAACATGCATGTCTATATAAAAAAAAATATTAAAAAATTTTAAAATTTAGAAATTTTATAAACTTTTAAAAATTTAAAAAATTATATATAAAAATTGGTATAAATTTTTAAAAAATTAAAAATTTAGTATAAATTTATTAAAAAATAAATTTAAAAATTTAATTTTATTTGGAAAAAACTTGATGGATAATTCCTTATCCTCCCTTATTCTCGTGCCCAAATAATACCTCAATGTTTATCTTCTATCTATTATCATTCAAATATTAATTTTATCTTAATTTTTTTTAATATTAAAAATTATAAAATAATAAAATAATTAAGTAAATATTTATAATTTAAAAATGTATATAAAAATATAAATATTTACTTAATTATTTCATTAATTTATAATTTTTAATATTAAAAAAAATTGAGATAAAATTAACATTTGAATGATAATGAATATAAGATAAACACCGAGATATTATTTAGGTACGAAAATAAGAGAGGATAAGAAATTATCTCTCACGTTTTTTCCAAACAAAATTAAATTTTTAAATTTATTTTTTAATAAATGTATACTAAATTTTTAAATTTTTTAAAATTTATACCAATTTTTACATACAATTTTTTAAATTTTTAAAAATTTATAAAATTTTCAAATTTTCAAATTTTTTAATATTTTTTTTATATACAAGTAAAGATAAGCATGCTCAGCATGCGTGTTTAGACACGCATGTTCAAAATGCGTGTTCAACTCAATCCGAATCCTCTTCCCCGCTGACATGGCTCGCACACGTGGCGCCCAGTTACCACCCATAGGATCATTTTTGCAAATACAAATTTTGTAGGGTCATTTTTAAAAATACAAAATTTTAGAGGATCATCTTTAAAAAAAAAAAAAAAAAAAAAAAAAAAAAAAAAAAAAAAAAAAAAAAAAAAAAAAAACCCTATTTTATATAATACTTACCTACATGACACTTCATCATAAGCACGCACACTCAAATGAAAAAGTAGCCAATCAAATTATACTTTTGAAATTTACTCATCCCATTATGTTTTTTTTTTTTAAAGAAGAAATCAGATTTGCGGAATATAAATGATGTATCTACTGAGCAGTAAACTTCCTCCACCCAAACAGTTCTTCTATAACAACCAGCTTCTATTAGGCATTTTCACAAACAGTTTGCAGGCAACAGCAGCAACAACAACAACAGCATATACAACTTTGTATCAGATCAATCAACAGTAGGGAGGGAGACATAAAGTATTTGCAAGGATCAAAATGTAGGGTTTGGGGTTTTAAATTTTGTTTGAGAAAAAAATAAATTTCAGGGGGCGGGGAGCACCTTCTTGACGATCTCGTCGCTGAGGGCGGCGATCTGGGAGTCGAGGGCGCGGATGGTGTCCTCCTTCTGGCGCTCGAGGCTCTGCAGCGCCTCGGCGAGCTCGGCCTCGACGCGGCGGCGACCCTCGGCGAGGTTGCCCTCCAGCTCCACCGTGGTCTCCTTCTTCATCTTGTTCAGCGCCGCCGACACCTCCGCGCGCGCCGCCTTCATCACCGCCGCCGCGCGCTCCTCCAGCTGCTTCACCTCCCCCGACGTGTCCTTCACGTCGCCCAGCTGCGCGCGGATCGCGGCGTCGCGCTCGTCCATGAACTTGCCCAGCGGGGTGAAGTAGATCTTGTCCAGCGCCACCATCAGGAGCAGGAACTCCGCCGCGATCGCCGGGAGCGTCAGGTCGAAGTCGAACAGCGCCGCCTTCTCTATCTGCTCCGCCAGCGCCGGCCCCGGAATCACCCCCGCCGCCGCCGCCAACGCCGCCGCCGGGGCCAGCGCCCGGAGGAGGCGGCGGTCGAGTGAGGGTTTGTTGCCTCTGGGGTTAGGGTTTGATGCGGCGACGATGGCGAATTTGGGGAGCGGGGAGGGCTTGAAGAGGTTGCAGGGGGAGCGGAGGGCGGGGGCGGGCGCGGAGAAGGAGAAAGAGGTCGCCATTTTCGCCGGCGAGGAGGAGGAGGAGGAGGGAGTGGTGGGGGCAGGAGTGGAAGAGGAGGGAGGGCGTGGTAGAAGAGGATGAGGAGGAGGAAGAAGAGGAACCACCCCATCTTAATCTAAGCCGCACAAAATATCAAAGTACCACACCGCACAAAAAATAATAATAATAATAATAATAATAAAGAGAGAGAATGAGAAAAAAAAAAAAAAAAAAAAAAAAAAATCAAATAAAACCTCAAAAAAAAATTATAATTACTCAAATAAATAACTCTAATTGTCCAACTCAACTAACAAGATTGAATTAGTCAGAAGAGAGTTAGTTGAAAAAGAAGAAAAAAAAAAAAAAAAAAAAAAAACCAAAACAAGTAATGTGTTGGTGAAAATATTGGCAAATTAATCTGTACTTTAAATCAATTGAAAATAACTACCAAATTTTTAAATATTTAAATTTTACTAGCTAACTTTTTTAATTAATTTCGAAGGGCTTGTTAGTCACCAATGAATGGTAGTTATTTTTGGTATTATCAAATTTCAAACAAGCAACTCTTATTACTACAAGTATAAGGAAAATAATGGATACAGTAAATAGTCTTTATTAGCTATTAAATCAAAAATAAATACAATATGTACATCATCATTGTCAAAAACAAGCCTAAAAAAAAAAATTTTAAGTACACTCAAATTCGGTTGTTGGTATATCAATCCGACTCGGTAGCAATAAGAACTCGTCAGACTCAAACCAGATCTAAAATACTTAGAATTGTTTGGCCTACCTTTTGAAAAGTGATTTTGAGTCTAAAAGTGATTTTCGGCTCAATAAAGCGTTTGACAACTAAATTTTTAAAATCTGATTAAAATCAATTTTTTGATTTTCGAAGCTCAAAATCAGAAGTATTTAAAACCTGCTTCTTGAAAACTGATTCTGATTTTGGATTCAAATTTTAAAATTTTATTTTGATTTTAGATTTAAAATTTAAAGTTAAATTTGATTTTTAAAAATTTTTAATTTAGCTATTTAATTTTAATTTCAAATTTTAAATTTCAAATCTCAAATTTTATAATTTTAAATTTTAAATTTTAAATTTAAATTTAAATTTTGATTTTTAAATTTTAAATTTAATTATTAAATTTTAATTTAAATTTAAATTTTGAATTTTAAATTTTAAATTTAATTATTAAATTTAAATTTAAATTTAAATTTAAATTTAAATTTTGAATTTCAAATTTAGGTTTTAAATTTGAAATTGAAAATTTAAATTTTGATTTAAAAATTTAAAATTTAAATTTTTAATTTTTAAATATCAAATTTATATTTTAAATTAAAATTATCAAATTTCAAATTATTTGTGCAAATTTAAATTTAAATTCAAAATTTAAATTATTTTAAAATAAAATTTAGAAAAAAAATATTATTTATAAATAAAAAAAAATTTGTACCAAACAGTTTTAAAAAATATTATTTTCAAAAAAATTACTTTTATTTAAGCTCAGCCAAACGCTTACAGCTTTTAACTAAAATCAATTCTCCAAATCAAAATCAATTCTGCAAAAATCACTTTTCTAAAATCTAGACCAAACGAGCCCTTAAGCCCACTTATTATTACTATTACTATGGTTCATAATCTCTTATATACAAAATCACAATTTTGTTCCCTATTAGAATGTTGTGCCATTTTAGCTCCTAACGTCCTGGTCAACCCAATCACACACACAATTCAAGATCATCAGACGATATAAGGCATGCCTCACACTTTCGGCTTGTGAATCAACCCTAATACCTGATCCCAAATGTAAGACCCACCCCGCTAGCAATAACAATTTGTTTAACCCAAACCGCGAACCAAAGATACTTAAGCCCAGTTATTATTACTAGAATTCATAGTCTCTTATATACCAAATTATAATTTCATTCTCATCAGATGTAGAACTATTGGAGTGTCACAGTTGCAGACAAGTAACATAAATGCAACTTTTGCACTACACAGATTGTCAAGCAAAATTTTCGACAGCGGAACAAATCCATGATATCACAGGAAATGCAATGAAAAAAAGGAGAATACTATTCGATGATGATTAATCTTTCTCTAACATCTAAGGAGCAAAATTTGAGTCTAACCCATGGTTTTTTGCAGCTTTTCCGCATAAAGCACCGTTGATGCGGCAATCATGCTAGGGCAACATTTATGGTCGAGTATTGAGTTGCTGCGCTGTTCGATCGGATGGTGCAGAATTTGAAGGACCTCTTTAGCAGATGAAATCTGCAGTTGACGAACTTCGTCGTCAAAGAGTACTTCCCTGCAGGGACAACAAACGAAAATCAGCATTAGTATCCTCGGAGAAATCTAGATGTGAAACTAGTGGCAATCATGCGTAAATGTCGCAATGTACTGGAGTTTACTTAAGTAGGTCATAAATCTAGATTCTTCTAGGTGTTTTTATACTTTATATATATAGAATTACAGAAATTTGAACGACAGGATTGGACCTACGATACCAACAAAATTAACTTATTATAGTCTACAAAATTCCAAACAGAGAAGACATCTACTTCATATAATTAAAGGAATTGTTTCATTTCGTAGTTTGCAAGTACTCAAATTGCAAAAAACTAAAAAAAAGAAGAAGGCATCATTAGAGAAACCCACGGAAACCCAAACAGGCGGGCAAGAATTCTTTGCAATCTTCAATTATGCTTTTGCCTCGGAAATAGAGCCTTCAGACCACCATACCACAAAATGTTAGATACTGAAAAACATAACTTCGTGATTCTGGGGCCTATTACATGACAATAAAGATGGGTTACTTGTTTCCAGATATTTTACGGCGTGATGGTTATGTTGTACGAAAGAGACGAAACATTATTGCCCTAAAACATAGATAAAAAATTTTACATCTGAAGGACAAGTTATTAGTAAATGGATGAGAGAGAGAGAGAGAGAGAGTCACCTAAGTTTTGTGGCAAGATTATCAGATGTGCAAGCACGAAAAAGCACTTCGGGTACAACGGCTGAATTCAAAAGTATGTTGGGAAGTGAAATAAAATTTAGCTTCGTCCTTAATTTGATAATGCACTCCGTGATCAAATGAGCTCGATATGCAACCACACTAGGAAGTCCAGCCAGCATGAGCTCCATAACAGCTGAACCAGAAGTGCATAATGCAGCTCTACTAGCCTGCAAACAAAATCAAAGAAGACAAAGATTACTTTCGATGGAATCAAATAGGCCAAACATTGTGAAAGATTCCAGATCAGCTAAGACTACAGCAGCAAAGCATTAGCAGCAACAGAAAAGGTATCTAGCTGTAATACGAGTATTGTTATACTATGAGGACATCGAAAGTGGATAACTATTGTGACACTCTTGGAATGTGTATTAGTCCTATATATAAATAATATAATAGGACCAAATCTTTTAACCCGGCTATAGTATTTTGGATGGTAGCAAGACCCAAGAGGTTAAAAGAGTTAAGCGCGCTAGAGCTAGAGTAGTTTTAGGATGGGTGACCCCCTGGGAAGGCGGGGCGTCACAGTTGGTATCAGAGCCCTTCGCCAGCAGGAAATGTGAGATGAGTCTCGGCTGAGCCAGGGTTATTTAGTGGGTAGAGCGAGGCTCCCCGGCTGATGACCGTTGTGGATGGAGTGCAACTCCCCACAAGGTCAACCGTTGTGGATTCGAGCCATAGCACATGGTTTCATAAAATCCGTACGATTTTCCCGATCTAAATCGAGCAGGTTTTACATGAAGAAGATTTTGTTCAGCATGTTCTATTCGATACTGGTAGGAGAAGAACCCGACTCGGTATTGTTAAAAAAAAGAGGGGAAGCAGAACCAAGTCAAGATGATATGGATCACCCCTTCTTCTGTAGCTGGATTCTCCGGTTGGTGCTTGTGACTAAGGCTAGCGAGACCCAAGAGGTTAAGAGAGTTAAGCGTGCTAGAGCTAGAGTAGTTCTAGGATGGGTGACCCCCTGGGAAGGCGGGGCGTCACAACTATGATGTGATTGTTACTCCTACATGCCGACTAGAAAGAACTTGGAATAGAGCAAAACACGACCTTGCATGAAAGAGAAAATAGACAGGAACTAAAATTACTCGAGAGCAATGATGTGCAGAAATTGATGAGTTGTGTAAACACATTGCATTTCCCAAACCAGGGAATAAAAAAGAACAACTGAATTGTATGAGAAACTACTGTGTCCTCAAAGCATATAGACACTTCATGACAAAAATTAGAAACATCAGAAATATTAACTATATAATCACCATTATAATTAAGTGGAAATATTGTACTTACATCTGTAATTGATGTTTTGACACGGACGCTTGGTAATATCAAACACTATAAGCTCTAAAGAAAGCCGGAAAATATTAACTCTGGAACTGGACACAACAAATGTAGCTAGAATGCTTTAAAAACTTCTTAATAGTAAGCTTACCCTGAAAGCCTCATACTTTTTCTCTATTGATTCCCCAGGTATCAATACAGCTGGAAGTGGCCACGACCGAATAGCGTTGTTAATATAAGTCTCCACATGGCGGTTGGGTGCCACAGGAATGATAGTTGAGAGCTCAGGTATTGAATTTTTTACTAATTCCACTGTCTTCAAGAAGATGGGAAGCATACGAGTGACCTCCTGTAACCTGCTTCCAGGTAGTAAGGTAATGATTGTGGACTCTGTCAAATAAAAATTCCGTCTCAAGTTGATGGAAAGACTTATTTTGTGACACCCCCAGGAATTTGGATTAGTTCTATATATAAATAATATAATAGGACTAAATCTCTTAACCCGGCTATAGCATTTTGGGTTGTAGCTAGGTCCAAGAGGTTAAGAGGGTTGAGCGTGCTAGAGCTAGAATAGTTCTAGGATGGGTGACCCCCTGGGAAGTTGGAGCGTCACATATTTGATAAGCCATGTATTATAAAATTTAAGAAGAATATTGAAGTACATTTAAAAAAAAAAAAAGGGCGATTCAAGCAGAGCATCATACAGCGAAGGAGGCTCAGCATTCATCAACAGAATGATGTCCTTGTGGCATCTAAAATACCACCTATGCCGTCTGGCTGAGAACTAAAAAGAGAGGATAACTTGAAGGGTATATAACTACATACACATGCATTGGGAGAGCTACATGTGGAAAAACATTACTTATTTTTAATATTTGAAGAATCAACATACTGTAGCATCAAGGTGAAACAATTTAGAAAAGTAAATTGCTATAAGCATAAGAAATTAAGGTATAATTTGCTTAAAGATAACAGTACCCAGAAAAGCATTTATAGCAGTATTATAATATATGATTTTCACTTTGACAATTCAGATCTTATTTATGGGCATGCCAACACATGATAGTCCAAGAACCGCCAAAACCACGAGCGGGATGGCAATCCATACAATTGAAGACAATTACAATTGTCTAACATAATTATAAAATGAACAATCAGACAACTAACCGTCAGTAAAACCTTGATTGTGAGTAAACTCACAATAGCCATAGTAAGCACTTCTCAGTAACTGGAATATCTTGATCTAATTTGCAAAATCTAACGGCATAATTACTTAGTTAGGCATTATCACCTTTTCGACCGTGTGCATAGGAGTCACTAAATCCATGTAGTTATTCTTCCCCTTTCTGAGGTGATTGCATGAAAATAAATTAAAAGTATAGAGGTACTAGTATAATAGAAATACTGCACTTATTTTCCTGGGTGGAGAAATGAAGTTGATATGCGAGAAACTATTAGGTGATATATCACAGGAATACAGCACCCATCATCATTGAATACTAAGTCATTTATGAGTATTAAGTTGACCGAAAATTACACAGGCAAAGTGAAGTTACTTCACAAACAATAGCTTCACATAAAGATGAACGCAGACAAGTCAGTAACCTGGGGATAATCCATTTTCCCGTCGAAAAGCTTCAACATTTCCTTGATACTGGCATTTATCAAATGATGGTTCCAACTCCTATAAAATAGATTCCAACATGAAGGCAGCCATCAAGTTGATTTCTTAGAGGCAATAAACTCTCTAAAGAAGATAAAATGAACTCTTCAACAAAGAAAGAAGCTAGTTAGTTGCCATTTGAACATGTCAGCTTTTGTTCCTATTTTGTTCATTACATTTTTTTTAATCCCACATTATGTTAGGAATAATACAGCAAACTGCTAACCCAAGTTACTAAGAAATGCTAATCTATAATTCAATACCACATTCTGTTGGCTACAATGAATAGTAACCAACTTCTCACCCATGGCTTGCTTCAAAAAACATTGCTAGTATAAGAAAGATAATTAAGTCTAAACAACAAGAGAGTGATTCAATCATCTGTCAAGAAAACTGCACTAAAGAACTAGAAAATGGACAAGTGAGTTAAGCATAGATTTATAGAATCTACAAGTGCTCACTTTATAAGGCAATAACTTTGGGAAGTACAAACAAGTAAATTATATGAAATATTTTCTACTTAGGCAACAAAAGAACTGTTGACCTATAGTTGCCAAAAAAATTTAATGATTGTTAGCAAAAAAAAAAAAAAAAAAAAAAAATGCTTTACTAACAACATAGAATTTTATGAAGAATTATTCCATACAAGAATACCAAGTGTTGGGGCACAACATAATGCCGAGCACTTGCCAGCATAGTACAACATGATGCATGCCGTGCAGTGTTGGAGTGTGCCGTTCACAAAATTAACCAATGTGTCCTCCTTGGTCATGAAATTTTTAATTTCTTTAGCATCAATATATTATAATTGCTTATTATATATCTTTATCATTTTTTTGTACTTTATTGATATAACTAATTGCTAAATTTAGAGAAAAGATAATTTTGAGCTATGCCATTGGCACGACGACTATATCGTGTTGATCTCTTATCAGTATAGTATGGCACAGTGGGCACAGTCCGTGCTGATGGGCACTTAGATCCATGATTCCATAATTATATGTGATAGTGAGGGTCTTACCATGCGGACAGGGATATGTTCAGAAATTTGAGTGGTGTTATTGAATGACTGGGTCAGGATGTATAAGTGACTTCATGCTCATAAAGAAGGAATAACATGTCTTTTAAATATAATTAAAAAAAAAAAAACAGAAGCTGCTAAGTACCTATTATTAACAGACTACCACATGAATCACACCCTTCTTTCCTTAGATTTTAAGGAGACATTACAGGAATATAATGACATCCGAAAGAGGGTAGAGACTGATCAACAAACTCAATAACTTAATCATCGAGATGCAAACTTAATAACTTAAACAGTTCAACTTCAAAAGACAGCATCTGCATGTACTTTTAAACAGTTCCTTCTTTATCCACCACCTACAGGTAATCCTTTGGGTAATTGGCAACAATAACGTCCTGAATCTGCTGATATATACATGAATCAAAAGCCTGATCAGTTTATAACTTTATGCATGATTTAGATATGAAAATTTATCAGTAAATTATGAACACTTATTTGTGGAGCTATGACACGACCTAAATCAGAACTACCTTCCTCACCACTACTGACAACAAGGCTTCAAGTCAAGCAATCATCAGGGTTATAACCAAAACAACGGATAATGTTTTGCAATTGATTAGGTATTTTGGTGCCATTTGGTAACTAGATTAGTATCTTTATTTATTCACTCTGACATGGAATCTTTTCACTGAGTGTTGAAGAAGGAAGAAAAGGCCAAAGAGGAGAAACAAGCAGCAGTTCTGCAGAAGTTCACCAAAAATTGGTGAACAGATTGAAGAACAGTTTTTTTTTTCTCAATCATGAATGGTCAGCAGGGTTAATCACAACATTATTTAAATTGGAGAAGATCATATTCCATAATCGTGGTGTCTTACTTGCTTTCAAGTTTGAATAGAAGAAAATTCTTCAATCAACCAATAAGTTGATGACATTTCACCATATATATCTAACAAAAAAAGATTAAAAGTAAAAAATTTTGCAAACAACACTTGGAAACTAAATTAAAAAGGATTAATATAAAAACCACATGTTAAAATCAAAAATTGCCTTGAAAATATTAAAAGGAAAATGACGAGAGTTCCTACCTTATTTGAGAAACGACGTCTTCCAACAAGGGATGGCCCACGTATGTAGCTGGCAATCCATTTAATCGGCAAATTTCTTCTTCAAATGGAAGTATACACAAGATATGGTCCACAAAGTGGTATAGATGCTTAAGCCTAGTTTCACCACCCTTCCATGCCCAGAATGATGGTGCAACGTAATGAACATGTACAGGACTGTTAGTATTTTGCATGTATCTACCTGTATAACACCATCTATTTAGTTCTCCTTAACATGATACAAGATAATATATGCACAAATCCATTAACTAGCTCCTTAATACCTCTTAGCTGTTTCAAAAAGCGGAAAGAGAATCCTTTTGAGTCAACTGTAATTACAACATGAGGCTGGAATAATATAGCTGATTCTGTAGTGTCCTTTAGCTTAATCTGTGACATGTTAGTTCACTATATGAGTAGGAGCTTCAATAACGCACTAAAGCGGTATTGAAAAGTAATAGCAAGGAGAAAAGATTAGATTCCGCACAACTTCACCCTAATGTTATTTAGGTGTGGCAACAATTCCCACAAACCCATCACTGCAATTTCTTCCATGGAAAGATAGATTGCAAGCCTTCTTTTTGCATCAATGACCTGAATTAATAAAAGAGTATTTCAGACATAGGATCATTACTTTCAGGAAAATAATGACAAGCTATATGCTTTTCTTGGGCTAAGATGTAAAGACAGTTTAATCAAACAACTAAAATTAATAGTGTATGATAATCGATATGAACTGATATTGCAAGATTATGCAGACACGGTTATCAAAGTATCAACAAATACAACTAACAATTGACAACATACAACTAGTGATACTGATACATACATCAATTCATACGTCAATGCAGCAAAAGACCTAATCAGATATCCATCAGACAGTCTTACACAACTCCTATTATTTTCCAGTGAGAAAGAGCTAAGCTGCACTTGTTTGTTAACAAAAGATATTACTTACTAGTGTAAACATTATAGAAGTCCTATTGGAAATTAGCGAAAAGTGAACCAGAATTCAATTCGGCAACTTGTGTGTAGCCAAATAGGTGTATGCAAGCAGTAAAGATTGGGTACTTAGAACCTGTTTGGCCCTGCTATCAAGTATAGTGCTATTTGGGTTGTGCTATTAGTAGAAGCAATATATATTAATTAAGTTCCTCCTAACAGCTTATCCATGTCGCAGAATGAGAAGCTCCAAAATGGAGCTTTTTAGGCCTGAAAATCAATTTTCTGATTTCAGCGGTAGAAGCAGCTTCAAACTTTTCTACCTGCTAATGCTATAAAGATAACTGCAACTTGAAGCAGAAAAAGACACAGAGCCATCAAAAGCTCCACTTTGGAGCTTTTGCTTTTACACCTAAAAATCGCTGTTCAACCTTTCACCGCAGCAGAAACTCCAAACTTTTCCAATTGCAACTAAAGCCACATAATTGCAACATAGAGCAGAAAAAGACACAAAGTCATCAAAGCTCCACTTTGGAGCTTTTGCTTTTACACTTGAAAATCGCTATTCTACTTTTCATTGCAACAGAAACTCCAAACTTTTCCAATAGAACTGAAGCCACATAACTACAACTTAGAGCATAAAAAGATGCAGAGTCATCAAAAGCTCCATTTTGGAGCCTTTGTTTTTACACCTGAAAATCGCTATTATGCTTTTTACTGCAACAGAAACTCCAAACTTTTCTAATTGCAACTGAAGCCATATAACCGCAACTTAGAGCAGAAAAAAAGACATAGACTCATCAAAAGCTCCACTTTGGAGATTTTGCTCTTACACCTGAAAATCGCTATTCTACTTTTCCCTGCAGCAGAAACTACAAAATTTTCCAATAGCACTGAAGCCACATAACTGCAACTTAGAGCAAAAAAAGATACAGAGTCATCAAAAGCTCCACTTTGAAGATTTTTCTTTTACACCTGAAAATCGCTATTCTACGTATCTCCGCAGCAGAAACTTCAAACTTTTCCAATTGCAACTGATGCCACATAACTACAACTTAGAGCGGAAAAAGAAACAGAGTCATCAAAAGCTCCACTTCGGAGATTTTGTTTTTACACCAGAAAATCGCTATTCAACTTTTCACTGCAGCAAAAACTCTAAACTTTTCTAATTGCAACTAAAGCCACATAACTACAACTTAGAACAGAAAAAGACACAGAGTCATCAAAAGCTCCACTTTGGAGCTTTCGTTTTTACACCTGAAAATCGCTGTTCTAACTATCGCTGCAGCAGAAGAAACTCCAAACTTTTCCAATAGCAACTGAAATCACATAACTACAACTTAGAGCACAAAAAGACAGAGTCATCAAAAGCTCCACAAGTAGAAATTTTGCTTTTACACCAGAAAATCACTATTCTACTTTTCGCTGCAGCAGAAACTCCAAACTTTTCTAATTGCAGCTGAAGCCACATAACTGCAACTTAGAGCAGAAAGAGACACAGAGTCATCAAAAGCTCCACTTTCAAGCTTTTGCTTTTACACTTGAAAATCGCTATTCTACTTTTCACTGCAGCATAAACTACAAACTTTTCCAATAGCAACTGAAGCTACATAACTGCAACTTAGAGCAGAAAAAGACACAGAGTCATCAAAAGCTCCACTTGGAGATTTGCTTTTACACCTGAAAATCGCTATTCAACCTTTCACTGCAGCAGAAAGTCCAAACTTTTCCAATTGCAACTAAAGCCACATCATTGCAACATAGAGCAGAAAAAGACACAAAGTCATCGAAAGCTCCACAAAGTGGCTATTCTACTTTTCGCTGCAGCAGAAACTCCAAATTTTTCTAATTGCATCTGAAGCCACATAACTACAACTTAGAGCAGAAAAAGGCACAGAGTCATCAAAAGCTCCACTTTGAAGCTTTTGCTTTTACACTTGAAAATCTACTTTTCACTGCAGCAAAAACTACAAACTTTCCAATAGCAACTGAAGCACATAACTACAACTTAGTGTAGAAAAAGACACAGAGTCATCTGAAGCCAGATAACTACACTTAGAGCAGAAAAAGACACAGAGTCATCAAAAGCTCCACTTTGGAGCTTTTGCTTTTACACTTGAAAATCTACTTTTCACTGCAGCAAAAACTACAAACTTTTCAATAGCAACTGAAGCCACATAACTACAACTTAGAGTAGAAAAAGACACAGAGTCATCAAAGCTCCACTTAGGAGATTTTGCTTTTACACCTAAAAATCGCTATTCTACCTTTCGCTACAGCAGAAACTCCAAACTTTTCTAATTGCAGCTTGAAGCCACGTAACTACAACTTAGAGCAGAAAAAGACATAGAGTCATCAAAGCTCCACGTTGGAGCTTTGTTTTTACACCTGAAAATCGCTATTATGCTTTTCACTGCAGCAGAAACTCCAAACTTTTCTAATTGCAACTGAAGCCATATAACCGCAACCTAGAGCAGAAAAAGACACAGAGTCATAAAAAGCTCTTGTTTTTACACCTGAAAATCGCTATTATGCTATTCACTGCAACATAAACTCCAAACTTTTCTAATTGCAACTGAAGCCATATAACCCCAACTTAGAGCAGAAAAAGACACAGAGTCATCAAAAGCTCCACTTTGGAGATTTTGCTTTTACACCTAAAAAATCACTATTCTACCTTTTAGCTGCAGTAGAAACTCCAAACTTTTCTAATTACAACTTGAAACTACATAACTAAAACTTAGAGCAGAAAAAAGACACAGAGTCATCAAAAGCTCCATTTGGAGCTTTTGCTTTTACACCTAAATCGCTATTCTAGTTTCCACTGTAGCAGAAACTCTAATCATTCCAATTGCAACGGAAGCCACATAACTGCAACTTAGAGCAGAAAAAGACAGAGTCATCTCACACCAGAAAAACGCTATTCTACTTTTCGCTGTAGCAGAAAACTCCTAAACTTTTCTAATTGCAATTTGCAATTGAAGCCACATAACTACAACTTGGAGTAAAAAAAGACACAAAGTCATCAAAAGCTCCACAAAGTGGAACATTTGCCTTTACATCAGAAAATTGCTATTCATATTTTTCGCTTGCAGCAGAAACTCCAAACTTTTCTAATTGCATCTGAAAATCGCTATTCTACTTTTCATTGCTAGCATAAAACTGCAAACTTTTCCAATAGCAACCTGAAGCCACATAACTACAACTTAAAGTAGAAAAAGAAACCGAGTCATCAAAAGCTCCACTTTGGAGATTTTGCCTTACACCTAAAAATCGCTATTCTACCTTATCTAATTGCAGCTTGAAACCTACATAACTACAAACTAGAGCAGATAAAGACACAGAGTCATCAAAGCTCCAGTTTGGAGCTTTTGCTTTTACACCTGAAATCGTATTCAACGTTTCCACCTGCAGCAGAAACTCAAAACTTCCGATTGCAACTGAAGCCACATACCTGCAACTCTAGAGCAGAAAAAGACAGAGTCTATCTACACCAGAAATCACTATTCTACTTTTTGCATAGCAGAAACTCCAAACTTTTCTAATTGCAATTTGCAAATGAAGCCACGTAACTGCAACTAAAAGCAGAAACAGGAGCAAAGCCAAATGACTGCATTTATGCCAAAGAAAATCACTATTCTACTCTCCGCCGCAGCAGAAGCTTCAGACCTTTCAAATTTGTCAACACTGTACAGATAACTAAACACATGACTACAGGTGAAAGCAGAAGCAGAAGCAGAAGCAGAAGCAGAACAAAGGGGGGGATGCTATCATAAGAAACTGACCCTCCGACTCCGGCGAAGCGGACGGGGAGGGGGGAGACGCTCTTGAGGGAGGCCATGAGGCGGGAGGCGACGGCGTCGCCGGAGACCTCGCCGGCGACGAGGAAGACGCGGAGCTCGCCGTCCTTAGAGGCCACGTCGATGACTCTGCGGCGGCCATGAGAAGAGCACCGCACCACCGCCATGAAGGGAGAGGTGGAGAAGGAGAGCGTTCTCCGGAGCTCGCGGCCATTAATGGCGGATGCGACGGATTTGAACAGCATCCGTTTTGTTTCGCGCAGGGCCATCGTCGATGGTAATTGTTCCGCCCACGATCTTCAACTCTTAAAACCCTAAAACCCCTCAGGCCCTTTTTTTTTTTTTTTTTTTTTTTATTCCGTGTGAATTTATTCACTGAGATAAAAATTTCTCCCATTCTAATCCCTTCGTATATGTAAAAAAAACTAAAAAATAAAAATAAAAAAAATAAAAGGACAATATAGCCCGCTGGCACATTCAATATTTGGGATGTACATCCTACATTTAGTCCATCCTAGAATGGATATTTGCTCACTCATCACATCAAAATAATGAATAAAATTTATATTATTTTAGAATAGGTGAGATATAAAATATATACTAAATATGGTGTAAGTGGGTCACGTCATTGGTTATGTCGAAATGCGAATTAAATTATGGCATACTATATGCGTTGTTTGTTGTTTGAATTTTTTTGATAAAAGATTTACTAGATATATGTAGAATTAATCGCATACAACATAACGGATCAATTGTACAATATCACCATAAACAGTGCAATAAAAATTCAAACAATCTATTTTTCCTACGTAATGCAATATGTAGACATGCTAGAGCAACATCTTTTCAAACAATGCAACGCGGGATCAATTAGTGCAATACGGTTCTTTCACCTTCTCCAACGTCTCACAGTACTCTATTATGCTTTGTCTCGTACTGTTTCTTTTTCTTCCTAAACACCTCTTACCCCACACCTGTATTGTTTCCCCCTCTTTTTTGCCATTTTTGTAGTTTATTACCAGGCTTTTGGTCGACTTCGCTACTTGCAAGAGAGAAGAGGAAGAAAGACAGCGCCAAATAGGAGGGGGAGTAGGATGACAAGTTGTGTAATTGCAAACATTTGATCCAAAGAGAGCAACGCATAATTTATCAATGCTACGTATACCCAGCTCTTATCGTCATTCTTCTTTTCTCTTCTCGATCTCTCTTCTACTTCGTCTTTTCTTTCTCACCCTCTCCTCCCTTTGGTTTATTGAGAAGTTTAAAATTAAAATTCTACAACACAGCAAATAAGTGGTGTAGTATAACAACAAACAGTGCTACGCGGGATCAACCAGTACAATTCAGCTTTTCTCATCATTCAACTCATCTCACGCTCTCTTCTATTTCGTCTCGTGCTGCTTTTTTCTCTTTCCAAACCTCTCCTCCACCAGCTTAATAGGAAATGTTTACATTGAAATATGTGATGCCAAAGCCAACATACTAATGCAGCGAAAACTAAAACGGTGTATTTATTTCACAACGTAGTGCAATATGCAAATATATATACTAGTACAACATCTTTTTTCAAAGAGTGCAACGTAGGATTAACAAGTGCAATACGGCTCTTCCTCGTCATTCTCTTTCGCTCGTCCCACGATCTTTTCTTTATCTGCCTGAACCCCTCCTTCTCCATGTCGCTTGTTTATTCCACGTTACACTCTTTGATGCAAAACGTTGCACTATTATGCCTATGTATTACACTATGTTGTGAGATAAACGCATTGTTTGGAATTTTATTGTATTGTCCGCAGTAATGTTGCACCTAGTACACTAGCTTTGACTGTACACATTTCAATGTAAATACTCTCCTATAAAATTAGTGGATGAGGAGTTTGGAAAGAGAAAAAATGTAGCACGAGAATAAGCAAAGAAAGCGTGAGACGAGCAGAACGACGAGGAGTGCCGAGTTGCATTAATTGATCCCGTGTTGCACTATTTGTGTTTATTTTGCACTACTTATCTAGTGTGTTGTATGAGTTTAATTTTAAACTTCTCCTATAAACCAAAAGGATGAGAGGAAGTATAAGAGAGATAGAAAAAAAGGAAGAAGAATAACGAGGAGAGCTTGGTAGCACTAATTAATTATGCATTGGTCTTTTTGGCCCAAATGTTGTAATACTTCTTCTTACAATTATACAACTTATGCTCCTCCTCCTCTTCCTCCCTGGTGATGTCCTTCTTCCTTTCTCTCTTGCAAATAGTGAAGTCGGCCAAGAGCGTGGTAATAAATCGAGAGAAAAATGGCAAAAACGAAGGGCAAGCAGTATAGCGGCATAGGCAATTGCTCTATTTTGGACAAAATGTTGTAATACTTCTTCTTACAACTATACAACTTGTCCTCCGCATCCTTCTGTTCCTCCATGACGATGTCCTTCTTCCTTTTCTCTCTTGCAAACATTAATGCCGGCCAAGAGCGTCGTAATAAACCGAAAGATAAATGACAAGAACGAAGAAGAAGCAGTATAAACGACATAGGGTAAAAAGTGTTTAGGAAAAGAAGAAACAATATAAGACGAAATAATAGAGTGTGAGACATTTAGAGAATGTGAGAAAGTCGTACCATATATTCTACGTATTTGAAGGAGTTGGGGTGGGGGCCAATTTCGTCAGTGTATAATTTCGAACCAAATCTGCAATCTTAAAAGGTAGCATAGCTTTGCAAATCCAATATTAGGGATTTTTACGCAAATATCCATATATATATATATATATATATATATATATATATATATATAGTTTTTCAACTGTACAGTTCTCAAAAAAAATAAATTTTTTGTGAAATTTTACATATATATTTTATGAGAATTAGGTTTTTATTTTTCTAAAATATGAAAAGCTGTAGTTTTTTCTTGTAAAATATATAAAAAAAAAAAAAATGCTTGTTTCTTACCAAACAAACAGGCAAAAAATTGAAAAAACGGATTCCATAAAAAAATTGAAAAAAAGGAATTCCATAAAAAAAATTGAAAATGGGGATTTTGATTTTTTTTTCATACTTTGTTGGGAAATCAAAGAGTCTCTAAACACGGAGGTGATCTTCTTTGGTAGCAGCTATACCATACCATTTTTATCATAACAATCAATTTCTTCTTTTTTAGATAAAAATATAATAAAAATAACTTTTAAAAAATTATGATTGGATGAAATTATCGGGGCACAATATTTGCCATAGTTTAGACCTTTTTTTCGTGGGTATATTTGTTTGTTTTTTTATTGATTTTCAAGTTAAAAATGACTTTAGTCGTGTAATTTGTTTCACTGAAAGTGAAGTTTGGATTGGGTAGATTTTAAGAGACCTAAAGTTTAAATAAAAAATATTTTTTTCGTTGTTTATTTTATAGCCGTTGAAGTGAAGCTTTTCTAGTTTTGTTATTTCTTGACGAGTAATGAATGATGTAAACGTTAAAGTTTTCAACCGTTAATATATACTAGTGAAGGAGCCCGCACTTCACAGTGGATAGAAAATATAAAAATATTATTAATAATAAAATATTAAATATTTTTTGTGTATCTCATTTATCATATCATAAAAAGTCTCTTATTATGGCGGTGGGAATAAGCCCGATGACGCCTTCACCAACGAAGGTGATAGTAAAGGTAACGGCAATCCCTTCGACCACGGCGGAGGGGAAAAGAAAGGAAAAAAAATTATTATGATAGAATAATTTGAGATAAAAATCACGAACTAAGTTTTCGCCTAGTAAAAGCTCGTGCGGTGCCTGCCTTCCTGCTCGAAGAGGGCAAGTCTTGCTCTCTGTTTGCTAGCTCGGACCTTCGCGCCCTATGACTAGTGCAAAATAGAGAAAAGAGAAAATATAGTAAGGTTCCGCAGAAAAAACTAATTATCTCTTATTTAGAAAATAAGAACACTACAAAATACAACTCTCTTTTGTTACTTGGCCTTAGCCAACCCCACTATTTATAGGCTCATATACATAACTCACCCACTAAGTGTAACGACCCGGCCCACTAGCAATAATAATTCGTTGGCCCCAAACCATAACCAAAAATGCTTAAGCCCGATTCTTATTACTAGTGTCTATGTCTCTTATTACCCAATCACAATTCCAATCACATTCGATGTGGGACTATTGGGGTGTCACAACTCCCCCGTTTAGGCCTGACGTCCTCGTCAGCCCAAACACACACAAAGTAGCCCAAGATCACCAGGCGATGTGAGAAATGAGCTCAAACACACAAACAGCCCAAAATCACCTGGCGATCTGAGACTTGTCTCGCTAGCCTTTCCATCTAGACCCAGGCTCAGCCGAGACTCGTCACACCCTTCCGGGCTCAGCCAGACTCGTCACACACTTCTGGTAGTAACTGGCTCTGATAACAAATGAACGACCCAGCACACTAGATAATAACATGTTGGGCTCAAACTACAACCCAAATGCTTAAGCCCGATTCTATTATTAGTGTCCATGTCTTATATATATCCAATCGCATCCCAATCACATTCGATGTGGGACTATTGGGGTGTCACACTCAGCCTACACTTAAGACACTCACAAATGTCTAAATTAATAACCACTAAGCACACTGCAACTTTTGGGATATTCATGATTCTTGGCATCCTTGTCATTGATGGTATTGATAACGGAGGAAATTAAAAATTGGTAGTGAAAAACTTTTGGCATCCCTTGATTGATACATTGATGAAGGATGAATTAAAATTTGCTAGTGAAAAAGTAAATAATCTATTGGTGAGGAAGAAAAAAAATCTTACAACGTGACAAAATGATTGAGAATTTATATAGTTAATAGATTTTTTTTTTTTTTCATTAACCAACATCGCTAGGAATAATTGAAGTTAATTACAATTTATTTAAAATTTTAAATTTGATCACAAAAATAAATTACGGGAATTAAACAACAGAATTCCCACCTTTCTTGCTCTCAGTGAAACAAGAACTTAGCAGTAATTATATTTTTATTTATTACAAATAAATATTAAATTTAATAGAGGTTATAATTTAATTTGGTAAGTCCAAATTATTGACTAAAATTATTTAAATTGAAAGACATGCTAAAGTTAAGGAGAATCTCAATAAAAAAATA